>CM042087.1:34170478-34710875 GCA_023512835.1 Taxillus chinensis
AATATCAACAAAATCAAAGAATAATTAACTTTTTAATGGGTCTTAATGAATCTTACTTAGGGATACGTGGCAGTAAGAACATGAAAAAGCAGCATATTTTTTTTTTTTGCATTTCAAATAAAGCAGCAAACCACCCCAACCCCCCGCAAAGAAAGGTGAATATTCGAAATATTTGGGGGGGGAGGAAAATGAAAAAGAAAAGGAGCTTCCCCATTGCAAGCATTATGGCTAGGTAGGACACATTATCAAGAAGTGTTATCACATTCATGGCTTTCCTACTAGTTATCGAGGAAGCAAACATGAATCTAAAAGTAGCGCCAATTATATTTCTTCGGAGGAAAAAGAGCAAACAATCAGCTTTCTTTTCACCCAAGAATAGTGTAAACAACACTTGAGTCTCCTTAATAATGTCACAAAGCCAAATGCCATGGCAAATTATGTAGGTAACACATCTGCAATGTCAAGTATATCAGGTAAAGCTATGTCCGTTGATAACTCTTAAAAATTCTTCAAGATCCTTATAGTGGAGCCACTGACCATATGGTTCGTTTTCTGATATTTTTAACTTCATTTATCAAGGTATAAGGGCAAATTGTGAAACAGCTTAATGAATCTTTAGCTCTTACATACAATTCACATTAGTTTTATTGTTTTTTTATCCATTCTTGATCTCAACCAATGTCCCCTTTGTCCCTTCATTTCATCTCAACTTAATATCAGTTATTAAAATTTCACTATTTCCTGATTCTTGTGTTATTCATGACTAACGCTTGCAGACAGTGATTGGAAAAGGAAATGAGAAGGACGATCTATACTACTTTACCAAACCTCTAGAAGCCTCATGCTATCTCCCTCCCAACTATGACATCACCGTTCGGGTACCTTAATTTCTAATAAAGTTTTGCAATTACTTTCTAGTAATAATTATGAAGTATAAAGCCTTAAATATTGAGAATTGTTTGGTTTGTCCATAAAAATGTTTCTTGTCAGTTTTATATCTTCTAATACTCCCGTTCAATAAATACATGTTGATATTTGAGGAACAACTCCAATGATACTTTTTAAATTATTTCTACATCGAAGAGATTTTTTCACATAGATAACCATGTAATAATACTCTTTAAATTAATATTATTTTTATTAAATAATACTCTCCTCTCCTCAAAGGCAGGAGAGAGAAGAGCTTTTAGTAAATAGTAAATTTTCATTTTTGAAGAGCATTTTAGAGCTTACCTAACTCTTTATTTGTAGACAATAAAGAGTATTTTGAAGTTGCTTTTATATATATGGAGGAAATGTTTTAAAGTTGCTCTAGAATAATATAAGTAATCAAAATGTGTTAAATATGCATAATGGAACTATGTAATAACTAATAAATATGTATTGAAATAAATTCTTGACAATTTGAAACGCACTATACAATTTTACGTATTAAATAATTTTCATGGATATTTTTTTCTTAGTAAAGTATAGATTGCTGTGCTTGTTTCCCGTAAAAATTGGTAGTAATAATATATTATTGCCTTTGGCAAAATCAACATTTTTGTAGTGATTCCCATGCAGATGCCCATTTATATTAAAAAGGTATGACAATTATAGCGTGGCGTTGGCCTGCATAAGGATTGTTGTCGCTGTTGGTGTCATGCCATCGACACATAGAGAAGCATGGCTTGAAGACGGGATGAAAGACGTATAGAGAGGAATACAGGTAGAGTTCAAGTTGGTTGGAATGATTGACATATAGAGAAATTCAATCTAGAATTCAAGCTGATACGTATTGAGTTTGAAAATTGTAATTATTATTTTATAAGAATTAATATTTTGTAATTAAAAGGATATATATATAATATTTGCTTTAGGGTACGTACTAAATCCAACCTACATTGACTTTCATCCACACCTTTTTCATGTGATGCGACCAGAATGCCTACTCTAATTAAAATATAAATTATTATTATGATTATTATTATTATTATACTTTTTGTATCCTAATCATCAGCAAATATTCAATAGTTGGAAAATAAAATACTCAAAGGCTGGCCGGAATGTATAAGATTGTAGGATGAAGCTTCAGTGTTTCGATCATCAACACTGATTTTTCCACCTACAGTAACTGCAACAGGGACAAACTCGGTGAATTCATGTAGCTCATGGAGTTGATGGGCATTATAACACCAAGGCATACGAGATTGGGAGATTGTGATGGGTCAAATTTGATTGCAGCTCTTTTTTCTTGTTTCTAAAAGTTGCTACCAGGCTGCAATGGTGCTAGCTCGTGCAATTGTGAATATTTTTGTCAAATCACGTGAAAAAAGATTTGGAAGAGGCAGGGCATTCCTGAAATTCAAACTGGAATTTCTTTATAAATTTTAAAATAATAAAAAGTATTTATATTTATATATTAAATTATTTATTTTATTATTTTTACTTTACTAAAATTCTATAAACAACATAAAATTTTAAAATAATATATATCATTGTTAAAATTATAAATTAAAAATATATATAACAATAAAAAAATAGTACATAGCATAATATATCTAATATAAATCAATGTCTTCATTGGTAATAAAATTACATATTTGAGAATTTGATTTAATATTCTTTTACAATTCAAAATGAGAAAATAGATGTTCACAATAAATAAATAAAATATATATTTAAAATATTAAAAAAAAATTAAATTACTTTAAAAATAGCATTTTCAATAAGAATTATTGAATCAGTAGCAATATATCATTTGAGTTTATTTATTTTTCTTGTATTTCTTTGATGTAAAATCACTAATTATATTTGTATAATTAATAGTCTTCACTAAATCGCTTTTAATATATAGCATAACTAACTTATTTAATTCGTTTTGTGACATTATTGATTGAAGATAATGTTTAATCAATTTAATCTTTAATAAACTTCTTTCTCTAGAGGCAACTGTGATTAGTATATGTCAATAATGTCTTATATGTGGTGTTAGATTAGGGTTTGTGATTTTGTATTGTGTAGTGTTTGCTGTGCCTTTTATGAATATGTGATCAAATCTATGAAGGTAGCGGCCCGGTTGGATATGGATGCTATTTTGGGACAAAAATTGAAGGCTCAAAGCACATGCCTCAATTGCCTGGCTTTGGGCTAGCCATGGGAAAAACATAAATATAAAGTGAATTTAGGAGTTACTTTGTTTTAAACATTTAATTATAAATGATTAAAATGTATGATAATTAGATTAGTTAGTTTATTGGGTTGCCTTCATACATGTAAGACTTGTATTTCATCTTATAGACCATTAATAGGATTTACTCATTGAGTAAGATTTATTATGACTCTATTAACATGGGCAAATCTTATTGATAGTTCCATTGCTGATTATGCCCAGAGGATATTCTCTTGTTCTTTAAAAGGAGTGCCAACGAGTAGTATTTTCAAATGAAATTATTGCTCCAGAAGCAATAGCCTTTGCAACAAAAGGAACCTAAATACTCAAGATGGTCGGGAACACAAGAACATGAAAAAGAAAAAAGAGCTTCCCTAATTCAAGCATTATAGTTGGGTAGGATACATTATCAACAAGTTTTATCACATTCAAGGCTTTCCTACTACTTATTGGGGAAGCAAACATGAATCCAAAAGCTGTGCCAATCATGTTTCTTTGGAGGGAAAAGAGCAAACAAACAACATTCCTTTTACCCAAGAGTGTCAACAACTCTTGAGTCTCCTTAATAATGACTCAAAGCTATATGCCATGGAAAATTATATCATCTATAGTGTCAAATATATTATGTAAAGATTAATATCTTTTGACATCTCTTTAATTCTCAATGAATCCTTGATAGTAGAGCCACCAACCACCATATGGTTCATTCCTAGATATTTTTAACTTCCTTTATCAAGGTATAAAGCCAAACTATGAAACTATTGGATGATTTTTTAACTCATACAACTCACATTAATTATATTATTTTTTTATCCATTCTTGATCTTAACTCATGTCTTTTTTTGTGATTCTTTTATTATTCAAGACCCAACGTTTGTAGATGGCAATTGGGAAAAGAACTGAGAGGGACAGTCTATACTACTTTGTAAGACTTTAAGAAGCCTCATGTCATTTTGTCATGTTATATCCTTCCCAACCATGGCATCACCATTTAAGGCACCTTCTTACAAAGTTTTGCAATTGCTTTCTAGTAATGTTTCTGAAGTTAAAACCTTAAATATTGAGAATTGTTTGGTTTGTCCATTAACTAAATAAAAATCGAAAAAGTTTCTTGTGAGTTGTTTATCTTTTACTACTCCTTTCCAATTAATACATGTTGATATTTGGAAAGGGTATAAAACTCCCTATTTAAATGGAGCACATTATGTTCTCGCTATTGTTGATGATTATATCCGATGTTCTTGAATTTATCTTATATATGTGCCATAAATCTGAAACTCATCACTTATTGAAATCTTGTATTCAACTTGTTGAAATACAATTTTTCTTACAAGTTAAAACCATACAAAGCTACAATGGCCAAGAATTTGATATGCCCACCTATTATTATGAAAACGTGATTATTTATTAAATAACTTGCATTGATACTCTACAACAAAGTGGAGTGGTAGAAAGAAAATATGGCCTCCTTAATATGGCACATGCCATTTTGTTTCAAGCTAACTTACGTAAGCATTTTGGGGGAATGTTATTTTGATGGCCACTTATTTGACAAATTGAACTCTAACTCTACTTTTATTTGTTTCTAGACATGCTCAAAAATCTTCCAAACTTGATGCTCGATTAACTTGATGCATTTTTATTGGATATCCTTATAGGAAAAGGGAGTATCATATCTATGATATTGAAAATAAATGAGTTTTCATCTCTCAAGATGTCATTTTTCATGAAGTCCAATTTCCCTTTACTAACTGTAATGAGTCATCTAATTTTTTTCATTTTAGCCATTTTTCTAAATATATCAAAAGAAAATAATAGTTTAAGGCCACTTTCAACCACCAATGATACAAAGCCCCGCCCTTTCTTTTTAATCCACTCATTCAATGAGGACTCCTCATTAGTTATATGAATTCCACCTTGAGTATAGAATCTCATCTTAGACCACTCAATCCTCGGATTGAATAACAATCATGACTAACAATTAGTGTATTGTGGTATGATTTTGGGGTGGCAGTAGTGGTACTCTCCGAGTCAAGCGGCAAAGCGATAGTATTGTTGTGATAATGTTTCTTCTATGCTTCTATTGTGTTTCGCTGTTTGAATCTAGTTAACAGTTATTAAAAGCTGGGTGTGAGTTAATGTTTATGGTCTAGGTAGTGAACATATTATAGCAGTGATGGCGATCTCTGGGGACACGAGCTTGATGGTGGATGGCAGCATTAGAGAATAAGGGGAAAAAGGAATGTCATTTTTATTCCTGTATGCTTTTTTCTAAAGAGAAATGCTTCCATTTGAAATTTCAGATTTTTGGGTTGAATGTCATAAATGAGGATGAAGATTGAACTAGAAATTGAAATGATTTTTTTTATAGAAGTGAATACCATGAATGAATAGAGAATGATCCGATATATGTCCCTTCTGAGAAGTTTGCCATTTTTGGGATTCAAAATTGAAAATTTGAGTCATCATGGTTATCATAAATGATTGAATGAGTCAAACTTTTTTGAACAGGTCCGATAAAATTAAAAATTTCATAAAGAAAGAAGAGACAAGTTGCTTAAGATTTGACCTTGACTCAAATTGGGAGCAACCAGTGTTTGAGGCAGAAGAAGTTGTTATAATGGAAGATCCTAAGCTGCTTAAAGACATTAAACGTATATTAGAAAGGGAAGATCGGGCCACCATCCCTAGTGAAGACTCAGTCATAATTATGTATTTTGGGACACCTGCTATAGGGATGGCAATGGGGTGGGGGGAGTTTTTGGTCACCTCGTCCCCATCCCCGATAGGGGAAATACACCCTGTCCCAGCCCCCCGTGCCTCGCGGGGTATCAAATGTTTTGCTCCATCCCCACCTCACCAGGGCACGGGGCAGGGTGTAAATTCCCCACCCCACACTTAATGGCCCAAGCCCATTCACATGCAAGCCTAGCCGCATGACACTAGACAGCCCAACCCCTAGCCAGCACGCCCCACCCGCGAAAAATCCTGGCAAAATATTGCCAAGACTGAGAATCAAACCCATGACCTCCCTCCTTTACAACAACTTACTCAACCATCAGACTAAGATGTCTTTGTTGTACATATATACTTATATGTTTAATATATATACTTATAATATAACATAGAAATAATTATAATAATAATAATACTATTATTATTATTATCATTAATGATAATAATAATACAAAAAGAGTATATGATTTATTTTAAAAATAATAATAATTACAAACTATATATATTTATATTAGAATAAAAATTAAATGTACTATTAATATTTTGATATAAAATACAAATTAATTAGATTCAAAATTAGTTTTGAAGTTATATATTAGTTCATACTAATATACTATATAATTATAAATTATATCACTTTCTTATATTTTATATGCTTGTATTTTATATTAAAATATTATTATTACTTATAATAAATATTTATTTTTATTTAAATATAAGTATATATACTTTATGAGTGATATTATTCTAAAATAAAACATTTACTCATTACTTTTGTTAGTAGTAGTACTATTTTTGCTACTAATATTATTTTTATGTTAGATTTTAAATATATACACTAATTATGTAACTATAGTAAATAATATTAATTCATGATATATATAATAGTTATCAACAAACTTTTTAACATCAGTTATTAAACTCTAAATACTCAATAATTATCATATTACTTATGTTATATATATATATATGCATGTATAAATTCTAATCAATAAGTAATAATTTAAGTATCGAATAGTGATAATCTAAGTAATGTAATTATTATCGATAATAAGTGATAATATGAGTAGTGATAACTTAACTAATAAAATTATATATAATGATTATCATATTAATTACGTTACATATATATATAAAAACTCACACTTAATCATATCACTTAATAAAATTTTTAATCACATCACATATAATAATTAATATGATACTTAGATCATATTATTTAAATTTAAATTTAAATTTAAATAAAATAATATTTTATTTAGAAAATAGACATACCAAATAAACTTTGTCAGCCTTTTTTGAAATTAACCTCTTATTTTGAAACATATGAACCAAAGTAAATTCATAGTTTAACTTTTTTTTTTAATATATAGTTTCATTCTATTTAATAAAATCTAAAGTTTCAGCTGCGCCTATATAAAAACTACTTACCTAGCCCTTTCAAAAAAAAACCAAATAAATAAATAAAATAAAATAAAAACTGTCAAGAACAAGGACTGACATTACGGCAGCTACAACAATTTTAAAATACGAATGCAGAATGCTATGATCACCGACAATGTAATATAATCCAAAAGTCAATGAGTTTGGTATATAAAAGCTCATTAATAAGCTTCAAGGCAAGAGGGCATCATACAGCAGCACAAGTATATTCAAATTATTATTCGGATTGCGTATTCGTTGCTTAATATATTTTTAATAATCGGGAAAGGCTCGAGACAGAATAATCCAACGGCTATGATCGAGCAGGACGGCGACGTGACAATGGACATGAGATATGGAAATCAAGCAAGATAGAGGAGCACTGGCCCAAAGTGGTACCCACGCTGCTGTGTCTTATTGGGCACCCGAATGCAGAGACACCCAGAGAGTCCAACAGGACGTTGACGTTGCCGGCAGCGGAGTAGAAGGCGGCGTCGCCGTCGTCAGCCAGCAAAGCAATGAAGGAGCGGGGAAGGGGGGGAGGTGGGTTAATGGGGTTAAATGCAATAATGTTTGGTTCATACATTTCGTGGGTGTGAATTGAATGTGGTTTCAGACTCTGAGATATATATATAATGACTGCCTAGTTGGGGGACGAGTGGGTCCGCTCCTATTTATTTACCTATATCTCTTCTCTACGCCTTTTAAAATTTTGTCCCATCCATACCGTTTCTCACATACATGTGGATGTAGTTATTTATATCATGGATCTCGAATGATAAAGAAAAAAAATAAAACTTACATGTTGTCATTGCCTACACGTGCTGTTCATGTTCATTATTGATGTGACAATCACAACCTGGTATCATGACACTGAACTCTGTGTAAGATTGGTGTAACCGATGGCATAATTAATTATAAGTAAAATAGTTAAATATTTTAATAAATTTATTTATATTTGATAATACTTACGATAGTTTCTACTTAAAATTTGTGTCTTAAAACATTCACACTAGTTTTTTATTTTTATATTGTAAAAAATTAAAAAACTTTATATATCTCCTCCATTTTTATCTCTATATAATAAGATAATATATCTTAAGAAGTAATTATTTATTATTTTTTCTCTTTCCCTAAATAATTTTGTAACCATCACTCCTTTTATTATATAATTTTTAGGTAGTATATTAAGATTTGGATGATGTACACTAAGTCTATAAATATGCAGAATTCCAGCACCAATTTTAATTTTAATTTTTAAAATTTACAGTTTTAGAGGACTTGATGCACTATAATTTTTTATCCAAAATTTAATTTTATTTAAAATTTTATAGAAAAGTATATTTTGAAGGAACTTGATGTAGATGTTCTTAGCTATACAATTTGTTAAAATTTTAAAATTTAAAGTACCAACTAGTTAAATTTAATTAAAATTGGTTAGTCGGTTGCTTGAAGTTTGAATTTTTAATAAAGATTGTAATTAATACATAATTTTGAGTATAATTTATAATCATTATTGCTCAGTGTAAATAAATTTATTAAATTATTTAGTTATTTTATTTCTTATAGAACTTATAGCAGATTTTCTATAGAAGTCTGCTTTTTTATATTTAAGGCAAAAAAGTTAAAAAGTCAAAATCATTCTCACAACAGATACCCTATATTTAACTTTCTTCATGAGGTCTGTATAGTGTTTTCCAATGTATTAGCTCGGAAGCACTATTCACTCTTTATAATTATTAAATTATATATAAAAAATTTCTCTCACCTCTCTCTTTCACGTTTCCGATAATATTTACTTTTATTTCATATTAAATTATAAAAAAATATTATCAAATAAAAAATAAGATATTATTTTAATGATATAGATAGTGATTTAGAGAATTTATTGTGATATATATTTATATATGAAAGCAAAAAGTAATTTAAATATGTAAATTTAAGAAAAATAGTTAAATATTTGTTGTTAGTATTTTTAGTCTGCAAATTATGCCCTAATTTTCTATGCAACGATCGAATATATATATATATATATATATACACACGCACGCACACATCAATACATAGAGTTAGAATTAGAGATTAAATGTAGGTAGAAAGTTTTGGGGAAGCTAGTTGAAATTTCAACAATATATATTCACCAAAATGAATATGATCAACCTTTTCCTCAATTTGTGGACTTCAATAGGCTTTAGAGGGGAAGTGCGATATGCCTTGAAATACATTTTTTTAATTGAATTTAACGAACCAACTTTTTGGCTTGCGGTGATCGAAGAACTCAGTTTGTTTGATTGTTGCTTGTCTGCCTACTGTGGCAGTGCGTAGAGGAAAGTGCGTAGGATAAGAGGTTTTGAATTTGGGAAAAGCCACAACACACAAAATATGGATATACGCGATTTTTAAATTAGGGTGAAGGGAGAGGGGGATGTCAGTGTGGGTTTTTATGGTTGGTTTGTTTCTTTTGTTTTTTGTTTTTTGTTTTTTTTTTCAGTCGTGGGTTAGGTAGCGACAACATGCGGTAACCTAATATGATTTTTTACTTTTTTTTCCCCGGGGGCTGAAATTCACTTCTGCCAAACTCCTAACTGCTATATATAAAATGGTCGAAAGTTATTACCATCGGGTAAAACCCTAAAGCCTCCAAACAACTTGACATGATATATGCATGCATGGGTGTACCAATATTAATAAATGAAACCAAAGAGAAGGAACAACAATAAATGATTTTGATAATTATTATTTTGATTTTTAGAGCAGGAAGATGACGCCTGCAGAGAGTTCTCTCTCTCTCTCTCCACGCAGACGCAGGGCAGCACACTCAACGTCGCCACCTTAATTCCTCGTTCTGCCAACTGTCACCTTCCTTTCTATCCTATTAATTACCCTCTCCCTCGATCCATATGTGATTCTTGTTTCCAGTGTCGCTTCGGAGTCTCTAGTGTGAAGTTTTTAACCCACGGGCACAATGGTAAGAGTCACATTTGAATACTGTATGCAAGTCATACTCAATACCGATGCTCAAAGATCTAATGAATCCCCATTCAATTATAAAACTCCTTTATATATATACACACACGTATTCAATTTTGCTTTTAAGCTTAAAAAAACGTAAATATTATTGTCATTGGTTTACTAGTAGCATGTACTAGTATATATATACTTGGCTAAAGACATAAGCTCTAACACCATCTGTTTTTTTCACTAGCTCACATTCGGAAATCAAGTATATATATACACACTGTAGCTATATAAAAAAAATGTGCAACGTAAGAGGGCTGTATATGTGCATGAAATTACCTGGAATCTGGAGAGTTCATATATGAGGCTTTCTTTTTCTTATCGTGTCCACTTATGTGTCTCATGTCTACGACAGCGGTAACTGTAATAGACTATTCAAATAGACCCTTTATCCAGTTCTGTGCTCCCCAAAAAGTAACCTCTTGGCCACATACTCAATCCCCTTCCGTATCCAAATAAAAAAGTAATTATAATCTCAATCAATAATTTAAAAATGGATGCGATTGTGTACTACGTAGTTGGTACTAGTATTGTGGGGATTATGTGGGTCCTCAAATTATACAAAACACAGGACGCTGCTTATTTATTTATTTAAATCTGATACAAATATTTCGATGGTCTATTCATCCATTTAAACGTAAGAACGTCCATGATTGTAATGAAATTTTTTTAAAATATAATAAACTATTTGCATGTTTACACGTCATCATTCGAATACTAATTCAATTAAGTGATTAACTCATTCAGCTTTGAAACTCTATTTTAATGTATTTTGTTCTTTAATGAAATACCAGATTAGTCGTAAGATAGAGAGCATGCTGCTCTATGGTCGTTGTAGAGTTTAGTAGGTTCATTGCAATTGATATTATGCAACTAATTTAATATATAAGCAAGCCACATAAGCTCGCTTGTACGTAGTAATTGCTGCATGTAGAGAGATACACTACCTCAAGCAAAAAAACTGTAGTATGTCTTTTAGACTTTCAAGAATTTTAGAGGTCGTTCGATATTTATTTTCATTTTTATGTTTTTGTTCCATAATTTAAATTTTTATTTGATTTAGAGTTTAAATTTTAAATTTTAAAAATAAATTCTATTTGAAAAAATAACAGAAAATTTATTTTTAAAAACACTTAAGTTATTCAAATTATGATTTGAATATAGAATTATTTCATTCAATAAATCAGTAATTTTTGAATTGTGAATTATATTTTTGAAAACAAAAAGATGCTTTCAAAAATATAAAATTGGTAGGCCCAGAGTTTCCTGAAAATGTGCAATTACTATTAGTTTAACGTTAGGTAGTTGGATAACTATCTTGTTACTTGAATACAAGATTTCAGATGAAAAGAAAATTTCTTGCTCGGGACACTTCTTTATAAATCAAATGCATGCTTCAAATGTATGGTAGTTAGATTTTCCTTATATTGACTAAGCGAGTGAACGGAATATGTGATGTCAAGTCATTTGACCGTTAACTATAATAGTATGACTAATTATTCTATGATATGTACTTGGATTTTGAAGTTTCTTTCCATTTGTTGGCAATAACTTTGGATTTTGTTCTAGTGGTGTTTTTGCGGATTTGGAACCACTTAAACAAGTCTTTTTGAGAATTTCTAAAGATTATTTGTGTTAATTGATAAAAATTCCATATGAGATAGGATAATTTCAATGTCTAGAGTGAAGGGAATTTTTTGACGCAAAACTTAGAGTGATGGGAATTTTTGATATTTTTTGATAGATGGTGGATGATACCTAAAAAACAAGAAGGTCATCAACGGAAATAAGTACATGGATAGTGTGTGATGTATTTTTGTCATGCAAGGAGAATAAGGAATAATTAGTCTTACTTTAAGTAAAACCAATTTCATTTAATGTGTTAGATCTTTAGATTTGATGAAATCAAATTATTACTTTTATATTGAAAAGTTTATTTGAAAGAGTAATGCTATGTACCATTAAAGTTACATAACGGATATGTAACCTTGATGATATGACAACATACTAGATTAGCAAGAAAAAAAAATTATAAACCAATCACGACTCGCCATATTAGCCACAGTTTCATGACAATACCATAAGACAATTTCTACATATCATTTTTGCATTTGAAAAGCTTAACTTTTCTTAAAAAATTACTAAGTGTTAGAGTTTCAAATCGAGGTAAGGCTCAATATATCAAACTAGTTTACTTTGAATTAATATAAGATTTATATCTTGAAGTAAGTCATTTCAATCTGAAGTAATTCATTTCATGTGTTGAATCTTTAAACTGGTGTTTTTTCAACTAGTCATGTTTTTTTAGTAGTGATAGTTTTACTACTGCTACGATTGGTCTCATTTGACTTTATTAGGCTTGATCTTGATCTATAGTTGGACCTTAATGTGCATGGTATTTATCAATGCAAAGTATGAGCTCATATCAAACAAAAATAACCTTTCATTAAGATGGCACTAAACTTTTATGATTGCCTTCCTCAATTCGTTTTTTTTTTTGAACTCAAAACATTTATGTTATCTCTATATAGGATAATGCTAATAGAAAAAGGAATACAATGAGCGTAGGTATGATCTGCGTCATTCAATCATGATTGAAATGTCAATATTGCACTTTTATTTAATTGTTCATCCGCTATAATACTTGTAATAGTATCTCATTATAATTAAATAAAAGTATAATCTGAATTTTTTGATTATGATCGAATGGCCATGATTGCACTTGCGCTCATTATACTCTTTTTCTATTTAATATTTTCATATATATATATATATATATATAACATATTATCTATTATAACATATCTGAAAATAATAGAGAATATATCAAGAATATATATTCATTCATTAAATCTACTCATAAATGAGGAAATGAGGTAGTATTCCCCACTTTAAAAGTTTACATATCATTAAAAAATTAAAATTTGAAATTGCGTGTTCAATAACGGTCAATGAAATAACATTATCTCACTTAAAATGAAAAACACTTACCGTGGAAAAAAATGTCATCTGGTGTAAAAGGAGTATCATATATACTATATGAGTAATTATTAATTAATAATAATGAACCACTAAATTTCAGGACTTTAATTAATAAAAGAATGATATGATATATATACCCATCATTGAGTTTAGTCATAAACATGTATTTTTATGAAATAATGAATATTATGTCACGTAATCTGTTTCACAAATTATAATCCATCTACATAAACATTTACTACCTGGCCCTCTATCAACTCTCCCCACTCACTCTGGGCCCTTTATATATGTCAGCCTTTATTAAGGTGTTGTATCAACTTAAAGCTCCAACAGCTACCCTTCTGTTTTTGGCGAATCCATGTCCAAAATTCCGCCCCCCTATGGATCCCCTGCTTTATGTATCTATGCCTCCATGGTATTAGGTGTCTTATTTCAATCCCATCAAACCTATCAAAAGTAGTTAGTCTGATGGCGATAGTTTGGTCGTTCTTACTTCAACTCCAATATTACTTGCTTCTTTCAACATTTTTCTGACGAGCTCACTTTAATTCCCGACAACTCCCACTTTTAGCTAACTTGAGTTGAGCTGTTTTCCCTTCACCCAACGGTGGTTTTCCGGCAAAAAAAAAAACTTTAAAAATAGCGGACGATTTACCAGCTAGTTTCTTAGACGATCCTCATGAGTCAAGTAGCATGGGTTCACTGGACGACATTTTCAGTATTTTAGAGGATTTTGAGAATGTCTCGGACCAGTTCCCGGCTCTAGAGGAGCAGTCGGCGAGATTGGCGTCCCAGAGGTCCACATCTCCCGGCGTTTTACAAGAGTTGTCGGAGACGGAGGCCGAAGTTTCGCCGGACAGCAATAAGAGACGGAGGCTCATCACCAGCACGATAACCTCGTCGGCTTCTTTGGAAGAAGGCATTGTTGATGGGCAGCAAAGGATGTCTCACATCACGGTGGAGAGGAACCGGAGAAAGCAAATGAATGAGCACTTGTCAGTCCTACGATCGCTCATGCCTTGTTTCTATGTCAAAAGGGTAAGTAACGACCTAGCTAGAACCCAGTTTCTCATCATTACAATTTTTTTACTTTGCAACTGCTAGCTAGCTAGTCTAACGCTAACCATCAATATCCGCCTCCATGCAATTTCTAGAGTTGCTGAGACACACACCCACACATACATACATACATACATACATACATACATACATACATATATATATATATATAGAGAGAGAGAGAGAGACGTAGAGACACACGCACACATATATGTTCATATATTTACACACACGTACGCCACATACATATGAAACGATAGTAATTAATTATGTACTATACTTAATTAATTAACTATGGTGGCATGGGGGGAGCAGGGAGATCAAGCATCCATAATAGGAGGCGTAGTGGACTACATCAACGAGTTGCAGCAGGTACTCCAATCCCTGGAGGCCAAGAAACAGCGAAAGGTCTACAGTGACGTGCTGAGCCCGAGGGTGGCGGTGTCCAGCCCAAGACCCCCTTTGCCCATCTTCAGTAGTAGTAGTCCCAGGATGCCACCGCTCAGCCCTCGGCTGCTGAGCGTGCCCGCAAGCCCACGGACTCCACAGCCTACCAGGCCATACAGGCCTCTTCCTCCTCCACCGCCACAGCCCAGGTCATCAGCCGCGCCGGAGCCTCCTCCTCCGACTCCGACTACAGCTTCCTCATCATCAGACCTCGTCGCCAACACCAAGTCGGCGGTTGCTGACGTGGAGGTGAAGTTCTCCGGCGCGAACGTGCTTCTGAAGACAGTGTCGGCGCGGATTCCTGGACAGGCCGTGAAGATTGTCTCCGCGCTTGAAGAGTTGTCCCTGGAAATCCTCCACGTCACTGTCAGCACCGTCGATGAAACCATGCTTAATTCCTTCACCATCAAGGTAAGCCAAGTATAAATGAATACATAAATCAATATACACACATATATAATTAATTTTCATATTCGTAAATCGTAATGAATAATAGACTTAAATATGATCATAAATGTGTACGTAATACAGTGGAACTCGAAAATGTTGGGAAATTAATTAAGCGAATAGGATAAAAAGACCGACATACCTACGTTAGATTACCATGAGCCCCAGAGATTCAGTAGACGACACGAGGCCGTGTTCCAAACCCTGTACGGCTCTGATTCCACAATGAATTTTAATAAACATGGGTCAATTCGGCTTTTTCTTTTTCTTTTTCTTTTTTTCTGTTTTTTGGTGATTGGTAGTTGCCATAAAAATTTTGAAAAGGCAAATTGATTTAATTTATAAAAACAAAACATGGAATTTATTTGAGGCTCAGATGGAGACAGTGGTGGTAGGCATAAGGGACCCACTAACTGTCACACTTATTGCTTTTGTGTTTAATCGTTCATTCGTACCATGCTATAATTAATAATAACAAAAAAAAAAGGAACGCATGCTTCTGCTCATTTTCTATTTATTAGTTTTCAAAAAAAAAATTCGTCGTTCTATGTTTTTCCATTGATCACATATTTAAACAATATTTAAGAAAAAGTGTGTGGGGATGGAGGGCCTACCATATTTGTGTTATATATATAATTAGTAATGAAAAAAATTAGTAGAAGAACAATTCACATATATTGTGTATATATTATGTGCATAAAAATTATATCTTTATTATTGGATTGACTTTAACAAAAAAAATAAATAAAATTAATGTCAATTTAATAGCAAAAAAAATAATCCGATAATATATTTATATGTAGTTTTACTCTTAGCATAATATCTTTTGAAAAATAAATTGAAACGAATGTAATTATTAAAAATGGTTATTTTCATGCACAGAACAAACAAAAAAAGTGCAGAAGAGGAATATAGATTTGGATTTAGTAGCTTAGTTTTTTTTTTATGGAAAGGTAAATAATATTTTAAAGAAAGAAATAAAAAAAAGAGAGGTTGAATTAGCTAGAGAATATATTGTGATGTAATATCCCTTTTTTAAATGAAATAAAATGTATTTAAAAAAAAAAAAAAGTAGATGACGATAATAAGCGGGTTTAGATTTGTTTTTCAAACATCCGTAAAAAATATATTGTTTTAATTATTTATATATATTTAAAGATCAGGGCTTTGTTTTTCTGTGGTTTGGTTGACAGATAGGAATCGAATGCAGACTCAGTGCGGAGGAATTGGCTCAACGAGTCCACGAAACTTTCTGTTGATCACTTTCCGTCAGTTTACAGACTCTAAAGGTAGCCTTGCAAATGTACATGCAGCTTTTGAATTTCGTAACTAATTACCCAATGATTTCATTATTAATTTTGAAAACTGATACCTAATTAATTTGTCATAATAACTTGCTCCAGCAACGTCGTATGATTTTGGAGATCTCATTCTCATACATCGGTTGAATATTAAGGAAGGTGACTCATGCGAAAGATGATGACTCCCAGGCCCAGCTATATTACCTTCTGTTTCTCAATGGTTGATTATCTTAATTAGGTTTGTTAGAGACCCTTGCTTCCCAATATTGCAGATTCTAATTAAATGACTCGTGGACAGACCATGTGTTTGCTTGATTAATCAATTTAATCCTCCAGCATTAAGTTTTTAACTTTGATTTACATTTTTTTTTTAATCAATTAAATCCTCCCCAGATGTATAATTTTAAAATTTAACTCACATAGACATAACGTGTGACCAATAAGTTGATCATGCTTTCAGTTTTTAGAACATTAGCACTAGCTTTTTCAATTATCTTTTCTAATTTTACATATTTAAATTACTTTTTGTTTCTCTATATAAATATATACCATTTCCTAAATCACTCTTTATACTATTAAAATAATATTTTATATTATTTTTTATTTAATAATAAATTTTTAATAATTTAATATGAAACAAAAGTAAATATTATGGAAGACGTAAAGTAGAGAAGTAATAGAAATTTTTATATATAATTTTATAATTATAGGGTAAATAGTATTTTTCAATAGGTTGAAAAATACTATACAAATCACATAAAAAAAAATATAAAACAGCTATTATGAGGATGATTTTATGAACTTCAATTTTCCCATTGCGTGCCTGCAGTGGCGTCAATTTAGAGGATGTTGACGTTCTCTATTGCTTCTTGTTCATTGAAGGCTCAAATTTATATCACTAAGGATCCAATGGTTTGAAATCTTAAAATTTGTCCGTATGAATTCTCTATTGAAAGAAACATATATGTCTGGGAGGGATGGGATCCCAGCCATTCCTTTGCACTAGAAAAGTGGGGTGAAGGTCTTTCGAGGGGGCATCTCTGGAATGTTTTGGGGAGTCACTTGAAGTTAAAGATCAATCAAAGCAAGTGGATCTCGATAGTGGATGCTCCGGACATATGATGGGTGATCGGACTCAACTTGTAGAAGTTAATGAAAAATGAGGTCGGTCAAAATGCTCACATTGACGAACACAATATTGTCCGGATGGTTTTAGCAACAAAGAAAGACTATCTCTTAGCCCTACCCATCGAAAAAGAAAAGTTCAAGCCCAAAAGGTTCCCTGTTGCGGTCCCCCTTCCCAAACATCAAATCAACCAATATGCCATTGAAGGCCAACATTCATATAGGAGATCACACCTATATGGATTTACATATATATATATATATATGTAATATATATATATATGTAAATCAACCAATATGCCATTGAATGGCTTATGTTTGCGCTTTATGTAAACATATATATATGTGTGTGTGTGTGTGTGTGTGTGTGTGTGTGTGTGTGTGTGCGTTTGGGGATAGACACTCCCGAAAGTAGTGTAGATGCGGGCCGCTTTCCAGCGGGAGGCGAGGAAGATGCGGGAGGATCGGATAACATTTTCTCCCCAAGCGTGAGGGCACCGCGATGGTGTAGAAGGCGTATAAGCTAGCTAGTCAATATGGATGATGGTGTAGGGTAGCCGTCGGTGACCGGCTAGACATACAAAATATACATGCTTCGGCTTGAGAGCGTGATGTGGCATTACGATTAGAAGAATGATATTTCAATAATATTGTTTAGGAAAGAGGGAGAGGAAAATGGATATAAAAAAATTATTTTTTATTATTTAAGGTTAACTATAGCATTTTAAAATTTTAAAAGTTGTTTCTTGGTAAAATAACTTTGAAAAGTAATCTTTAAATTAGTTATGCTTTTTACTAAGAAAATATAAATTTTTTTATAAGTACTTTTTCTGTTTTTCAAACAAATGTTGATGTTTTTGATTATAAAATAAGCAAAAGCATTACAAAACTAGGCATTCACTCTGCCCCCGTCCCGTTTAATTTTAATAATATTTATTTATAATTTTATAATATTTTAAATATTATTATTTAACTATTATTTTTGATTTTTGATAGCTTTGAATGATATTTATTATTGTAAAATTAAATTATTTTTGATAATTTTTAGGTTAAAAATAATGTTGAAATTTGATTTAAACCAAAATTATTAATATGAACATATCTAATAAAAAGTGACAACAAGATGTGAGCAAATGAAACCTTATTCGCAGACACATTAAAGAACGATATAACATGTCCCGTCTACATATGAAACAAGATACAATCTTAAAATTTAATTTACTACCTAAGCGATGACAGGAAGCGGTAATAGGTTGATTCCGCCCCCGATAGTACCCGAATTACTCGTATCAACTATTTCATAGAGCCTCTAAAAGGCATGATTGTCTTAAGAGAGAGATCAATAAAAGCCGGTAACGGGGAGCGGGTGGATGAAGCCTCCCCCCTTAATCCCGTCATAGGACGGGGTACCCCGTCCCGCCTACACATGCGGCGGGGTACGATTTTAAAAATTTTTTACCCGTTTAGGCGGGAGCTGTAAAGACCCGTATCAGTGTGTGTGACCCGTATCTATTCGGCAGCGTGGCCTTCGTGTTATTTTGTATATCTAAAACAAATATATGTATTATGATGATTATTAAAATATGTTTAGACATGTCGTTATTATTATGTGATTATTATTAGTCCGAACATTTAATGTTGAGGCCTGTATTGACATGTCGTTATTATTATGTGATTATTATTAGTCCGAACATTTAATGTTGAGGCATCTATTATTATTATTATTGTTGTTGTTGTTTTGTTAGTATTATTTAAATAATTTAAGAGTACCTGAGGATAATCCTTAGAATGAATGATTACTATTATTATTACTCATTTTATTTATTATTAATAGATTAAGATTATTATTAAAAAGTTATTATTATTATTATTATAGAGTATAAATAGGAGGAATTAGGGTAAAAATCCTATTTTTGGTCAATTGCGCGTTGGGGGGGCGGGGGGGGGACACGGGTTCGAGCGGCGAGATTTGAAGCAAACTGTTCAATCAACCTTTCCAAACCAAATCCAGGTAGGTGATTTTTCGATTAATTGTTATCTTGTGGCCAGAACACGGAGTTAGAACTTGTATCTGTTGATTTTATGGGTTTATAGATGAATTGATTGTTTTAGTACACTCGGAAGTGTATTTGGTGCTCGCGTTGCGTCGTGTCGAGGATGCTATAGCGCCGTCGGTTGGGAGGCGTCATCGGCGCTAAGTTCGGACGGCATCACGGGCGACGGTCTCGGGCGGCTAACGGCTTTGTCGGATGGGAGGCGTCGTCGGCGCTAGGTTCGGACGGCATCACGGGCGACGGTCTCAGGCGGCATCGGGGTGCCCGGTTGAGCGCCACGGCCGGTGTCAAATCCTTGCGCGCCCGTGGAGATGTGTTGGAAGGGGAGAGCGGGAGGAGCGTGGCGTCGGTGTTAGCGTGGGCGTACGTGCGAGAGAGAAGAGGAGGCGTCTATGCGTTGGCGGGGAGGAGATCGGTGGGGGCAGCGCTGGGTGCCCCCCCCGCAAGCCCACCAACCCTAACGTTGGTGGACGGCCGCTGCGCGCGTGTGTGTGTGTGTAATATCTATAATTATATATATATAGTTTTATTAATATATATATACACTTATATATATATATATATATATATATATATATGTAAACAATGCTTAATGTCTTCTTAGTTGGGGCTATAGGCACTTATATATATATATATATATGGGATTGTTGTCGTGACATTGGAATTATATAGATGTCTATGAATATTATTGTTAATTGTTATGTTAAAAATGTTGTGGGGCTCATTATCATAGTGTGAATCATTTTTAAAAAAATGGGGTATAATGTAACGAAAGTAATAAAAGGGAATATTACCCTAGCTTGAAATTGTAGACCTAAACTATGAATATAAATTGGATTTTGTTATTATTCGTTGGTGTCATAATTAGCAATTGTACCCTGTTAGTGTGGGTTCGATGATTTCAATACTCTGATTGTTGTGTATTTGATATTGAATTTAACTTTGTTCTGCTCGTTGGTTAACGTACGTGAACTAGTGGAAACTTTGGTGGTGGGTTTTGTTGGGATAACCACAGGTCCCACATAGGGCTGGCAAGAGGCCACAGGTCCCTTATGTGGCTGGTTACCTCAGGTCCCATATGTGCCTGATTGTTGATTTGAACGTCATGGGTCCCACATATGGCTAATTGGGGAAGATTAGACCCCCCATGAGGTTGGTTGTGGAAATTCCACGGATGGTTGGGTTATTTGTATAAGTTGAGGTGACCTAATTATGACGTGTAGGTTACCCGTTGAGGTTATATGTAATGTGAGTTGTTTTATTCCATTATTCGATATATGCTTGTCGTAAAAGAGTAGGACACTACACCTGGCACAGCGTGCACCGTTCATATAGACTTGGGCTTCATATGTTAAGGTGTTGAAGATGGGAAACACCTACGAGCACTCGTGCTCACCCTACTTTATTTCTTTTTTTTTTTTATTTCCTACAGGGTCGTAGGGAGTGGGGGGGGCCAGGAACTGTTTTTAATTTTCTAGTAGGGTTCACTTTATGGACTTATTCTTTTACCTTTGATTATTTGATTATTCCCTTTTCCGGACTTGGGTCCGTGGCAGTTGTACAAACCTGATTAGTTGGATTTCAATGATGTTATTTAAAAATATATTTATTAATAGCTTGTGTGTTGCAATTGATTATTTGAGATGTACAATTTCACCCCTGTTGTGGAGTTGTACTGGTTTGGGTTAATCACCTTTCCCCTCGACTCCTGTAGTGTGGGCGTGGGGAGTCGCGTTCCTAGTTCTGTGGATTTCAGAATTTGGGGGCGTGACAGGAGCGGGGTACGATAATAGGTAGATCCTGCCCCTGCAATGGCAGGTAGCACCCTTAATTGTATATATGTCAATTGGAATTATAATTGAATATTTAGTGGCACATGTCAATAAACTAGATGGCTTAGGTTAGTCATTTGTAAAACATTTACAATTTATTCATGGATCATTTTTATGAAAACAAAATTGGCAACTTATGTTTATAAACATGTCATCTTATATTTCATATTATTGGTTTGTATTAAGCCAACTGAAGATTATAAAAATTCGCCCATGTAATTTATTTTTGTCAAAACCTAATATTATTTCTCACTTCTGGGCTTTTGGTTGTGTCATTCAAGTTCCCATTTCAACTCTACAATGTACTAAAATGGATCCCCAAAGAAAAATTGAATTTAAGTGGTTTAAATTCACCGTCTATTATTAGGAAACTCAAATTATTAATAGGTGATCTATGATGCAATGAGTTTCTCTACTCTAAGAGGGAAAAATCATATCCTAATAAATAAGTTACAATTTTGTGGTATGAAATAATTTTATCTCGCTTAATCCTTGTAATAATCAATACAGATCAGAAGTTTAAAAAAATCATTCATTTTTAAAGAGTTACAGACTAATTAACTAATGTATTTGTTGACATTATGATAAAATTATATGTTTCCATAAAAATATTATAGCAAAAATTAATGTCTCTATAAAAAAAACCTTTTATTTATAATGAATTTAATATACATAAGAAATGTGACCAACTAGTTAGTCGGCTCAAACAACTTTGTACCTTGAATAAAGCAAAGTAATCCAATAAAAACTCTAGGAGAAGTAATGTTAAAAAAGATTGACCAATTAAATAGTGAAAACATGGTTCTTAAAAAACCACAAGTGTCTAAAAATAATTCTATTTCAATCGGTTAGGAGTTATCTCACAAATTATGGGAAAGAATAATGATGTTTAGATAACATTTTTGACTTTAATATAGTTATTGATATTATGTAAAACTAGAATTTTTGAACCACAGTCAATTAAAGAGTGTCAAAATAGGGTTGATTAGCCAAAGTAAAAAGAAGCCATGTATATGAACTTAAATTCCTTAAAGAAATAAAAATTATTTGGACCTATAGTTTGAGCACCTAAAAATATAATCCTTGTAGGATAAAACAAAGCGTTTGTATGTATGAAAGTGAAATAAGAATAATGAAATTACATTATACAAAGCTCGACTAATAGTTTAAGGTTTTTAACAAAGACTAGAAAATGATTTTGAGGAAACTTATACTCTTGTGACACCATTACGTTTATATTCTTAATTAGTTTAACTTCACTAATAGTAATTGATGTATGTCTTATTGATATATGGGTTGAAATGATCTAGACGCATGTGGTATAATTATTTTTGCCTTAAGCTATATTTGCCGAGAGGAGGCTACCAAAATGAAGATGTTTACCCTTATGTTTTGATAAGGAAATCAAAGATTATATTTGAAATTGTGGTAGTTTATGTGGATGATGTAAATTGGATTAAAACTTCTAAAAAATTTTAAAAAAATATTAATTATCTGATAAATGAATTTAAGATAAAGGATTTAGACAAAACAAATTTTTGCCTTAGATTATATCCTAGAAAGATTATTTGTTATCAATCTAGGTATATAGAAAAAGTCCTGAAATGATTTTATATAGATCATCTACATCTATATTGGAATCACCTATGATTGTTCAATAACATGAAGTGACAAAGGATTCATTTCATCCACTTGAAATAGAGATAAGATTCTTAATCTTGAAGTACCATATCTTTGTGCAATTAAAACATTAACATATTTACCAATTTGCATTCGACCTAATATACTTCAATGGTATGTTTGGTATTACCAAAATGAGGAGGGGAAGGGGTGTGGATGATACTCATTCTTAATTATTTACGGTGTGAGTGTGATGGTATGTTTGGTAGGACATGGTGTATAAGAATGGTAAAGATTTTGGCAGGTTACGACCCCAACTTCGTGAGCTTCGTCATCCACATCTACCTCCTCCATATCACCGACAAGAATGTGTACGAGATCCACCAAATGAGGACCCTAATTTCATCAACTATCTCCCTTCCTCGTTAGGCCCTAATTTCCCTCAAAAACAACTCCGCCAGGACGGCCGTCCCCATCGCCACCGGGGGATCAGGGGCGGTCAAGTTCAGCCGATGCGGGCTTCCGATTTTGATCCCTCCACTCACCACGACTTCCTCGACCAGATGCTCTCTCTTCCTGCTCCTTGTCGAAAATAGCGGCGGCGGAGGCGGCTTCCCCTGCCCCTGACGGCAGCCACTTCCACTACGACTCTACCACCATGCTCGCCTCCAAGCTCTGCTACCGTCCCCTTTGAGACTCAACGCCAGTGATTCGTGTGATTCCCAGACCTTCCTCGACCCGACCCACCTTCGGCTCCCCCAATATTTATTATTATTATTATTATTATTATTATTATTATTATTGATAGATTTGATCGATCCATTTTTAATTGATTCGAATTACAATTTAATCTGCAGAGCCAGAGCGGCGAAGGAGCTCCGGCGGCGGGGGTGGTAAAATAAAAATAAAAAAATATTATTTTTATGATAAGTAAAATAAACTCAGACAATGTATAATATATAGTATTTCATATCTAACACACACAAGTAAAAGACCATCAATCAAAGAATCTGGAAGACCAAAACTACAATTCCTAATATAAAAAACTATATGTAATCCCTTCAAGCTGCATATATAGTTTTTAGGAAATAACAATTAACAACAAAGTGGGGGTATAAAAACGCAATTCAAAACATTTTTTCTCAAATAAAATTGCACCCAAACAAAGTTAATATTGTATTCCATCTATATGGTACGGTGGAGTGAAAGATTACCTACCAAAACCGTTCAAACGCAGACCTGCCCATCCAAATTATATCCTACCTAACCCGTACTTTTATAATCCTACCGATCTCCCTTAATTAAACTACCAGAAAACACAATTAGTCAAAAATTAAAAATCAATCACGGAAGACAAAAACTTGTGATTAATGATTACCAATGTCAAAAATTAATTAGATGCCTAGCTCAAATCTATACAAAACTTGAACGAGACACGTCAAATGATGTTCATATTGTAAAATCTTATCTCTCTTCTACGCTTCACCAAAACACACAATCAACTAAAAAAAACTATATATGGCAAGAAAAAAAAACTATGATCACCGTGTAGTTAATATATATATATATATATATATATATATATAGAGAGAGAGAGAGAGAGAGAGAGAGAGAGAGAGAGGGCTCCAGCCTTGAAGACTCAAACTATGAAGCGAAACCATCAACCATGCATGGAGGCTGGCTAGTAGTGGTCGGGCGTTCTGCTTTTGCAGACTGCAGAACGAGTGCCGAATCAGGATGGTCGCCCGGAGGGTGGAGGGCTACTTCAACCAGTGCTCAGCCACCGGCAGAGGGTGGGAGGCGGCAGGCGGCAACAGCGGGGCGGAGTGTGGAGCTGTTGACTGTGTCGTGGAGGATGGCCGTCAAGCGTGCGTATAGGTTAGGTTTAGTGTAGGCTGCCCGAATCCGATTGCGAGAGAGAGGGGGGTAAATTTGGGTCAAATTTTGGGAACTCCAGATCCAGACATAGGTTTCATTTTTGTGGCCTTGCGTCCGCATGGTTTTATGTATTATTTTTAAATTGGACAAAGATCTTCAACTTGTATAAAAAACAAATCAAAACTATCTAATAATAGTGAAAATTATTGATTTTTGGTTCCATTTTTGATTATCATTAGCGAATAATTAAAAACCACTCAAATGACAAATGATATATTAATAACTTTATAAAGTATATACCATGCAAATATATATACAATAAATATGATCAATTTTTCACAATTAACACTATTTATTGTTCACTAATGTATATAAAGATGTATTGGTATTAATTTCCCGGTGCAATTTCAATAAAGAATTTGAATTCACGATAATTACGACGACGTCTGCAATTAGGAAAATACATAAATAAAATATTTAAATATATATTATATTATATACAGTCAGTTTGGTCTCAAATCAATTGAACCGTAAATTAATCATAATATATCAGTCTTTTAAATTAAATTTTAAACTAAATAAATCAAATTAGTTTTAAAAATTATATATTTTTAAATTATATGGTTTGATTTATCTGTCTAAATCGAGACCATCCATAGGGTGAACTTATCCATAGAGCATCTTCAATCATGCTCCCTAAATTTTACTCTCTATTTGATGTAAAAGTTATTTTAGTTAGTTATTTTTAATGATTTATTCCTATCATACTTTCTATTTTAGCTAATTATATAATTTTATTATTATTTTTTAAACTTTTAATTTAAATAATTAATTTTTTTATGTAATTTATTAATTTTTTATTATATTAAGATATTAATAAAATTAATTTAGAAAGTGGCTATATCTTTAGAGAATTACATGATTTAGAGAGTATTTAAGGAGATAATTGAACAATAAAAATGTATGATTAACCAGTGCCAATGGTGAATTCCCAAAGGTTAGAAGTGCCAATGGTAAATTCCCAAATGTAAGAAGCTGTGGGACTTGATCCTTTTTTCTCTCCAAGACTTGACCCTTCTTTCTTTGACGCGCTCTCTGGAGTGTCCACCATGGTTATGGTTGGCGTCAGAGCCGCCCAGCCCAACGCACAAACCAAAATAAACAAACCTTTCGCATCATATGCACACTCATATAAAGGTTTTAAGAGGTGTAAGAGCATTCACCACTCTATATGCATTTTTTGTTGTTTTAAATAACCAGTTTAATAATAATACTTAAAATTTATATTATTCTGAATTTTCATTAATTTTTTAACAAAGTAAATGGTAATTATTTAAATTTAATTCATTAGGACACTAATACTAGGTTTTCATAAAATCTTCATATATTTACTGATTTAATTTATTTTTTACTTTCTTATATAAATATACGCCATAATATATTTTTTAATCATTTTCTATATTATTAAAATAAAATTTTGTATTTTATATTTAATAATAAATTTTAAATAAATTAATATGAAATAAAAGTAAAAGTTATGAAAATCATTAAAAAATGTGAGAAATTTTTTATATATATTTTAATAATCATAAGGCCACGAGTGAATATGTTATGTTTTCTAGTACATTGAAAAATATTTTACAAATTTCATGAAATAAATTGAATATAGAGCTTATATTACGAGGATGATTTTATAACTTTTTAGCTTTTTTTTCTTGAATAAAGTGAAATAGATTTTTATACGAAATCTACTACTAGTGTTCTTAGAGCATTCACTACGACTTCTCTAAAATTAACTTTTTAAAATAAAAGTAGTAATTTTCTTTTATTTTAATAACTTACGTTTTAAAGCCCAATTTTTCTTCAGTCTCTCAATTTTAATCATTTACTAATTAAAATATTATTTTTACAAAAAATATTTATTTTAAATAAAAAAGTAAATATAGTGAGATAAAATAATAATAAAATAAATGTAATGAGATAAAATATAATATTTTAATAAATAAATAGTGAATAGTATTGAATTTAATTTAAGGAGTTAATATTTATTTTGTTAAAATTTTAATTATAAAATAGAGTTTTAAAAGTGTAATTTTTAGATATTCTTACTAAATTCGCTCTTCAGGCTACAAAAAAGGATAAAAAGTTTAGTGTAAAAGCTTTTACTATTTACTCTTTATTTTTTAAAATACTATATTCTTTTCTCGTTATATTTACTTTTCTTTTTCATTAAAATAAATAAATGAATAATTTTAAAATAATATCTTAATTAATGAACGATTAAAACAGATATGTTAAAAATGAACTTAAAAAACTATTATTAAAATGAAAAAGTTATATTTTAATTATTTTAAAAAATCAAATTTATAGAAACCACATTGAAAGTTCTATGCGTGCAAATATGTTAATATCTAGAGGGAGGGTGATGCCGAGTTGACATTAAACAGTATTCATTTTGTTATTTAATGTTTTCCGATGACTTGCATTTTATAATCATATCCCCAGCCTTCCAAAATATGACAAAAAAATGACTGAAGTGGTTTACTTAATGCCAACCTATATAATAGGGGCCACCAAACATTATTATAATAGTTCAAAATCGTTTTTGGTATCATAAAAAAAACTCATTTTGCGTTACTCGAGTGATTTTTTTTAAAAGGTGACTAAATATCATACAATCATACATTAAAAAAAAAAGATTAAATTACTTCAGGAAACTACATAGTTGATTGGTATTCAAAATTGGAATTTGGAAGTCCTAAACCACGTTATACATATATAGGTCAAAGCAATAACTAGAGTGTCACTGCATGTATTTTTATTTCACATTGTACCCTGTGATTACATAGTGTAGCACATGAAATATAAGATCGACTAGTTTCACTACTCATCGTGTGTGGACTAAATTATCATGTAAAAGGTTATTATTCTTTCCTACATTTATTTTTGTCTAGTTTGTCTCGTGACACAGTGTAAAGCTGTTGTCTTTTTTGTTTTGTTTTTTTTTTTTTTGAAAATTTTAAGGAAAGAAACTCGGACTGTCGAATGGGAAGTTCATGGAATCAAAGTCCATCTGGCCAAACTGGTAGTCCAAACCAGCAGTTGTCGAGTTCATATTTGTGGAGGACGAAGTTGCTGCCATGATGATGTCATTGAGATCAGATCCGGATCCGTGATGCGGTCCCGGGACCGACCCACCAAATCCTGCTGTCGGAGCCTGGGAGACAAATTCCGACCCGGATACCGGCAGTGGCCCGAACGGCGATCCGAAGCCGGCGTCAAGCACCGCCGCCGCCGTGAAGGCGTTGGTGGCTGCAGGGTGAGTAGTAGGAGGAGGAGGGTGGTTTTGGAGGCGGTAGGGATCCGACTCGAAATTGTCGGTTATGACCCTGAGTCCAGTTTGGAAGTTGAGGAGAATTTCCTGCTGGTGCGGCAGAGATTGCGGCGGCAGGCCGTGGATCTCGGGTCGGGTTTCGGTCGGGTCTTGGGTCTCCGGAGCGTGGGAGGACTGAGAGCAGGTGTGGTGACCCCGGTAAGTGACCTCGAAGATGGTTGAGTTACATCTTTGGACTTGCTTTGTAGCCGAACAGCCCTGAACACTTCGGTGGGTGCATCTGTAATACGCTCTGCCCATTGCAACAAAGAGAAAAATTAGTATATATATATATATACACTAATTTTTATATATATATATATATGACAGAGAAAAAGAATACAATAAATGCATGTCTCATTACGGGTGCATCGAATGTATGCGATCATTTGTGCTTGTTTTGTTCTTTTCTATTCTAGTTAGTGGTATTATATATATACTTATATATATATATATATATGTATATATATGTATATGTGTTTTGAAAATAACTGATAATATATATATATATATATATATGTTCATATTTTTTTCACTAATATTTAATTTACTCTACGGTGTGCAGTGAATTTAAAAATTAACAACCAAATCGCCCAAGTAAAAGTGGGTGTGTTATTTTGTCTAAAGTAATTAAATAGAAATCTACTTTTTTTTCTTTCCTGCTTTTAGTTTTAAGGTTTAATGTTACAAAGGAAAATTGATATTTGATTCACCGTACGTAAGATCCAATCCCAAAAGAGAAATTATGAAGCCACTTGAAAATCTCCTTGATATAATATATGTAATGAATATTGCTAACATACAAGATATATAACAGATCATATGTCCAAAAAGTTTATACAGAACAACTTTACCCAATGAAAAGGTGAATTTTCATTATCTCTTACATAGTCAAATTGTGGAGATCTTTTATGTGTGTGTGTGTGTGTCATGTAAGAGATTTGAAGTCAACCTCGCAGGCGCATGAGCCAAGCAAATCTGGACAAAGACAATTTAAATTTCCTATATAATTAAACTTTAATCGATAATGTACATCATTATATACATATATGGATACAAGTGCATATTGTAAATATCTATTTTAACATGTACTATGACCAAACTAACGTGCCTATATTTCCCGCTAGTAATTAGTAAACGCTAAATACTCATTCTCCCAACAAATCACATTAATAATTGTAGTTTCACATAAACACCAAACTTTAGCGTCACATGACACAGTAAGGATGACGCATGAAACTCGAAGCATTTCCAGCCTCATACAATGAACACCGATGTCATCTCCCAAGTGCTTTTTTCTTAAAAAAAAAAAAAACAATATTCCTTAAATAAATAATTTATGTTCACATCCTCTACATAACGTGTGCATCCAAAGGGTGGACTAATTAAGAACCAAGGAGTTTCACATGGGCATTTGAATTAAAATACCACCATACCTTGAAATATATTAAATTATGTAGCGTTTTCAAACCTAGGACGCAGAGACAAATTAAAGTTTGCCGAGCACAAGAAAATGATTATTTTTCAGTCTGCTTATAGATACCCTACATTCCAGTATCCATCAAATGTCATCTGTTTTCATGTCGGTTCAATTAATACCAAATCCTTTTTAATTAATCTTTTTAAAAAAAAAAAAGCTCTTTCCTTTATTATTATAACTACTATTATTATTAGTTGAAATGGGAAGAAATTAATTAATTAATTACCTTGGATATTTGGCTCCAAGAATCTCTTTCTGTCCATATTTCCTCCAGCTGAAGCCATCCTCAAGATACCCATCAACTCCACTCCCCGGAGGAACCTGCACTTGCTGCGTCCACCTAGGCAAAACCTTCCTGCAACAATAATAATTAAACATCTGCTTAAAATTAATAAATTCAAAAAAAAAATGAAAAATAAAAAATGATTGATCGCAATATATACCCATTAATTATTATTTTAATAGGAGAAATTAAAATTATTATATGTAAAATAGAAAATATTTTAAACAAATAATTAATAATATATTAAGCTCATGCTAGCTAGCTGCTAGCATGAAATTAAAATTAATAACCACCTCTTCCTCGAGGGGTCCTTGAAATCTCCTTGGTCCTTCAAGTCCCGATCCGAGTCCTCGCTCCGGGGGCTTTCACTGAGCGACCGAGGCGACTCGGACACCGGTACCGTGGCTGCCACGTGACTCGAACCACCGGCATTGGAGGTGCCGGCGGCGGGGGGCGTGCAATTAAGGAGGGAGAGGGCATTCTCGTACGAGGTTAGAATCTTCCGGAAAAGCTGCTCCCGCGCTTCATGCGGGATGGAAGGGACGGCGAGACTGGCCTGGAGCTGTTTCGCCAGTTCCCTCCCTTGCTTCAGCTCGGTGATGAGACTCTTCTGCTCTGCCTCCGCGTTAATATTCTCCATTAAGACACCGAACTAGAATCTCTCTCTCTCTCTCTCTCTCTCTCACGCACAAACACACACAATGTGATGGATATTGAGCACTAGTGTTGATAAGCAAGCTGCTTAGATTATATGAATATAGATAGGAGGCATATCATATGCAGTAATGAAAATCAGTTGAAGTAACGTAATAGTTAATGGGTTGTCACAGAGAGAGGGAGAGAATGGTTCAGAGAGAAAGAAGCGACAAAAGTAAGTTGTGAGGTGTGGGTTTTGCGGTTGAAGCCCAACCAAGCCTTATATTTGGATCCACTAGGAGGTTGTAGGGGGAGAAGTTTGACTGAGAAAAAGCAATTAAAGTGGTAAATTCTTATAAAAGACCGGTCTATGGTCAGGGGAATTGTAGTGTTTCTGTACATGTGTGTGTGTGTGTGTGTGTTTGGAGTGTGTGAGAGGGAATGCCAATTGGCACGCACAGTTTGCTGACCATTTCTCTATCCTTGAAAAAGGTAGGGGGGTAGGGGAGTAAGGGACGCACTTTCTCTCTCTAACACTGTTGGCGAGTGGGTCGGAAGAGGTGGAGTTTGGGGGTGGGGGTGGGAGAAGAGTTGTGTGTTTAGGGAGTAGGATCAACGCGGAATTGGGGTTTGAAGATTCCTGGTCGCCGTTCCCACACGTAGTATTCATCTCTGACTATCCTTTTCCTCGCATTAGTTTTTCTTCGATTGATTTAACTTTTTCTACCCAATTTTTTTACTTTTTTTCGTCGTTCGATTGTAATATTATAGTGATGTAATGAATCAAATCGAAGAAAATTTTAAAACCGCGGTGAAAGTTCGAAACTCATTTAAAAAGATGTATAAAAGAATTTATAAACCAAAAACGAAATTTATTTTATTTTATTTTTTAACCAAAAAAGAAACATTAATGATATGTAGTATATGACGATATATGATGACAATGGGACTGGTAGTTTACTAAATTAAAACACGGTTGAACTCATTTTTATATTATAGACTTCTCAAGAGCATATAACATTTTTACCTTTTTATTTTCTTATTTAACATATATAGTTTTTAAATAACATAATTTATCATACCATTAGAGCATCCATCTTCAAATTTAGCTCTTCAAAATAACTAAAAGTATATCTTTTTTATTTTAACAACCCAAGCACACTTTTTAGTCTCTCTATTTTAACTATTTTATCAATTAAAATATTACTTTTTAAATATTTATTTATTCTTTTAAATGGAAAAGTAAATGTGGAAAGAGAAAAAAGAAATAGAAAAGTAAATATGGTGAGAGAAAATATAATATTTTAATAAATAGAGAGTGATAGTATTTGGTTAAATTTAAAGAGTTACTATTTATTTTGTTAAATTTTTTGTTAGAATAGAGAGTTTGAAAAGTATAGTTTTAAGGTATTTTTGTTAAACTAGCTCTTCAAACTAACAAAAAAATACATATAGAAAGTCTATATTGGATGCTCTTATATTCTACCAAATTTATAAACCTGTGATATTAAATACAATTTATCAAATGCTAAATTAGTTTGATTTGAAAGTCTGCACTAGCCTCCCACTAAAAAAGTGTCACGGGAACCATTCCGTTCATTAGGAAAAGAAGAGAGCTAAGAATGGGATTTGAGTTAAACCACACGTACGTTAATTACACTAAGTAGAACATTAATTAGTTATGAAATAATTAAATATTTTAATAAATTTATCTGAAATAATACTGATGATAAATTTAATTTGAATATGAATTAAAAATTATTAAATTCTAAATCACTTACTAGCCAAATTTAACTAGGTGACACCTCGAAGTTATAAATTTTAATAAAATTTATAGACAATATATAGATTTTAAGTATGATCAATATCACTTTGTGCAAATAAATTTATTAAAATATTTAACTATTTCAATATTAATGCTCTTAAAATTGTCATTTACTCATAACATTTAAAATATTTGTGTAATATGCACAAGCATAAGTGTTAAATAAATTTGTAACGAATAATGGATAACTATTGAAGTTTTAAACTATTTTTTTAAGAAAAAATAATTTTTTACTAGAAGAGTTAATCGAATTTACAGTCAAATGTTGATATGTTCAATTAAATTAAAACTCTGAAAATAATCATAAATAAATGCTTATTGGTTAATTAAATCAATCTTCAACAAAATGCAGTGAAGCGTTTGTGTGTGAAACAGGATGAGTACATTCTTCACCTCACCTTAGAGTTTATATATTACTATTCTACCTTCAATATGAATAACCAATGAATTAACATATGATAGATATTCTACATACATGTGGGTACGAATCTCATATCAACACATGTGAATGGATAAATTTTAGACGATTTATGTGAATCATTCTTTAGGGCAAAAATAAAATTTTCCATGATGGGTTTCAAATTCTCCCCTCAATGATCTAAGCTTTCTTAGATCAATAACACCAAAATAATCTATAAAGCCTATAGTCATCCTCATAATAGAGTTTGAGTGTATATACTTATTAAAACTACCATAATCAGAAACACAAGTCTCGATTGCTTAGGCAAAACATTTGTCTCAACTACTTAACTATAAAAATTGTTAACTTAACTTTGAAAAACTTAATGAGCATTTATTTTAAAGAGAAGAGTTTAATAGGGTTTACTAAGAAAAAATCAAATAATATGAACTAGAGTTTAACATTTGTCGGACATGAGGATCATTATATATATATATATATATATAATTTATTATCAATTATCAATTATCAAACTTATAAGCATAGAGAATCACAATCAAGTCACTATATATTCCATATGAATGTGATCAAATCAAACTTGTCAACATAGCATACATATTATTATGAATTTTAGAGTCATACCAACGTATGTCAATCTTACTTATGAATCAAGCTACCCCGCTCAAATAAACTCTTTTCCTCTCACTCTTTATTAAACACAGAGAGTTGGACCCTGATCTAGTATGCACTATTCATAACCTCATGAACAACTAAAATTTACTGTAATTCAAAATCAATAATGTTAGTTTGGCCTAAGAGATTTAACTAATAAAATCAATATCCCAACAAAGAATCTGTTGATATAATAAATAAATGGTGTGTTGTGTGTTGTTATATGTGTGAACGTGTATATATGTGTGTGTATTCTATTTAAAAAAAGGGGTCAGTCACTGTCATTGTTAAACCCATTCTATTTATATATTATGAGCTATTTTGTGTGTTCATATTCATAGTTTTATAATATTATAGGATATTAGTGTATTGTAGAGTTATGTATGTTTTTGGTTTGTTGTTATAATAGTTTACAGATGCTAAAATATCACACATAAAAGAAAAATCGGCAAAAAGCTTGGACCAGCTCAATTTCTTGTCTGAAAGAAATAACGGAACGTGCATGGAACGGTAACGTAACGAGACATTTCGTACATAAAATTATATGCCAAAAGAAAGTGCAACAATATGCACGAAGCGACACACACTTTACACAATCGGTGTATGTGTTCCATGTTGCGCTTTTATGTTGCAGTCGGCTCGTGTTGATTCCAGCAAATACTTTTCGGCCCAAAAGACAATGTGCAACCCACATGTGTATCCGGAGAGCTATAAAAAGGGAACTTATGGAATAAATTAAGGATCTTGGACCCTTGGACGATTCTAGACAAAGAAAAACCCTAGTGCAGAATAAATTGGAGATCAAGGAGCATTTCTTGGAGCGATTCATGTCCTTTATCATTTCTTGTAATCAAATGTGTTAAACATCTTGTGTTTTGTTGATTCTAAAATGATTGTAGGCTAATTATCTCATTCTAGAGAGCAATGTCAGCTCCTATGTATTATGAGATGATTTGATATTTGGTTATGAAGTTAAAATCTGATTTATGTTTAGGTACCTTATTTTTATTGAATTTAGTTATATGTGTGAATTAAACAACCTAAATCAAATGAAAATGGATAACTTGACTAATTAGTTGAAACGTGGACCAAGCTAGTGATGAATTTAATTGGAATATTCACTCCTTTATTATTTTCAATTCTTATGGATCAAATGGTTTTGAGGACATCCTTAATACCTTGATTGCAAGATCAATTGACTGACTTGATGATTTTCCTCCTATATTTTTTAATGTGTATAAAAATGAAAAGAAAAAATATTTTTTATTTATCTGTTAATATATTTTATATTTTTGAACTCTCATATATATATATATATATATATATATATATAGAGAGAGAGAGAGAGAGAGAGAGAGACGTGGGTGTAATTGTGTGAAGGATGAGGGGACAATGAAATGTGTGAATAATGTGTGAATAAAAAAGAATGGCATTCCCATGAAAATCTAATTTCTTTCATAACCCTTATATACTAAAATTTTCTATAAAAAGTTGCTAAAAATGAATCGTATTAGATAATTTCACACTCGTGAGTCCGGTAATAAAAAATTGATCCAGATCGGTAAATCGAATCAACTCGAATTATATAAATTAAATTTATATAATTTTTAAAAATAGTTTGATTTAAGATTTTAAAAAATTAATATATTATGATTAGTTTATGATTTAGTTAATTTGTGGATTGAACCAACTGAATATAATATAATATATATTCGAAAACTTCATTTATGTCTCTTCTTACCTTGATGACTCACAAGCATGGCAATGGCTCGGGTCGGGCTCGGGTACTATATCCGACTCGAACCCAACCCCAAAATTTCACAGCCCGTCCCGATCCCGTCTCGACCCGCTAGTTTGGGTAATTCGGGCCAGATCGAGTCAGGGCAGGATAGTGTTTTTTAGCTGAATTCTGTTTAAGAATATCAAGCCGAGTGCGGGCCAAACAAGGCCCGAACCCGACCCGATGGTGTGTCAAGATGTGGCAAATCGAGTTGGGGCGGGGCAAGACAAAATTGACATCCCTAGTAACTCATAGACGCAATCATACCCTTTGTGAATCCAAATTCTTCCTTGAAATTATATTAAAAAATCAAAGCTAATATATATGTACAAGTATTAGTGAATAGATGGGGAGTGTTAATTAATGTAGACAAATTAACCTTTGTTGATGTCATATGTATTTGCATAGTAGTTAGTTAATGCACTCTATAAATTTATTAATATGTAAAATGCTACTTTGACTTGACTTAGCATTAATAATTATTAAAAATTGATTAATCGAACCGAATCCAAAATCGATGGTTTTTCATTTTTATTAGTTGGTTTTGCTTTGTTATTTTTTCAAACAAAAAGTTTCCAGTTCGGTTTAAAAATATTATAAAAACCAATTGAATTGGCTAATGCTCATTCGGAAAAAGAAATGGATGTGACAAATAAATTCGAACAATGTTAAGTACAAATCTTTTGCAAAGGCTTTTTTCATGTACATTTGATGCAATAATAATATAATATTCCATTTTTTTGGACCAAATCACAGGTAAGACCCGATTAAATTACTAACTAATGAAATACTATTAGTTGTGCACGAAAAAGACTATACAAAAAGATTATATAAAACATTTTTCATTAAATTCATTTTATTTATTTTCTTATAAATCATTGAACAATGAAGATATTTTTTACAAAATAAATACTTAATGTCTATTTTCTTATATAGCAAACTAATAAAGTATATACTAAAATTTGGAAAATTCTATTTGCCGCTAGTTTGTTTGTGCATATCATTTGTGCAAGACACTCTCCTATCGTTAATCAGGTATGAAAAAAAATATATAAAAATATTTAATACCAATACAACAGAGAGGGTGACTTGATGATTAGCCGCATGTAACAGACCTTATAAAATTTTATTCTTAAACTAAAATATAGGGTTATCACACACACTTGAAATAAAATTTAAATTAAACATTGCATAGGACTAATTTATGTCGTTCACCATCTTAACGATTTATTGAAATTTAATTTAACTTATTCTTAAAAAAAAAAAGTTAAGTTGGAGAATTAAAAATTTATATACGAAATTAAAATAAAATTAAGCAAATAATTAAAAAAATAATAATTCACTAAAGATGTAATGATTCAACATCTCATTGTAATTATTATTTATCATTATATTCTAAAAATATAATAACATATTTAAGCCATCATAATTTAATTAAATCATGACTTCATGATTATACTTAAATTATGAATTCATTCTAAAAATCAAACTTAAACTCGTACTAATTCTATGAGCAATTATATCTTGCATTCGAAAAATCAAATCGAACTCCACCAATAATAATCTACACATCTCAAATTAATTAACTGCAATCGTAAATTAATTATAATTATAAATTAATTATAAAGACTTTAAAACAGATAAAAAAACATAAATTACAAATTATAACACATAAATAAATTATTCAAATAAAAAAATCAGATTCAAAATAATAAATTTAAATTAATTATAAAAAGATTAATTTATAAAATAAAATACTGGGTTGGCCGGAGAACGAATGGTTGGGATGGCGCTGGAGATGGATGGGCCTGGAGAGGGCTCTCCCTCTTCTTCGTTTCATCCGTATACATATATTTTAAAGCCGACCCCACTTTCGGATGCAATTACCAAGCCCCAATTATCTTTTTTTTTTTCCCCTCTATTTCTTAAGCATAGCCGTACATAATAAATAAGAGAGCCCTGGCCCATCTTTTCTTCTTCACTTCTCGGATGCAACGTCTCAAACTCAATAAAATTAAAATAATTAAATTGAACATAAAAACTAGTAAAGTTAATACTAATTCAACAAAATGATTTCAAATCTTATGAAAAAATATAATAAAAATATATTAATTTAATAAAAAAAATTAAATTAAAAACAAATGCTAAAATTTTGTACTAACTCTAACAAACTTTCTATTATCTACAAACTCATAATAAACAAATGCTAAAATTGAGCTTCATGAACCCTTTATATTTACAATTTACTAGGGTAATTTTTTTCAAATGAAAATTTACTATTCATTTTATTATATATTTTTTTAAAGTTTTCTTACTATTCTCCCTCATTCCCTTCTCCCGGTGCTTTTGACGTTCCGGATCTTCATCCCCGTCTCCTAATGCTACCACCATTAGAAGGCCAGACACGGCGATCTAAAGAAGGCCAATCACAGCGATCCGATTTCTTATTCCCATCCCAATCTCCCGGTGCGATTTCTTTTCGTCGTTTTCCTACCTCCCCATACTATATAAGTCATTGTCGGCGGTCAAGAAACTCAAATCTTTGCCGCCGCTGTCACCGCTAACTCCTCCTTCCACTAATGATGTCGCCGCCGCCTACCTCCACTACTACCTTCGTCGCCTCCTCCCTAGGCACCCCCGACTTCTATCCATCTACCTTCCATTTGGTACTGTAGTGATGGAGAATAAAAATTTATTATTTTAATAAAAGTAAAGATAATTTGTAGAGCAGTATTAATACAAATTGAAAAAATAACTTTTTACGGGTGAAACATTATTTACGTGTGAAAATAGTTTAAAGAGCAGTCTTTGAAATGCCTTTTTCCTTTTTCCTTCATTTTTATTGGGTAAGAGCACTACCTTTTTATTTTTCTTTTTGCTTTCTTATACAAATATATATGATTTTCTAAATTACCATTTATGTTATTAAAATAATATTTTATACTACTTATTTTATTTAATAATATTTTTTATAATTTAATATGAAATAAAAATTAATACTATGGGAAACGTAAATGAGAGAGATAAGAGAAATTTTTTAGATATAGTTTAATAATTATATGGAGTGAATAGTATTTCTTAATACATTGGAAAATACTGTACAAACCGTATAGAAAAAGTTAAATATAAAGTATCTGCTGTGGGAATGATCTTATGAGTTTTTAATTTTTTTTCCTAAATATAAGAAAATGGACCTATATAGGAAATCTGATACTAGTACTCAATGTATATCAAACTAATACTTATGAGTGATCGAGTGCATATATTTATTATTTTACTATATGGTGAGTGTGTTTAATTGTGTGTTTTTATTATTATTGGACATGATTTTTTTTATTTATATTTCATTCAATACTTTAAATATTAGTATAATTTCTTCAATTTCGACTGTTCGATTTATTTTTAACAATTTTATTTAGCTATAGCAATGTTATATATAGTAACTGCTATTATAAATAAATATAAATCTAATCTCGGTTGAAAATCAATTTAAATAATCGACCATGCGATATTTTGGCTGAAATATGGAAAGAAAAAATAATCATTTTTTATCATGGGTTAAGAGTCTTTGTGCTCTTGATTCATGTTGGAATTCGAGGATTCGATTAGACTATTAAGTATAAATTTATCAGGAGAGTAATAAATAATCCATTCTCGTTCGATTCTTGTCGTTGTCACTTCTTTTTTGGGTTTGACATTAGGCAAATTAATTAGTTTAAAATGTTAATTTATATAAAGCAGTACACGCGTATGGACGACGTATATATAACATGAAAAATGATTTTAAAAAACAGGGTAAACGTCAGTGCTGTCGCAATGACCGTGGGTTTAAATTGTATTTTTTTAATGCAGTAAGATATTGTGATGGATGAATAATTAAATAAAAAAATTAAATCATTCAATCATAATTAACCGGTATAATTATAATTATGCTCGTTATATTTATTTTCTTATTAGTATTATCTTATATAATATATAAAATAATTTTATTTAAATCGAATACAGTGCATAAAAATATACAAATACAAAGTATGCGTTTTATACCAGTGCAAAGATGCTATCTGACTCTACGTTTGGGAGGGTGTGAGTAGCTGTGGATATGGGTGAGTCAGTACATATTTTGACAACAAAGATTTGAATTATATTTCATATTTAATAAGTAAAATTTTGTTTAATAAAAGTTATTATTACTATGTGATTGATAAGTGTCACATTATATTCTTTTTTTAGTCTTAGAAATTGTAAAAAAGGAAGAGTCGTGTGTGGATTGAGAGTAAAAAACAGTTATGGTTGATTTTTGAAATCTCTAGAAAAAGCATATAGACTGATTCAATGAATTATTTGAGGTCAATATGAAGACGCGTCCTCTAGAAATTGGGAAGCAATAATAATAATAATAATAATAATAACCAAAGGAATGAAATATATTTATATATTTATATTTAAGTTACGAACCCAAGGGAGTGGGGGTGAGGAAATCAACTGACATTGAATTTGGATTCGGCGAGGGTCATTGGGTGGACTGGAGCGGTCACAGCAGTCGCAATCGGGTCTTTCTTGAACCCAAATCCATCCACTGGGCTTTTGACGCTTTTAGACCGGTGCATAAACTTTACGGATCTCGATCCTCAGTCGGGTCAAGCCTTCAAGGGGTAATCGAATCGGGCATTAGACTTTAAAAAGAAAAAGAAAAAGAAAAAAAAAGTTTTTTTTTTCCGAAAAACCACTAGTCGAATACATATCGTTTAATATCTCATTGACTCATTGATGTCTATTTGCTACGTTAAGACGTATATTAGTAGTTATAAATTGCGGAGCCACAAAATTTTTAATTAATACAAATGTTATTAGAGGTGTTATCCGCTCTAGTGGGACAGGATCTATCTATAATCGTATATTTAGACGGATAGTAAAATTTTAAAATCGTACCTTGCTCTATGTGTAAACGGAGCGGGATACCCCGTCTTATGGTGGGGGAGGCTTCATCTGCCCATTCCTTACTACCAGCCTCTACTAATTTCTTTTAAAACAAACTAGTCTTATAGATGATCCATGAAGTAGTTGATAGGGGTGATTCGAATCCTATTAGGGGCGGAATTAACTTATTACAACCTCTTTGCACCTGCTTAGGTGATAAATCAAATTTTAAAATTGTATCTCGTTCCATATAAGTTCATTCTTTTGAATTGTTTGTTATTTTTAAATCTAAACTCATTTTTTTTATTTGTTGCTTTCTCATATACATCATATTTTAATTTCTAAAATTTTTATTAGACCTTATTTAAAAAAAAAACATATTCTCCCTCTCTTATCAAACAAAAATTAAAATTTAATATAAATTTCAATAAAAATTCAAAATAATAAAAACAAAACATATAAGTCAAAATATGTACCAAACAACTCTTTAATATGTTTTTTATTTATGAACATATTATAAGAGTTTGTGCGTGTTTTTATTTTTCTGTTTTGATTTCGTTTTTATTCAAATTAAATTTTAAATTTTAAAAACAAATTCCATTTGATAAAAGTATAAATATATTGCATCAAATAGGGCATTGCTTCTTTATTTGTTGTATATTCTGAAATGCCAGTCTTTTTACAATGAAAAGCCTACTAAACCTTTTTTTACTATCAGTTCTTGTTTACTTTCCAACAGAATCAATTACATAAGGTTCATATATGCAAGTATGATTTGCTGGGCTAAGATTATTGTTTTTGTTAAGGTGATCTAAATATAGTGTATTTTACTCGGCTGCAACTATTCAATACTGTGATGATTTATACGTTGACATTCTTGATGGGATTGGCGATGAGTTTTTTATTTGATATCCAAAACCGTGTTGCTTTATTAAACTAAACAATGCATACCAAACGTTGAATAATACATCTCAATCAAGTTAGCTACAGAGTTTGTTTCTTTTACCATTTATCACCCTTTATACGCGTGCGGTGTATTACATATATATGAGCTTCATTCACACCCCACTCTTGAACCAAAAATAACGTAACCCGTAGTACGTAGCCCGTTGGGTCATACGGAACTAAACCAAGACAAATGTTATGGTCTAGTGTCAACATGAATGAAGAAAAAAAAAACTGATGTGAGAAAAAAATCATCAATCAAATAAATAATTATTAATCTGTTTGACTCACCTAATAGCCTCTTTGCGTGTACAAGGAGATATCAATTAGAATTCGAGTTTATGAATAGCCATAATCCTAATTTTAAAGAAAAATTTCAAATAAATAATTTCAAAATCGAAAATACTTCCTTACTATTGCTAAACAATTTTTTGTTTTTTTTAATAAAATAAATAAATCAAACATATATATGGTTATACGTCCCTGAATTAAAACATCTCAACCTAGATTTTTTTTTAATATTACATGCAAGCCTCTTGGGCTTGCTTGCATTCACCTAACAAGTTAATATTTTATTAGTTCTTATCAAACTACGGGTGAAGCCTTATCAAATGACTCGCCTACATAATTTTACTACGTATATCAGGATGAAGGTTTGTACAAAAAAACTTACATAAAATATTTATCCTAACAAAATTTAATGTTAGTGTAATGGGTCGCTCTCACTTGATTCGGCACAATCTCTATTAAGATAAAAATAATTTATCCGATGGATGTAAGACACGAGATAATATAAACCACAAATGCTATCTGAGCAGAAAACACTTCCATATATGTCTCGTACAAAGAATAATTCTAGAATTTCCTAAAGGAACTTGAAATGAATACCTCTAGTGAGCCGCAATACCCGTTTTGCCTGTTGCAAAAATTTTCCTAATTATTTATTCACTTGGACAAAAGAATTCGAATAAGATTTTAAGGATTCGTCATTCCATACACACACATACACATATATTATGTGTGTATTTATATTTCTCTAATTAATGTTACATGCAATACATTATACAGGTAAACCACATAGTCACACGTTCATTATCTTTGGATTAATATTAATTTGTTAAAAAAATTAATTCATACAAATTTAATGACAGAAAGAATGTTCTTATACAAATTATCTACATAATATATACATGCAAATATTTTTTTTATTTCTTTAAAGTTCCATTTGTTTGACATGAAATAACTTAATAGTTTTTTTTTGTTCATTTTATGGAGATTAGCAAAATATGAAAAATATTTAATTGAAAAATAATTTCTAGTCAATAATAAATGATGCTATAAACTTGTAAATCTTTAAATCCTTCCAACTTTAAACTTTTTTAAACATTAAAAACTAAATAAAACTAGTTAAAACTTTAACAACAAAGTAAAAACTTTAAAAACAAAAACAAAAACGTTAAATGTGAAAATTTTAAAAACTTTAAAACACTTTAAAACTTCAAGAAACCAAAAATTAAGGTCTTTTCAAAATAAAAACCTTCAATAACACTTTTACAAACCTTAGTATAAAAACTTTAAAACCAATAACAATATTTAAAACAAATAAAAACTTCAAAACTTAAAAGAAACCAAAAAAAAATATACCAAAACGTCAAAACAAAATAAAGCTTTAGAACTTGAAAAAAACCCAAAAAAAAAACCTTAATAACAAAATAAAATCTCTAAATAAAAATGCATCAACCTTGAAAAGCAAAACAAATTTAAAACTGGTGAACAACTTTAAAATTCTAAAAAACATATAAGCTTTAGAACTTGAAAAAATAATAAGAATAAAAAACTTAACAACAAACAAATTTTAAAAATATAAACAAACATGCTTCAACATTGAAAAATAAATAAATAAAAAACCTGAAAACTTAAAAACATTAAAAGACACATTAAAACACAAAAACAACAAAATGTAATTTCTTTCTATCATACTATTTAATCACGGGTTAGCTAAATCAATATCTAATTCTAATTGATTGGACCAAAATAAAAATAAGTAGCATTTGGTTTTCTTATTAAGCGTGCAAAAAAACTTTTTTTGAACTTTTATTGTGAGAGACTTTGGTCCTAAATTTTAATTGTTTTCAAAACAAGTAAAAATAAACTTAAACAAAACGAGATAAGAAATCAACTAAGGTAAGTGATGGCTCTACTTAATAGTATTTGAGAAAAAATTGACCTTCATTCAAACTTATTAGTTGTACATCAAACAAAGCCAAACAATTAGAAAACTCTAATTTTCTATTATAGGTATCAATTTATGGTATCATAGGGTGTTAATCATTTTCTTCATGTAATCGACTCTTAAACTCAACTTTAGATGCATATCATACTTTAAATAATTCAACTGCACTTTATTTTATTGGTAACAACTTTAAAATAACTCAAAAATTTTATCACCAGAAAATAAATTGAATTTGTATAGAGATAATAACTCTAAGAGTAATACTAATGCCTCTCAAGGGTCTCGAGCTCAGCCGAAATCAAATGATGACATTGACAAAGCTAATTGAAAACAAGAGAGCTTTTTTACTGAATTTCGCTAAGGGCCATCTAAGCCTAAGGTAGATATGCCCTAATAATTAACTAAAATTATAAAAAAATAATATAGCAAAATGATATTGCAGTTGGTGAAATTTAATTTTAATTAATTGATGTATATATATATATATATATATGTTTTTCATAAACTTTTTAATTGATATGATATCCTAAGCCATCCCCCTCTAAATTAAAATTAATATTAATTTTTGCTACAGCCTTTCATTTCAAAGTTTCAACTAACTAAATGGGTCCTAGACTGTGCTGATCTACCCACCCCGTTAAGACACCCTCAGTAAAGTAATATCTGCATCCGACTCCAGTGCTTGCCACGCGTCACTACAAGCGATCCCCCACCACACGTGTAAAGATCATCCACCACCGTTCACTGAGAGGACCACGATCCGCCGCCGTTAATTTTCCACAACTAACAGAAAATGGACGCGCCATAATTTTCGTTTTCAAATTTCAAAACTATTACACTTTTTAAAATTGAACATTTAAACATTTTTAAAAAGTATTTAGGGGGTTCAAATAATACGGAAGAAAAGTAAAAAAATAAAAATAAAAAATATTTAAATTTTCTGACAAATTTAATTTAAATTTAAAAATAAATAATTTCATAAATAATTTTATAAATAATTTTAAATTATATTAATTTTTAAAAAAAATATATTTAAATTTATACTATTATTATTAAATTACAATAACTTTACACTGGAACCATCATTTTTAGATCGGGTTTTTGCTTACCAAACGTGCTTGTCTATATTTGTCTAGGCATCTTAAAAGTTAAATACTCTGTTTGGGAGGTTGGTTACTTTCCAAGTGTGTTGGTTGACGTGAGATGGTTGGTCAATGTGGGTCGATGTGCAATCGACGTGGTCGATTTAGGTGCACATCGACCAAGTCTGAAACGGTATTGGTCGACCTGGATGTTTGGTTGACGCGAGAGAATGATGATCGATATGGTCGATCTCGGGTGTTTTCGGTTGATGTTGACTTTAAGTTAGTGTATTTTTGATGTACATCATATTTGTCTGTGATTTTAGGGTTTTCTGGGTTTTGTTTTCAAAAGTCGTCGAGAGAGAGAGAGAGAGAGAGAGAGAGAGAGAGAGAGAGAGAGAGAGAGAGAGAGAGAGAGAGTTGTCGTTGGTTCGATTGTTGTTGCTACATTCTTGGAAGAAGGAGGTGTCTATCGGAGTGGGGCAAGGAACAAGGAAAATCCTTCAAGCCGAAACCCTAACACAATCAGATTTGAGGTAGGTGGTTCCATCCTTTTGAGTTTGTTTCGTTGGGCATGAAAAGACATATTCTGGAATTTCAAACTTTATTTTTGTGTACTAATTTGGGAGAGATTGCATTATGATATGTGACCTTGTGGTACTGTGATAAACCGATATGTGTGTGTGTGTGTGTGTTTGTGTTGTGAAACATAAAATAGAGATGATGTGATGATATGTTGAGGTGCATTGTGTGTTGGGGTACATGTGTAAGACTTATTGTTTGTTAGTGGATATGTTCCATGAGATGCTTGTGTGTTCTTTTGGCTATTTTGCTTCATGTGTGAAATTATAGTCCCATTGAAGGGATGATTCAGGATTGAACCTGAGATATTGAGGTCCCATTGAAGGGACAATCCTGTATTGGACATGAGATATTGAGGTTCCATTAAGGGAATAATCTTCGAATGGACACGAGTATTTAGGTTCCATGGAACCTAACTATTGTGTGTGGTTTACTGTAACTTTAACTACACTGCACTGCACATATTTGCACTGAGCATATTGTGGAAGAGATGTTGGGTAGGTCTAGGGAGGCATAACCCCTATTGAGCTATGGTTTGCTCACCCACTTTTAATATCTTTTTCTGTAGAACCTAGCAGGCGTTAGGAGATTACACTACTGAGGAAACATGATTATTTGATTTCTTGTTTCATTTAAGTTCATGTAGAATGTTTGGGGATTATGACTTATGTATTCATTTGAGGTTGGTGTATTTTTTTGAAACACCGTATTTTAGGGTTGGTGACCCTATTTATCATGTAAGACTATTTTATTATATAAGTGATTTTTCTTGTATGATTTGTATATGTCATGTATGAGATTGTAGAAGGTTTTGGGCAACACCCTTGTGGGAGCCCTATTAGGTGACCATTCATTAACCCTATGTACTCTTGGGTGTGAGGCATGAAACATCACTAACCTGGTTTCTTGATGTTGGGAAATATGAGGCATGACATATAATGTGCGTCATAAGGCACTAACAACAAGTAATGGGATGAGATTTCGAATTATTGTTTAAATTTCGTAGAAGGACCAAATTTTGGCGGATTCTTAAATTTGGAGGAGTTCTAGATTTCAAAGGAACTCATGAAACATGGAGGAGTTAGATTTTTGGAAGGGTCTGATCATCAAAGTAACTTGTGAAATTTGGAAGAATTTGATCATAAAATGAGTTTTAAACCTTAGAGGAAATCGCAAAGCTCCAAGGAGCTCAATGCTTTGAGGAACTTGTAAAACTCAGAGAAGTCCAATCCTCAAATGAATCCTGAAACTTAAAGGAACTCCTGAATCTCGAAGGAGTCCAACCTTCGAAGGAGCTTCTGAAACTTTAAAGAACTCACTAATCTCGGAGGAGTAATCTCGGAGGAGTCCGATTCTCGGAGAAACTCCAATAATCTTCCAGTCTAACGTTCCTTAGTTCGCGTACAAAACCTTTCATCTGATGATGTCACCTTGAAAACCCTCTAACTCTGCTAAGCAATCAAACACTCCAATAATATTATATATATATATATATATATACACACACACACACACACACACACAATTTTATTTACTGCTTTACCCCTACCTGGGAAGCCCAAACATGACATTTGTGGGAATATTGATTTAGGAATACCTACACTCGTGTATAAAGATATTATAGAGAAATTCAAATAGTTGCATATCCAGACCGTTTGATCAGAATATTTTATTCGTGGAATTGAACACGATAATTGCATTAGTTACCATATTTCATCATCTATCATTTGGAATTAAATTTAGAGCACTTTAAAACTTTGTGAGAGAGATCCTTATTTTTGAGCTTTCCTCGCTAAATATGATTTTATATTTAATAGGACAAAATGAGATTTAATAATTATATTACATAAGAATGACTATTATTGTGATTGGTTTAGTTTATAGCTAATTTGGAACAGAAAACTTATTCTTGATTTATTACATGTAAAAAAACTAATCATCACCCATGACATTAGTTATTCATTTTTATTCAACGACATAAAACAAAAAAATCTCTATATTATATTACAATAGAATAAGAATTTCATTCCTTGTGAACCAGGCGTTAGAGCATTTCCAATAGATTTAACTATAGCAAAAGCTATAACTAAATTCAACTAAATGTTAATTAAAAGTGTGCTCTAATAGTACAACAATACCATCAGCTAAAAATAGATTCAGCTAAAATTTTAGCAAAATTTAGTTAAATTCAGCTTTATGTCCTAACATACCCTTGGCAGCCCTACGTTCTATGTCGCCCTCCCATCTGCATCTAGTCCCCCCCCCCCCCTACACGCTGGATGAACAATAAGCCAATTTTGGAATTTGGAAATTTAAAAGGGTAATTTTGAAAACAGAATGATTTAGTAAAAAAAAAAAATGGAGTACTGATGAAGCAAACTTAGTTAAATTAAAACTGTAGCAAGTTATATTTGACTTTAGCTAAAGTGTATTAGAGATACTTTTACTCATTAGTTTTCTAAAATCTAGTCAATTATACCTAAATTGAGTCCCAAAGGCTGATGACATTGGAAATCAACACAACAACAAATGAAGCAAATAAAACCTCTGATAAAATCGAAGAACTCAAAACAGTTTCTTACTACATTTGGTACGGGAAAATTTATTGATTGTTTTTAAAATTATTTAATTTTAAAATTTATTTTTTTAAACAGTTAAATTCTATAACTTTTTTAAAATTATTTATAACTTTTTTGTTTTTATATCTGAATTCAATTTTAATGAAAAATTCAAATATTTTTTTTATTTTATTACTTGAGCCTATAATATTATATATATATTTTTATGGGCCTAATTTTAAAATTATACACATTTTAAAATATATATTTTTTATCAAACAAAAATTATTTTTAAATTATAAATTAACACAAATTAAACAGAAAACCAAAAAAATATAATACAAAAACTAAAACTCTATACTCTCATATGCAAAACAACAGAGTTTAACCCTTACACAGATTCTATCAATCCACTAGCCTTTCTTAGACGAAATGTACAGTAATAATCAGGTACTTACCAGAAAAAGACGAACTACAAGACACATATTTATGTGATTTGGTTGTGTAGCCTACATCCACCTCATCCCTCGTTTAAAAAGACAAAGTGACCTCCTTTTAACGCCAATGTCATATTTTATTCCAGCAATGTCTCCTCATAAGTCATTCAATCCAAAATTTCTCTGGCCCAAGCTCTTTAACCATGTTCCTCACCAACAGGATACCCCAAGGGTAAGAGGTTTGAAATTAGTTCATTAATGTTCAGTTTCTCCCGATGCTAAAACTCCGGACCTAGATCAACACAAATCGTAATGCGGCTAGGGATACCATGCAAGGATATTAGATTATAGAACTAGAATATGTTACCATTATGTGTCACGTTACGCTGTTTTGGCACTGTTCTACACAACCATCTCGCCATGTATGGAAGCATAATTCAAATGCCGCTGAAATGATCAACACGTGTTGCCGGCATGGGTATGGAATCATATTCAACTTGAATGAGGGAGTTTACATTTTCTGTTAGATGTTCCAAAGTTATATAAATCACATTACAGTGCGGATGAGCCTTGTCTCCAACTGAGAAGACATGGACTCTGTTGCCCAGCTCAAGCCAGCTGCACCCAGGGTCCTTCTTCACTTGCATTTCCCTCAACCGCTTCCTCACGCCCATCTTCTCATCCCACTGTCCCAGCTTCGCATATATGTTGGACATAATAACATAAGCCGATGTTGGTTTCGGTTCTAATTCAAACATCTTTTCGGCGACCCTCCCACCCACTTCCATGTCCATCCAAAACCAACAATGACTGAGCAAAGCTCCCCACACAACTCCATCTGCCTCAATCGGCATCTCCTTTACAAACTCCTCTGCCTCCCGGAGGCATCCCGACTGACCGAAAAGATTCACGGCACATGTGTAGTGTTCTAGGGATGGAATTACTCCAAAATGTGTTTCCATTGAACCGAACAATCTGATCCCTTCATTGACCAAACCTGCACAGCCAAAAGCACACAGAACCCCAACAAATGTAGCAGCATTAGGCTTTACTCCTTGCTCCAACATACACTCAAAGAGCGAAACAGCCTGGAGCCCAAGTCCATGACTCGCATGCCCATGAATTAGAGCTGTCCAGGCCGCCACGTTAGGGAATGATATTCTATCAAAAGATTTTTGAGCGTCAGAAATGCTCCCACATCTCGAGTACATATCTATGAGGGATGTTCCAACATAAACGTTCGACTCAAATGGGGTCTTGATCAAGTGACAATGAAGTAGCTGTCCTTGTTGAAGGGATCCGAGGCCTGAACAGGCGCGAAACAAAGTAGAGAAGGTCGACCTAGTTTGGCCTACCAGTAATCTGCGCATGGTCATATACAGTTTCAAAGCATCTTCATGATGATTATTCTGAACATAGCCAGACAACATTGAATTCCACGTCACGGGGTTCCCTTCTCCTTTTGCTTCTTCAAAAAGCGCCAAAGCTCTGTCTATTTCTCCATTGCTAGCATACACCGATATCATTGTATTCAAAGAGACTGTGGTCTTGGAAGGCATTGCTTCAAACAGTCTCTTCGAATCTTCTATTTGGCCACTCAGGGCATACCCTTTAATCATTAAATTGTAAGATACACTATCAATTTCATCCAAGCCAAAGAAAATTAATTTGGCATCCTCCATCCTGCTCATGGATATAAGCCCTCCAATCAGTGAATTCGAAGCATATAAGCTTGGGTTTACAAGTACCCTATCATAGACTCTCCTGGCATCATCGATAGCTTCACAATTGCAGTAAAAATCAACAAGTGCATCGCCAACTGAGCAATCCGCTTCAAACCCATGCCTGATCAAAAGCCCATGAACAACCCTTCCTTGATTCAAAATTTGCAGCCTTCCACAAATCCTAACAGCGCAATCAAAAGTGAACTCGTTCGGCTTCACTCCCCCCTCCTCTCTCATCATTTCACCAAACAGCTCCAGAGCCCTCTCCCAACCACCTTCCCTCTTCGAGTACCCCGAAATCAAAGCCGTCCACGAGACGACATCACGTTTCGGCATTTCGAGAAACACATTCATAGCGTCACTCATCAGCCCACATCTCACATACCCAACTATCATCAAGTTCCACAGCGACCCATTCCTTCCTCTCAGTCTCAACGCGGCGAAAACCCGCCGGGCTCCTTCGATTTGGTAACAACAAGAATACAAATGCATCAGGGAGCTCCCGACGAGCTCGAAACCCTCTGACCCAGACCTCAACACGAGTGAATGGAGCTGCGTCCCGTCGCGCAAAGACTTGGCGCCGGCGCACACGCCCAGGGCCGCGGTATAGGTGGTCTCATTGAGCTTCGTGTGGGCGCGATGCATAGCGGAGACCAATCCGAGGGCTTCGGCGTGGCGTCCCCATTTCGAGTAGCTGGAGATCATGGCATTCCAGGACGCGGCGGTTCTTCGGGGCATTTGGTCGAACAGGTCTCGTGCGACGTCCAACATACCGAGTTTAGAGTGAAGAATTATCGATTGGTTTGAAGATACAGTGGCGCTACTCTGAAGAGTTGTTTGGGCAATCGCGTTCGTCTTCAATCCGTGGTGCTTCCAGCTTCCCGGGCACGAAGAGGGCTTCTTCAGACATCTGCTTAGAGGCATGCCCGACAATTAATTACTGTTTACGGGGCGATCCACAAAACAACAATAAAAGGTAGTAAGTAGCCTCTGGTCTGTTGTTCGCGGCGAGTAAACACACCAGGCACAGGCATCTGGTAGAATTTCATCTCATACATATAAGATCAAACACAACACACACACACACATTATTATGGTAATTATACGATGGTGAAGCTGCTGGCTTCGGGGAGAGGGAGTCGAATGTACGTTCCCCCCGGCTCGCCCAGAACTGGTGGGAGTACGTGAAAGCTCTCGCAAACCATAACCATAACCGGACAGTGCCACACCATAATTAGTCTCGAGAGGATGTATGTCCTGACATAGAGCTTTCGGGGAATTCGTTTGCAGCTGATAATTCCTGATCAGTGATCACCACTCTGGATTTGAAAGCTTGTTGTTCGTGGTGGGAGGGATTAATACATAATTCTCATGCTGTAAACTTACTGTTATATATTATCGTCCTTGTGAGTTGTGGATATTAAGTGTAGTAAGTTTCTAGTGGTGTGTGTAGTGTATATAATATAAATGTTCTTAATTCCAAAAAAGACATACGTGTTACGGGCGGGGCAGGTTTATTTTAGCTATTTTTATTTTAATTATTAAGATGTATAAAAAGTTATTTTTATTTTAGTAATGATACTTTTTGCAAAGCGCAAAGGTTTTAGTCACGTAATCAAATAGTCATGATATTTGTTTTTGGCATAAAGGATCCAACTAAGTGAGGGACCCTTTGTATCAAAGGAGGTTCGGGATTTAATTCCCAACCTCAACAACCCACCAATGAGTTTTAGAGATTTATGAATTGAGGATATTGATGTTGTGATAAGATGGCAGTTGGGCTAAGAGCACTGTCATTGTCATTGGTCTCGCTAATGTAAAATTTAAATTTGATGTTTTTTATCTAAATGTGTGAGTGGATTCATTAAAAGCTAAACATTTAGCTTTTAATTACATTAAATACAAAAATTTTGCCAAATCTAGCGACACCTTGTAGCATCATCAACGCGTCTTTTCTCCACGCAACCGATCTCCAAGGCTGTCGCTCAAGAACGAGGAGAGACTCATGGTCCACCACACATCGACGTTGTGAGGCTGTGACCCTAGGTGGGTTGGAGAGACATCGTAACTGGGTGGAGTGGGAAGCGGTTATAGGTGGCGACGCCACCGGTGAGCATGGATCATCGCATCGGAATCGACTGAATCGCGGCGGAATTGATTCACCATGGCTGGCGGTGCCAACTGTTCTGCCGATTTACGGAGCCTGCTTGTCTGGCGTTGGAGCATCACAGAGCGAGAGGGAGCAGCCGAAGTACCCTAGTCGGATTGCCGAACACGATACAACGTTGATGCATGATGGACCATGGGCCTCCCATGTTATTTCAATAAAAAATAATGGCCGGTTAAACTTGAAAATTGGTGAGCTATTTGGGGGGCAACACCGGGGTTGCAGGGGAGGTGGTTCGACAACTTCGGGGTTGAGGGGGAAGGTGGGCTGATGACACCGGGGTTGAGGGGGGCAGTTGGTCGGTGACACCGAGGTCGGGGGGGAGGGAGGTGGGTCGTCGCTGGCGTGGGGTGGGGGTGGGTCGATGCCGGGGGGAGGAGGGTGGGAGATGGGTCGACGCATCGCCGGCCGGGGAGATGGGTGGCCGAACGTGGGGTAGGGGTTGGTGGGCAGCTAGATCTTCGTCAAGGGGAGGGGGGCTGAATGACCAAGGGAGATGATGCAAATGAAGCATAGTTTGATGAAGCGGATGTGAAGTTTTTTTGAGAATTTATCCAATTAATAAAAAATTAATTTCCCTTCGTCAAGTTTTGGCATTGGCTTGATGAAGCCAATGCCAGTGCTCTAAGGCGGTCATATTCATGTTGGATAGCCATATTGTAAGATTTTGCCGTTGAGCCAATGGTAATCCTAAGAGCCCACCCATGCCATCTGAGCCTTAAACACAACCTGTAGGGTGGGATCCACTAATCATTCCACCAAAATTTATTTCATAAAAATGATAATTAGTTCTTTGATGATGTATGATCTAGAAAACTTGAACTTCAAACAAAGTATTAGACTATTAATTTTGTTGAAATAAATAATAGGAAGATAATTATAAAGAAGAAATATTGACTTTCTAATATCTTTTGAACTATACAATATAATGACATGACTGTACAATACCATAAAATAAAGAAAATACAATAACATTAAATGTAACTTTTTTATACACAACTATAAAGGTCCAACTCTAAAGTATTTGTTTGGTTTTATCAAATCCAAACATCCAATACCTTGTTCGAGTGTATATGTATCCAAGTGCACCTTCAAACTTTGATTGGTCTTTTCTGAACTCGAATAGGTTTCTAAACCATAAAGACCTATATTTAGATAATCTCAAGAGATAGTGGTTAAAGGGAGGTGGTAGTATTTAGATATCAATGTAGCTATTAATATGTGTATTTTGATTATACGTTGGCCTGATTTAGTGTTTGGGATCCTAGATAGGTTTTTTTGTAATTTTGGTGATATTTTGTGATTAAATGAGTTTGTTATTACTTATTATTAAATGGAATATGAGATTAATTAATCAGAGGGTTACTTAGTAATTTTTAGTGATTAATGGTGTCAATAAACTTTGAATTAATTGATATTTGGAAACTTAAAAGGAGAATTACAAGTTTAATTGTTTTATATGGTTTTAAAGTTCTAGAGGGAGAACATAAACTCTTGTTATTTGAGAAGTTTTTGTCGTTTTGGAAAGAGGAGGGAGACATAAAACCATAATTTTACATTTCCTGAGATGTTCTTAAGTGTTATTCATTATTTTTCATTGTTCTTTGCGATTTAGCCAAATTTCGGAGACTAAAGGTATGTGTTTTTACCTATCTAATCCATTATACTATTATTAAGCTTTAAGAGTTAATGTGGTTGTTAGATTTGGATTAACAAAACTCTAACTTTGTTTACATGTTTAAAAAGTAAAAATTAACTGTTATTGGATTTGGAGACTGTAGTTTTATATTGTATGAATGAGATTAGAGACTGTTAGGTTATGTTATTTACATTATACAACTCGTTTGGATTCCACAATGCGAATGACAGGACGAACATTAACGGATGATGGAAGAGGTGCACTTGTTGTGCACTAAAGGGATGCATAGAGCATGCACAAAGTGCCATGCTTTTATGCAATGTGAAGTTTGCCAAAATTTGCTACCCTAGTTCTAGTTTTGCTTAGGTTTGTTTTTTTAGGGGGGGGGGGGGCTAGGGTGACCACTTTGAGTAAAAAAATGATGATTTTAGTGGATAATTAGAACTCACGAGAGATTCTCCAATCGATGATTTAACTTGAAATTCTATGTGCATGGTTGAGTTTGATTTTACTATAATATTATATGACATTTGCATGATAGTATGCTTAGGTATAATGTAATGAACATGGTTATTACTGATGTGATTGTGTTGATGTGTTTCATATATCATGATATGCACATAAATACTTAGTTTGTTTGTAACAAGCTTGATAAACCGGTAGTTTGACCTGTGTGCCTATGACATTTTGATTGTGGCCCCATAAGTCAATAGTTAGCTTGTGCGCCTCTATCATGATTGAGGAATGATGAATATGATTGCCTATGTGGGAATATGATGAATATGGTTTTTTGTGTGGCGATATGATGAAAGTGGTTGTCTGCGTAGTAATTATTTAATAATATGTTTGTTGTGTGATTTTGATGTTGGGTTATAAACTGCTGCATTAATGACTTGTAACTGTTTCACTATACATATGAACATGAACACAAAGCGTGTAGTTTAGGGATTTATTAATTGAGAGGCAATTAGAAGTGATAGTTTTCCTATTGAGTTTTGTGTTTACCTCTATTTGTTGAATTATTTTCCTTAAATGCTGATAGGAGCTAGTTGTGGACTACGAAACAAGACAAGATTTCTTTACCTATTGTATGAACTTGTTTAAATTGATATTTATTTATGGATAAGGGTTCATAAATAGTTGTATTTAACTAAACAAGTTTTTATAAACAAATGAATTTGATGGTGTAATGTTGAGGTTGTTTATGAAATTGAAATTTGCTTGCATATTGCTTGTATATATACATTTATACCCATTTTTATGATATACAAGGCATGAGAGCCAACACCTGTTGTGTATGTCTCTTTCAGGTATTTGTCACTAATCCTTTGATCCTTCGAACGAAAGTCACATGCTTGGTTTCACTTTTTTGAATTAGAGACTGTAATACCTCTTCAAACATGGGTTACATATTTCCTAACTTTGATCACTATTTGAATTTAGATCGTATCTTAATACTTATTTTATATTGCTTTTAATGTCTTCTTAAAATTTTAATCATCTTTGGTGGCCTCTGAACTTGGATTTGTGTTCTCTGAATTTTGACAAGTATTCGAACTCTAATTCCATGTCTGAACTTGAATAACTTTTTTTATGTCCTTTAAAGTCTTAATCTAGTGTTATCTAAAATCTGATTGAGTATCTGAATTCAGATGACTTCTATATACTTGTTTTGATTTTTGCATCATTTCACAAACAAACCAAATTATAAGAAAAATCAAAATACAAATATATATATATATATATATATATATATATATATATATTGATGACTTCTATGAACACACACACACACATATATATTGTAATATAAAAATATATTAATTATCTAATAATGTCCATTTTAAATGTTTATTTAAATATCATAATTTTCCTTTGAAATATGTTTGTCATTAAAATTTGTTTATTCCTATAATTTAAATTTGAATTATAATTTTAATATATTACCAAATATGTGATTTTAATTAATTTATATTTAAATAGAAATTTATATATTTATATGAACTTACATTAAACTAGTATATTGATATTTAGACACTGATGAATAATTAAAATATTAAATAAATATCTTGTAACAAATAATTTGTCACATCTCTAAATTTCAAAATATATAAAATTAGGTAAATGACTCCTTATGTACACGCCTGAAGGGTTAAGAGGTTTACTAGCACATAATAAGATGACACAATGAATGTTGTCTCAAGTTTTGACACTTGTACAATCATACAACAAAGGTAATCTTATACATTTCTAATAAAATAAATAAATCATAAATGTCATAAATCATTCAGTGTATGCCAAATTCTAGCACAACTACCACATACCCAAGTTTGGGAATTAAAATATATCCAAATCAAATATAATTCCAATCAAATAATCAATACCAATCAAATTCCGGGGTTTATATTAAGAAAAATGACAATATACTATAGTGATATCAATTTGCTAGTCTCTACTAACACCTGAAAATAAAATAATAATGTAAAGTAAACATAAATGCCTAGTAGGTAACTTACACCTTCACAGCACCCCACGACCCAACCAAACCTAAAATTGACATAATCAATGTATCCATATGTCAATGTAGTGTTTTAAACATTACGTTGGACAACTAATTGTCACAAATTAACATTATCATCAAAAATCAAGTCATATTAAGCAATTAATAATATAAATCAAATATTCTAAAACATACAACTTAACAAAGGGCCTTCTTCCCAAACCATCAACCAAAACATAATGTCAATAAGCCACTACATCAGGGTTGTGGTAGCCAATGTCAACAACCAGACCATTAAAAGAATCAAGTGGGCTATTTGCCCTTCTATGACAACCAATGCCAGTCACAATATGAAAGCCAATTCTGATCACACCATGATAACCAATGTTGGGATTCACCATCGTATGAAATAGTATGGGCAATTTGCCCTATGCCATTTGCCTTTACAAGGCATCCAAAGCCGGTAGCCACGATAACCAATGCCCATAACATAGACATAGACAATTTAAAAAAAGCAACCAATACATCACATTTATAAATAAACGACACAAGGTAACCAATGCATCACATTAACAAATAAATGATATAAGGCAGCCAATAATAGTATAGGCCCAGAAGCCGTAAAACCAATGACAATAATAAACTAATCCAAAGTAGAGACCATAATTTGGCATTAAAACCATACCATCCTATATATGCCCACTTATGGTATACATTGAAACAATAATGTTAACGTAATCTAATCAAAAGGTTCTTTTAGGGTTACATAATCATTCACATCAATATCGCATAAAAATGGCATCAATTAATCAAGAACAATATCAGAACATAAATATACACAATTAGGGGAGAATAATTGTGGTCGGCGCTTACCCTAGTCCACAAATCAATTTTATATGGGTGCAATGTTTGGTCACGACCATATGCCAACATTCACATAACCTGATCATGGCCACAGGGCAAAAATCAATGTTCATTAACTAGTTACGACTCCTAGTCACGAGTACAAGGCCACAGTTGCTATAATGACTGATGTTTAGAGATTTGAGAAGTTAGTCATTTGTGTGTATGAGTCTACTTTAACATAAATGCTTTTATTAGCTTTATATCTGTTTTCCAATGAGCATGCATTTCCTACGATTAAGAAGTGTCATGAAGTGAGTGAGTGAAATTGTCTTACGATTAAAATGACTTGTTCAACAATCACGATCTAGGTGACTCATCAAATGATCATTAAAGCATGCGATCGATCATGCTCATGATGATTGGAATTGCTCGATAGACAATTAAGTCGAGTCGTTATACGGTTGGAATCACTCCTCACGATTGAAGAAGTGAGCGATTGGTTTGGCTCATCTACGTTTATGTCAGCTCGTTTGATGATCTTGCTTACTCGTAAGACGTGTGGTGTGCAAGTGGAGCATATGACTTGGTGTCTCACTCACAAGTTGATGGCTTATTCGTAAGATGATTTTCATATGAGTAAAGCACTTATCAAATGAGTGATTAGGTTGACAATGTCATTCCATTTATTTGTTAAAGGAGATGAAGACACAATTATGAAAATTGTCTATCTTGACATGATGTTATCATGGAAGTTCTTTTGATCATCAACGACTTATGAAAAATATATCTGATACTAAACCCTAGCTGCAAGTAAACCCAAATATGCAATCCTATATGTTATAATAAATAGTTTCGTCCTAAGGCATTCGTTGAGAAAATTCTAGTTTATTTAAACATCATTTGAGAGAAGTATATATAATAACAAAAAGAGAGAGTAATATAAGTAATTCTTGAGTGTTTTTATTGTAACAACTAGATTCTAGTTTCTTTGAGAAGTGAGAGAGTTTGTTGAGGTTGATCACATACATGATAAAGTAAGTGATTACAAATACGCAATAACTGATTGAGTTAAAATAGAATTGTTACAGACAATAAATTCTTAATATCAGTATAAGTTTTTATAAACTACAATTATAATAAAGTTAATGTTCTCGTTAATTGTATTTTTGATAAGTAATAAATCGAATTCAATATGTATATCATCTCACTAACATGAAATATGTCACCTTAACCAAATCATATATATTGTGTATCTTTTATTTATCATGTACTTTATATTTGTTACTTGTTTGATCTATTCACAATACAACACATCACCTATACAAATAAACTTTAATCTAAATAGACCTTAAAAAAGAACATGTTATTCGGTACAAATATGCAAAGTGTTTGAAAGGCGTTTGTGTTTGTTGAAGTGACAAAATTGAACTTACAGCGTACAAGGAGGTTATATTCGGTTCCACGCGCTTGAGTAGAAACTAGAAACCAAAATTAGCCCGGGTTTGGGGGGTGCCTGCCGGAATGACGCACGCGCGGCCTCCAAATAGGCAAATACCAAATACCAAATACCAATCCAATAATATATGTATGTAAAAATGTTCCTTCCACCCACAGACACGTGAAATAAATAATAATAATTCAACAACCCTCTTCCTCTCTTCTCTCTCATCTCTCATCTCTCATCTCTCATCTCTCAAGCTGCGAGCCCTAAGATTCGAGGATAACGAAGCCTCCCCTCTCCCCTCCTTTCAGGTAATTCAATCTCGCCACTTCTTTGCTCGTTTTGTTAATTCCCTCCCTCACATGTTTTTTTTTTTTGCGTAACGCGTTGCTATTAGGGAAAATCGGTGTGATTTGCTTCGTCGCTGATTGATTTCGTCTGTCGGTGTGTCCAACATTTATAATCTCCTAACTAAACTAATGTTGAAGTCTATTCGTTTGATGTTTTGGCTTTTTAGTCAATTCTGGCCCTTCTTTCCTGTTGGTCTTTTTTTTGTTTTTGTTTGCTTGCTTGTTTGTGTTGTTGCTTGTGTTAGAATGGTGAACACTGCACCCAGCTGCATATGGTTTCAATCATAGACGCATAAAAGGGATTTCTATAGCTTTTAGTTGCACCTACGCCTTGGTATATTAGAAATATATTTTGGGTTCAGCCGTTCAGGTAATTATTGTTATTATTATTGTTGTTGTGCCCAGTACATGTTTTTTTTTTTTGTGTGTGTGTTTGTGTGTGTGTAATATTTTATTGAATTTGTGGCGGCATAGGAAAATATGTAATGAAAGATAGTTCCAAAGTGGAATCCAACTCTATTGGATTAAATTGTAACTTACATCATGGAATGGCAATGGCTATCCAGTAGTAAAATGAATCTGGAGTTTGTTTTCCTTCATTGCTCTTTGATATACCCAAATTCTGATTAATGTGCAGGATGACTTCCGTATCCAGCCAGCCGCAGTTCCGCTACACCCAACCGCCATCTAAGGTACTTCATTTGAGAAACCTGCCTTGGGAGTGCACGGAAGATGAACTCATTGAACTGGGGAAGCCATTCGGTAAAGTTGTAAATACCAAATGCAACGTCGGGGCAAACCGAAATCAGGCTTTTATTGAATTTGTGAGCATTTGTTTTTTTTTTTGTTTACTGTTTTTTTTCTATGTTTGTTTAATTTATTTAAATCACATATTTTTCTCCATGGTTAACATTTACTGGTTGATGTTTAGGCGGATCTAAACCAAGCTATTGCAATGATATCATATTATGCCTCATCCTCAGAGCCTGCTCAGGTACGTGGAAAGACTGTGTACCTGCAGTACTCCAATAGGCAGGAAATAGTGAACAACAAAACCACTGCTGATGTTGCTGGAAACGTTTTATTGGTAACTATTGAGGGTGATGATGCGCGTCTTGTTAGCATTGACGTTCTGCACTTGGTAAGGCAATTGCATACAAATTTTTTATGATTATAAGAGGAGCACTTGTCATAAAATGATGTTGTCTGTGAGTAGGTTATAGTTTGTTCTGCTTTGGAAAGTTTTTGTTTGACATAAATGTCAATGAATCAGCAGGCCCATATCAAGGAAATATCTTCAATGGAAGCCTAATGCATCGGGAGAAAGAGCATATGTGTTTGTCTCCTTTCTACTTTCCTTAACACTGCCTCTTTCTTCCCTACTCTTCCTCCTCTTCTTCCTTTCCCTACCATCTTAGGGTTTTGAGTGCTCTGCTCTCTGTTTCTCTCTCTCTCTCTCTCTCTCTCTCTCTCTCTCCTCCCTCCCTCCCTCCCCTTCTCTTTCTGTGTTGTATCCATCATCCATAATTATATGCATGATTTTATGTTTGTGGTACAATTACTTAGGCTTCACTTTTAAATCTCTGACACAACCGTTTCATCAGGTCTGCCTTGCATTTGTTCAGTGCTTGTGATTATACTAGTAACAATGTTCATTAGTATTATTGATTTTTTGTTTTTTAAAGTTTTGCTACCATCACAGCAAACTGTAAAAATTAATTGGTGAGCTTTCTTCTGCATGCATTTCATTTAGCAATAGAAGCTGTTAAGACTTAGGATCCTTGTGCAGTTCTCTATATTTTGCCCTGTACTGTTCTCTAGTTGCTTGCCTACCACCAAATCCACGGTGTTTAACTTAAATTGAATGGTTTAGTTATTATACAATGCATTTTTGGACATCCTTATCTCCAGCTATGTCATTATTCAAATCAAACAAGAATGATTTTTGTTGCTGTTGTTTTGTTTTGGGTGGTGGGTGCTTGGGGGCTTGCTTAGGGAAGGAGTTAATTTTTATGAAAGAAGGGTTGGTACTAATAGAGTGCCGATGCCAATCCAAGCAGAAGGCTAACATTCTCAAGGGACAAATATTTCTTGTAAATAAGTTCAATATTGCAAGAAGAGTGACTATCTCCCTTCTATGGATGTTGTGGTACTTTTAGTTAGGAAGCAGGTTGACAAAATCAAATTCAAATAACAAATTGAAAATGTGTAATTGCATGTCACAAAATATTAACAACTTTTGTAATTCCAAAATATGAGGCTTTGAGGACTCCCCAGGGTTCATACCATCTAAGATGGTTGCTCAAATTGTTGGTAGTAGCTTTAGAGGTTGGGTATTAATAAAATACCATGTATGGTCATGGTAGATGAGGGTGTTTATTCTATTTTCGTTGAAGTTTTCAGTTGGGGTATTTAATGTTATGACTGTTATGTGCATGTTCAACATTATGATCTGTAGATTGTTTATTTTTGAGAGCTGTGATTCGTTGGGGGATGAAGATAAAACCTGCACAAAATGGCCCATTTTGTTTGTTAGTTCATTTGGAAGAAATAGAATTCCATCCTTTATGGTTATTTCAGGAGCACTGGATTTCATACACTATGGCCTTGCCTTTTTGCTTTTGCTATATAAAACGCATGTGCACATATATTTGTGGGTTTTCCAAGGCTTAAGAAGTACCTTTTACTCATGACTTGCAACCGTTTATTCCAAGACCTAACAAGATGTAAAAACACAGTTTTAGTTACTTTCTTTGTTAGTTATCTGATTATGAACACTAAGAAATGATAATATGGCTGGCACAAGCAGTTGGCTCATGTTTCAAATTTACAGTCACATTGCTGTGATAGTCTATCAGGTAGTAGTATCATGTGAAATATATTATGATCTTTATTTCATACATTATGGTTTACCCCAGAAAATTTAATTGATGGAATAAGATACTTGAATCTTTAGGATAGATTTTTCAATACATCTTTCTGAAAGTTACCCAATGGTGCAGGTTTTTTCAGCTTTTGGATTTGTACACAAAATCACTACCTTTGAAAAGACAGCTGGATTCCAGGTTCTTATATGCAAAGCTAATTTGTTCAGTTTTCCACCAATTTTATGCCTTCAGCACATCTAATTTATATGTATCTTTGTTCAGGCATTGGTACAATTTTCTGATTCTGAAACTGCCTCTGCTGCAAAAAATGCCCTGGATGGACGATCCATCCCCAGGTAAAATTTGGTTTTCTATATGACATGATTTTTGTTTGATTGGGGCTTTATTGATATATTCATGTTATAAACACCTTAGTGGGCAAGAATATACTTTTGAAAGAAAGTGGTATTGATATTTATTTAATTCTGTAAAACTCAGCTTGGCAGTCTCAGTTAGTCTCATGTGTCTCCTCTACTACTCTTGACTCACCTGTGTACTAGTGTCTAAGATGTGCACAGTTTGTTTTGTAACACACCAGGGTTCATTCTCGCATCACATTAGGGTGCAGTTGGACCATGAAATATTAATGATCAAGATGCTTCCAAAATTGAGGCTATGTAAATCTTAAATGCTGTTTCCTATGTTCACTATTGTTATATTGTTTTCATCTTAATGATTTTTATTGTGTTTTTCTTATTTTGGTTTCAAGGTACTTGCTTCCAGAGAATATGGGACCTTGTTCTCTCAGGATCACGTTTTCTGCACACAAAGATTTGAGTGTGAAATTTCAAAGCCACCGGAGCAGGTATTTCTGTTGTTTAATATGGTTTTGCCATATTCGTCATTTACAAACTTTTATAGTATACAGCCTTTTGTCTTTTTATTTTTTTAATATCTCTATCTTTCTTTGAACCCTGTCTGCTAAGTCATTTTCATATGCTACAACTTTTATTTTACTGGACACTAAAAACTTTGAGTGAGCTAAAGTTGGAATTTATTTTTCAAATTAGAACACGTGCAAAATTTTAATTTATACTGATTACATTTTAATTTACTCAGGGACTACACTAATCCTTACCTTCCTGTTGCTCCATCCGCCATTGATGCTAATGGTCAGGTAAAGTGAAATTGATGCTTGTGATGTAGTATTATTTGAGAAAAACAATAAATTTTTTATTCTGTTCTGATAATTGTAATATTGAGGAATGCAAATTTAAAGAGTTGCTGTATCTTTGCTTCCTTATTTGTGCTAGAGGTTTCTGTTCACCCGTCAGACTGCAGTCTGTTACTGATTCCCTGAAAGGGTTAAAAGAAAGAATATGTAAAGACCAATAAATAAAAAGTTGACTATGGTTTTGAATGCCATGCTTGAACGGTACAATCATTTGTCATTGTTGCAGGTTACTGTGGGAGTTGATGGCAACAAGCTGGAGGCTGAGAGTAATGTTCTTCTTGCTTCTATTGAGAACATGCAGTATGCTGTTACATTGGACGTTTTACATATGGTATCCGCAATTAATTTGAAGTATCCTTTGATATTGTTAATAATGAATTTCTTTCCATGCTGATGAGTTTATTTTTACCCCTTTTGGAAAGGTATTTTCTGCTTTTGGACCAGTCCAAAAGATCGCTATGTTTGACAAGAATGGAGGTGTTCAGGCTTTGATTCAATATCCTGGTAATTTGAACCTTTTCTTTTGAACTTCAGTGTATTTTGATTTTTCAGAATCAGCATTAAATTAGTTCCATAGTTGTTAGATTTGAAGATGCGTGTGAGGTGTGCTGTCTATTTTGCGGCATAGGCACTAGCCTCTAAACGTCTAACATCCTTGCTAAATGAGGAATATCTATATAATGGGTTTAAGATGGGTTAATTGTCTCAACATTTTCATTGATGAATTGTGTATGCAGATGTTCAGACCGCAGTTGTTGCTAAGGAAGCTTTGGAAGGACACTGCATCTATGATGGAGGGTTTTGCAAGCTTCATATCTCATATTCTCGTCACACTGATCTAAGCATAAGGGTAATCTGAAACTGTCCCTTTTGTCTGTTTTATATTAGAATCATTTGCACTATTTTTCAAAACTGAACTCCTACCCCATTAAAAATATTTATGAAAATGAAAAATAGAGGGCCAACAATTAGTAAGCATTCAATTTTGGGGTGGTTGGTTGGTTTGTTTGTTTTGTTTTCTGGTTTTGTTGTTTTTGTTTTTGGGGTGAGGGGAATAGCTCTTGATAATTCTGGGCTACATGCTGCATTGTTGCTATAGTTGCATCATAAGAATGTGACCTTTTTTGGTCAGTTTAAAGTTGGTGTTGTAGAATTTGGTCACGACAGAATCATTGGTTTTGCGGTTCTTCAAAACAAGGATTAATGTTTTCTTGTTATTGTCTTATTTCTAGTCGGGAATTTGTTTCACCGCTTAGCTGGATTTTGTTTAGAACTTTTGGCAGAATCAACTTTCCAGGAAAAGTTGATAGACTTGTTTATGTTTCAAAATGCTGTCTACTCTTGAAAAAATATATGACTGAACTCCAATTGCTCATTTAGATTTTAGCCAACTATTCATTATGCCTTTACCATGCTTTGGATTAAATGCATCTAGCGTAGATGCATTCCAGTTATAAATATACTGCGTCAGGACTGGATTCTACCCATTTAGTCTCATGCTCTTTCTACAGTACCTGAGTCATAATTTTATTTATTTATTTATTTCAGGGCAACAATGATAGAAGCAGAGATTATACAATCCCAAATACACCAATGTTAAATTCCCAGCCCTCGATTCTGGGCCAGCAGCCAGTCTCAACAATGGCCCCCTCCACCCAACAGTACAGTGGCCAGCAGTTTGCTCCTCCCATTCGGCCACCTGCGCCACAGCCGTTTGTTGAGTGGGGATCTGTGCCACCACAGTCCATGCCAATGCAAATACATAATCAACCCCAGTACATGCCGCCTGGCCCCATGCATGCTGAAATGGGCACAGGAATGGTTGCGCCACAACACCACCCTGGCATGTCCCAAGCAGCAATGAGGCCCCCTTACAGCCGATGACTGGTTGTGATGCCCATCTCTCACGCAAATTTATCTTTCATCTGCGGTGCCAATTTTGTTTTCAAGGGAGTCCAAGTTATTGTGCAGGGAAATAGGCAATGCACCTTGAAGGGGAAGGTGGTCGGTCTGTGCAATAATGCTTGCGATTGTGAATTGCACGAGTTTGAGTCAGGACATGTCTCTTGCCCTTCTGTTTGGTGAGTGTTTGGGTTCGGCAGCTTTGTCAAGGTGACGGGAATTACTGATTGTGATTTATTTTCTGTAGCACTTGTGACTCGGGCTAATTTTAGAAAAACATCATGTTTCCGGTTTTAGGGTTTGCTTCTTGTAATTTTATTAGAAACGCATGATTTCCATGCCCATTATCAAACAACCACCGTTCCTTTCCTTCCGAACACTGCCCGAGGGAAAAGTATTGTGAATGTCCGATTTCCAACCTGCCACAAACATAGGTTACTAAGCCAACCAGCCCTGTAAATGGAAGTTGTGGTTTCTTTGTTTTTGTTTTTGTTTTTTTTGTTTGTTTACTCTAAATTAATGAAGTTTTTCTTTACTGGTAGTTTTTGAAAGTGCGTATTAGAAATCTCAGTTTAGTAATTATTTGTAAGTGTAAATTTTGGAAATTCTCGAATTATTAAGAAAAAACCTCATTTCAAGTATGTGTTAAAGAGGATTTTAGAAGAAAAAAACACCTTCCGGTGTGGTGGTAATGTTCAACTTTGCTTTTGCTTGGATTAGATCACTGTAGGAGGTTCACCCAAGTTTACTATAATAGAGTTTTTCTTAAACGTTTTAAAAAGTAGTTAATTAAAATTTGTAAAAGTAAACTTTCCTGCATTGGCCATTGAAGCAGAGAAGATCCAAATTTGTGAAGTCAATGACCTGAAGCAACAGGACTCGCGCGGCAGCCTACACTGCTCATAAAAGAAATAGAGCATCTCCTGGTCGCCACCTGCACTGCTTAGAGAGTTCTTTGTTGAACTCAAAGAAGAAGTTGAAGGCAACATGAGCTTCAAAGATGGCTCAAAAGTCAAAACTTGAAGTCAAAGGAGGAAAAGGTTGAGTTCAAATCTTAATGTTTAGAAGATAAAATATAAAATTTTCATATTATGAAATGGAAATATTTTGAAGATCTTACCCTTTGTAGTCTTATTTAATATATGTAATAAAAATATGTGTCACTATTTATAAAATCTTTATAATTATCTAAGATTAGATCATGCCCATTATAAAAACATTACACACCACATTATTATCAAAATAAAGTGCCTGAACTTTATTTACTGATTTTGAACAGAATTTATACTTAATTTAATTAGTAAATTTTCTATATGTGATCTACACATACCTAGTAATATTAATAAATATCAAATATTATGATACCATGTCATACAATAAATCAAAACATGCAATTTAACACATTCTTAAATAAATTTGCATTTCTTTACTTTATTTAATAAGAAATGTTTTTTCAAATTAGGAAAAAAGATTGGTTTACATGGCAATTATCCTAACACCTACTTCATGGGTGACAAGGCTTCAATCTTTGCTTGAGACAATCCATTAATATGAGAAGTATACTAATGCAATGTCTTCTTAAATTTACAATAATGAGACTATCTCACTTACTCATTCTTTTTTTCCTCTTTACATAAGTTTATGCACAAAAGGATACCCATACAAAAGATACATAAAAAGATCACTTTGTCATCATCATCTTCTTCTTTATTAGCTCTTGATATTCTCTTTGTTTATTTGTTGTTTACTCCACTTAATCCCATTTGATCACTAAAAACACTTGTTATATCTCTTGCGGTTATCTAGTTTCTTCTTTAGTATACAACTCCAAAGTGTTTTGACTATGTTCACCTAAGTTCAACACTTTTTGTAGTAAATTATTCACCATTGATAGTAAAGTTATCTCTTAATTTTGATGCTCTTGTTTACGCTAATCCTCTTATTTTCTTTTCTTGAATTAGGGGTTTTGTACCATTTACTTTTGGTGTCAATGACTTTTCTTTTGCTGGGTAGCACATGAAAACTTGTCCAAAAAAGATACCAAAAATTAGGTATGCTTTAAATTAAATAATATTATTTTCTCATCCTTTTACCTTGGCCATTAATTTCCTCAATAGACTTAATGAATGATTTGGTTAAATGCTCTTTACAATGTCACTGTTCATCATTCCCAAACATGCTCGATTATGGCTAAGCAAAAAAACCAACAAATCGATTTAACCTAATAAATTGATTGACTGAAAACCAAAAATTGAATAAATTGATATTTATTTAGGTGGGTTGACTACCATATCAACCCGATCGAAAACCAAATTAACCAATTAGATAAATGATGCAACTCGCCCAAACCGACCGACGAACACTTCTGGATGAGAAATTTTCTTAGACGCGGTAAGAAATATAAAGATTTTATGAATTGTAGGTAGAAGTCTATTGATTGTGGACTTCCCAAGTTTAATCTAAAGATATTTTTGATGATGATAATTTATTTGATTTGGTTAGTTAGAAATAGATATTAGATTATGTATTCTAGTTTGTGTTGATGTTGTGAATTTAAGGTGAGAAATTAGCGATGTTAGGATTGAGCAGGAAAACTATTAACCCAATTTAATCCGACAAACCAACCGATTGAAAATTGAATAAACCAACTAAAAATTGAAAATTCAGTTTAATAAAGTGTTATAACCCGCTCAAATCGACCGACGATCATCCCTATGCTCGATGTAAGATTCAACAAGTATACTTTATGTAGCATTCAAAATAAATCCTCTTAACTGACTTTAATGTCTTTTGAAAATGCTTTTAGAACAACGCTTACTAATTAACACTTCCTAAGTGGGCCCATGCGAAGTGATTCTAAAATAAGCCCACCTTAATGAGCAATGCTTTTCTAAATAGACCTCCTTTGGTGCACTTTTGGAATACTACCATCTTAATGAATAAGGTGTCTGCTTTTAGAATCCATAATAACTATTCTTCCTAAACAAGCTTGCGGACTTAGGGATTAGCCATTTTAAGTCTTATGGAATAAAGCCTTCAAATTTAGCCTCCTAAGTAAATGTGTTTTAGTTATTAGGCTTATTAAGTATGCTTTCTTATTTAGCTTATTAAATAAGGTTTTTAAACTTTAGCTTTTTGGGTTCAACTTTTTAATAATTTACTTATTAATTCTTTGACCTAGCCTTTTAAACTAGCTTACCAATTAATGTCAACCTTCCTAGCTTTTCTTTTGAGCTAGTTTGATGATTTCGCCTTCTTGAATTAGCCTTTTGGGTTGATTAATGCTTGATGAGTCCTTATTGATTTTTTAAACTTTATTCTTTTAGGATCAACATTTTAGGTAGCTTACTTATGCTTTTCGATTAATACTTCATGAATTTCTTCTGGTATGGCTTTCATATACTTAAGTATTATGAATGTACTTAATCGGAAAATAACATGTTTAACTAACATATTTGATGAGTAGCATATAAGACATTAAGATTTAACTGGGAAAATAACATTGTGCTTCATTATCCCTTTCTTTGGTATTATGCATTACTAAATCCATCTTAGTTTTTATGGGCTTTTTCCATGCTTATGGAGTAGCATTTAAACTTGATTAAGGAACCGACACTATTGTTCATTAACTTCATGTCATTCTTTACTACTCCATCTAAGATTTTTTAAACTTTTGCCTTGTTTGTGTCAGATGCATATGTAAATTTTCTATTGGTATAAGCCTATTTTCTGTCAGTATAGACCTTATGGTCTATTTTGATGGAAGGCCTTTTTGTTGGTAGAAACATCGGTGGTGAGAGCGATAAGGGTCTCACAATGCCTGCATTTGTGAGATTTACCATAGATCTCTTCCATAAATATTCGGCCCATTACCAAAACCCCTAAGTCATCTCTCAAGTCCCATAGACTAGAGGCGAGGGTGTGTTCGACACAGAGATCTTCATGTTGTGGTATGAGATCTTCAAGGCCAACGACATATAACCCCTCATGTCCCCTAGCGAGTCATGCCTCCTAGAACTCACCCCCGTTGAGAAGCTTTAAGACCTAGACCATATGGCTAGTGTGGTCTCCAGGTTTGGTCGAAAATGCATGGCACCAACACTATAAAGGTTCGAGCACATGTGTTGTGATATTGTGGGTGGAGTTGTCAATGTAAGTGCGCTAGCGTTTCTGGTGAAAGACATGAAAGGAAAACGATATGGTAGTGAGGGAAAAATTCAAGATTCAAGAAAGGGCGAGGGAAGGGAAATCGATTACAAACCGAGAAAATTAGCTACGAAATTAGGGATTTGAGACAAAGGCGCCAAGGAGGAGAGGGTCAATGAATTGGAGATCGATGGAAGGACGCGAAAACACTTTCAATGGAAATTTAAAAGGACAAAAACCACTTCATACCCACGAATAACCGGTAATCCATCACTATCGATATACATATACCCACAAATTAATAGTAAATCGCTTATATAAACCTAGTATATACTGACGAATATATTTTTCTATTAGTATATACCAATTTATACTAACAACATAAATTTTCATTGGCATAGATTCAATTTTTATGTACAGATTCTTATTCATTAGTGTGAACTTCTATTGGTACATATAAGACATTTTGTTTGTAGTGATCCTTGTTTCCCCTAATTTTAGCACTTATATTTATTGATTATGTGATCTTCCAAAAAACATATCTAAAAAACTAGAAATTATTGACCTGTTTATTTAAAAGAAAACCTTTACAAGACCTTACAAATTTACAATGTGTAGATTAGGCAAGATGTTTAAAAGGTTATTTTGGAGAACATTGTGATTAGTGTGTACCAACATGTTTATCATAACATTATTTGATAGAGGTAACTCTTAACCAATGAATTAAGATAAACACAAAGCACTTTATTGGAACTAAAAGTTTTGTCATTCAAAGAAAGAAATTTTTGGTTGCACTAATTTTATGCCCCCTACAACCTCGCAATGCAACTATGTATCTTTTCTTGATCAGAACTTTGGAAAAATTAAAACAATTTAGGAATTCACACCTTTGATCACCTTATATAATTTAAAACTCTTAGTTCATCTTAGTTTTAAAAATTGCAGTTACTTTTGTGAGAACTAGAAATAGTAGGGTTAAGCTTAGACCATTATGTTCTTATAGTATCAATTATATATTTATACTTGAAAAACTAGTGTTAGTATATATCCATGATTTGTGAATGGGAATATATAGGGTTTATTACTTATTGAAAAATAACGGTAATTTTATATATATATATATATATACACAAACACATAAAATATAGTGATCATTTGATAATATTATATTTTAAAAAAAAATATTTTAATTGTGTTTGAAATAATATGTCAGAATTAACAAAGTATTTAGTAAATTATAATTTTTAAAGCGACTAAAATTTAATAGGTGTTAATGTATTATGGATATTTAGAAAGATTATCCGAGTAGACTACTCTTGCCATATGGCTCCCCGAGCTTGCCCCGCTTGTGACCCCGATTCGGAGCCCCTTCTGCATCAACCCTAGGGGAGCTTTCCGCCGGAGTGGATCAGCTCTGCTGCGCGCTAGTAGTCACATGCCGCCGCCCGGAGTGGGTGGGGTTGGTGGCTGTCGCTGGCGAGCGCGAGATCGTATCCGTACGGATCGGAGATGGGAATGTAGGAGGAAGAATGAGAGGAGGCGTATAGTAGGGACCGACTTTGTTGTTGCCGGAAATATGAAACTCTACGTCATGAGAGAGAGAGAGAGAGAGAGAGAGAGAGAGAGAGAGAGAGAGAGAGAGAGAGAGAGAGAGAGGATGTCAAGCGGAGTCCAATTGGATTTGCTAACTTGTCTCTACTTGTACTTCGTAAATTTTATTTATGAGGAAGGGAGTGCCAATATCACTTTAGGATAATTATATTATCGAGTAGATAAAAAAAAACAGCATGTTTTCGTATACCCCTAAAATAGGAGGAATCAAGGCCATGAAGGTGGTGGCGGCAGCAATTACATCCCAGCTTCTTGTTATGGTGGTGGTGATAGCAATTATAACTCAGCTTCTAGTTACTGTAGTGGTGATGGCAATTTTACAGCCAGGTTAATTAATTAATATTGTAAATGACTTAAATAACAATTGAGAGCGTTTTAATGATTCACTTTCAAGGTTAAATATACTATAAATACTTAAACTATAATAATTAATTTCTAAAAGACTTTAACATTGAAAAAACAATATAATGCATTTATTTAAAGATTCTACCGCAAAGAATAACATTTTATTTATTTATTTATTTGTCCAAACAAAAAGATATATATATAGACAAGACATAGCATCTTTTGAAGGAGAAGAGAAAATAAAAGCAAAGCAAAGAACTGGGTTCCCCTACGGAGACAAGGAAAGAATCAAATGAATTATTGGCTTTATGTCAGTTGGCATCTATTATAAACGTGTGTTGCATTTTATATATAGAGCATAATACGTACACACATAAACACGCTCATCTGATCTAAATGAGAACAACACAGCCACCGAGTCTCTCCTCCTGATCTCACCATCACCGTGCTTTTGAATTTGATTTTGTGGAGGGATCGATATGGTGAAGCTGGCCTCAGCGAGGGAGAGGCGACTGTACGGTCCCCGGCTCACCCGGAACCGGTGGGAGTACGTGAACGCAGGAGTCTACGTCTTCGCCGTGGCCGTCCTGATCGCCGGCTTCGCAGCCCTGCTGCTGGGTTTGTCGGTGACGACAACGCAGTGGGGCCTCATCACGCTGCTCCTCTCCCTGGCCCTCGTCGCAGCCGTGAACGTGCATGACCTCGTCGCCCACCTCGCCGGCATCGATTACCGGATCTCGCTGATGGAGTTCGATCCGCAGCTCGCGTTGGTCGAGTTCGCGGTGCCGTTCGTCCAGGCTCTCGCCTCCGCCCTCATGTTCTTGGCTCTTCTCTTCATACTCTTGCAGGCATGCATGCTTTCCCTACCTTAAATTATATATATGGTATTATTAAAAAAATATTCTTTGACGTGATGTATTATAATCTATATGTGCAAAGAAATTTAATTGTACGGTTATAATTTTTTTTCTGTTACTTCAATAAATTGATAGAGTTATTATGATTATTTAAAAATTACTCAATCCTAAATTATATATAGCATTGCTCATTAAAATCTCTCTTACATCGTATTGATTTGATATAAAAAAAATATTAATGACACCAATTCACGTACGTTAGCATTATTTATTATCTCAGGCTCAAACCTAAAAGTTTACAATAAATTGGTGACATGTTCTTGTCATAAGGTGAGTGAACCGTCAAAGTGGGCTTGAAATAAATTGTGATATAAAAATAAAAATAATGCTGTTCTTGACCCATTTATAAATAATGCTGTGATCGTATAATTTTACCAATAAAAAGAAACATATATAGGGAACAACGGACTAGCTAGTGGAAGTGTGGAACACGTACGCAACAAAGATTTTCTTGGGGAAGAGGGATGCATGCCGCGGTCTCATATATGTGTCATTTCTCGTTGTGCATGGAGTATGAATTCTTTATGTTAACATGTGAATTGTACGTGTGCATATTTGGCGGTTGCGATCAAGAACGAGCAGGCAGATAAGGGCTTCGGCTACAGCCCCATATTAGTGAGAGATGCTGTGAACTTGCTTCTCGCTGGGCCTCTTCTCTGGCTTCTGGGTTCAATACTCAACTCGTGTCAGGTATATGAGAGAGCCAATGGAAACCTTCAAATTCAGCAACAGAGTGTCACCATTCCATTCTTGGTGGGAAGCTTGCTGCTCGTGGTGGGTGCTCTACACATTTCTCGTGATCCTCCATTGATCCATCATGGTGTCAACTTATTGGTACGTACATATATATATATATTATATATATTGTGTGTGTGTGTGTGGATACCCGTTGTGACTCGTGGATATAATATACCTATACCTTGGTCCTTCCCATCAATCGTGTAGACTTTAGTCTGGGTCTAAATGTACGTAGTAGCTAGCATGGGTCGTTGGTTTTTTTACTAACAAATCGGGATGGGAAATTGGGAATATATATATATATATATGAACAGTATTTTTATTATCAACTTCGTAGTATTGTTAGTAAATTTTTGTTACTATAACAAATGTAGTATTGTTTTTTTTTTAATCAGAAAAATGAGTTGAGTGACAGAAAATAATTTAAATAAAATGCTGAAATGTGTGAGTGCGTGCGTGGTGCAGGGTAGGAAGTGGGTGGTGTTTGGGATTTGTGGAGGTGCATTGTTCCTGATAGGGGGCTTACTGAACCTGGTGAAAGTGTACAACATGCAGCAAATCAACTGGGTGCGACTGGAACGGGGAGGGGCGCAAGCGGTTCAGGACCTTCACGGTCAAGAAGGTCGCGTCCCACTTGTGCCAGAGCAGCCTCCCCGTACGACCTACGGGACCTGTTCATCCCCTGATGAGCTATATCCTGATTAACTCATTGAAACTTCTATAAAGAAATGTTTGAATAAAATCTTTTTATCTTGTTTTCCTATTTCAAAATTTGTAAGAACTAATCTAAAAAAAACTTAGTAGTATTGTATATATACCGCAGGCGTTTTGAGAAATGCTAAAGTAATCTTAATTGTTTATCTCAGTAACATAGTGCCCAGCCCAACTCATCAATCAATCAAGACTTAAGTTATTCAATTTCGATTTCAAAATTTATTAAAACAAAATCTTATTGAATATTCCAATTCAACTTTATTGTATCATGGGAGTATTACAATATATAACATGTACAATAAAGTTCATATACCAACCCTCAATATGCAGTGCGGCCCTGCCGTCAGGCAAGTGAGGTGCATGCCTAGGGCCCAAAATTTAGGCCAAAATGGGAGCCTATTTTATGACTTCACTCTTCATTTTTTTTGTCCATCAATCCACCCAGTAATCATGTGTGCTTATACGAAAAATAAACATTTAATATAATTTTTTCAAACATTATAGGCACTCGGTATAAAATAAAATATTACCATTAATTTTTTTCATGTTTTTTTTATAGATTCTATATGTTAACAAATAAGTCTCCTAGAAACTTACATCAAAATGAAAATAACATTTTGACATTTAAAAATTGAAAAACATATTTGTCTTAGGTCCAATTTAAGAAACGCTCATATTATTATTTTTAAAATTTTTATTTTATTAAATGTGTTTATACATGTTTATAAATATATAAGTACGTAGTGCATAACCTAATGTCACGTTAATATGTATGCTACCTATGCTCAAAAAAAAAAAAAAAAAAAAAAAAAAAAAAAAAAGGGGAGGGAAAAAGAGGTGGGACCTAGTCCCTCCCCTTTAGACCCACGCTTGACGCCTCGGCTCTGAATCGACCATCAATTCAATCTGGGTTATTAGTTAGGGTCCATATCGCCTTGCTCTAAATCTCGGAGCCGGCTCTGTCAATATTAAACTATGGTTTGGATGGCAGTCTCGGCCGCAATCATAGATAGAGGTGACGACATAGGGATCCATGCATGTTGGAAGCAGGCCGCCTGTCCATGTCCTCAAAGTTACCTTTGCCTTCTTGCGTGGAGGCCCGGCCAACCCTTGGGGAGGTTCCTCGATCGATCGGTTTTAATTGCCACGCCCTGCCAATCAACCAATAGTTATATATATATTGAAATTTCAGAATATGGATCGACAATTATAGGCGTAGTAAACTAGTAATTAAGACGCCTTTCATTTCTTTCGCCATAAAGGGCAATAATGTGATCCTCGTGCCTTCACTTGACTTTCTCTATGGCCCTGCTGATAAGCTCGCGTACCCTCTATTGTTACTTAGAGATGACAACGAAAAGAATTTGTGACGATTCTATTTCAAATTTGTTTCTTTTACGAAAATTTTGTTTTAAATTTAATTATATCGTCTTGAAATTCATCTCAATAGGAGTGAGGTGGTACAATTCCAGCATAACTCACGATATTGCTATTTATATATGTAATGGGATGAGTCACTAATTAAATATTGACCCCCCCCCCCAAACTCCTCTTCTAATATGATGGAGGTGGGACAATTGCCTGACATAACTCATTCCATTATTATCCCTACCGTTGACCTACACACCCCGACTCCCCTCATCAAACACACATATACACACATAGAAATAATACGGATAATTGATTTGTAGCGTCACTACAAAATTGTGATCGATGTCCATAATTTATTTGTACTTTGTATTTTATCCATCAATAATTTGATATACTATCACATCACCATGATCACTTACTTAATTTTGCCTGTAATTTGAGTGGGCACTAAGAGTATAAAATGAACTATTAGTCCGCAGATTAGCCTGTAGTTCGTGTAGACTAGAGCAGATTGTATCAGAAAAATTCTAAATCATTTAAATCATGATTCTAAACGAATGGATTTTTTTTTCTTAATATATATTTTTAAAACTAATATTTCGCTAGTACTTGAATTCTAAATCTATTAATTTAATAATTAAATAATCTTTTAAACATATTTTTAAAAGTTTAAATTTAAAAAATATTTAATAAAATTTAATTTATTATATTTATTTAAAAATAAATAAATAAATAAAACGTGAATTAATCTAGGGTCCAATCCACATGCGCGAGATCGGACCAGGTCGGATCGTCTTATTCCCCTGGTGAGCACCGAGCACCAGCTCCATGGGCCAACTTTCCATCTTACACCAAAAATAATGGGCCGGGCTTCTTTTGTCATCATGATTTTAAAAACCAAAAAAAAAAGAAAAAAGAAAGGGAAATAGGGTTTTCTAATCTCTCCCACGACGATACGATTGGCTATATATATGTATGATCGGTGTCGTCCTCTCCCAACCCATCAGTCTCCGCGTAAGGCCGGAGGCCATAGCTGCTTGCTTCCTTGTTGCTTGGTTGGTATGGTTATGTCTTTTTGGGCATCTAGTCGCCACCACCCACCCGTATGTGTTTGTTGCATAGGTGAGATTTTTTATTTTAATAGTTGTCGTGTTTTTTTCATCTGAGGTTAAGCCAATTTGCAGAGCAAGGGCGTCAAGGGGTAATGACGAGACCCTTGCCTTGAAGGTTGGCGATAAAGAAAAGCGATTCTCCGTGCCTATCATGTCTCTTTTGTTCTGATAATGGCCTCGAACAAGTCGCTACATCCTTTTGTTTTCTTTCTTCTTCAATTTTTGTAGAGATTTAAAAGCATACCACTGTGTTCTAACGTTGAATCAACCACATGTGTGTGTGTGTGTGCATGTATGTATGTGAGGAGGTGTACTGTTGGGAGTGATTGAGGGATCGAAGCTCTCCGATCAACGAACGATTCGGATCGGAATTCGAAAGTTCATTCGTTTTAACACCCACGCATCGGTGGAGCGCAACGATTCCAACGAGTTTGCTGGGAGGGTTTCTAAGGCAGGAAGAACGGACACACTGATAGAGCTAGTTTTAATTTTTTGGGATCAGTAATTAGCATTTGAAAGATTAGTATTGACTTATTTTTGGTTGAATGGATTATAATTTAAATTTATTAGGTTGAATGGGTGCTAGTTTAAAAAAACACCAGCATTTGAAAGATTTAGTACTGGCTCATGTTTGTATGAATTTGTTTTCTGGGGAGGTGTTGTGCTGGGGGGAGGTCGCCCCGGGTAGGGGATTTGGCAGTAGGGGGGTGTTGTGTTGGGGGAGGTTGCTGGGCGCGGAGATCTGTTGCAGGGGAGATTTGTACTAAGGGAGTCGCGCTGAAATGGTTGCATTTGGGGAGGTAGTGTCTCACTGGGTGAGATTTGTGCTAGTGGAGATAGCTTCGAGTAGCGGGGGTGGTAGACGGTGTCAGATGGCAACAGTGGACGGTAGTAGCTTTCTGGTAAATAGGTGAAAACACATAATACAATAACTAGAAAATATCAAATTGGTATTTACTTTTTATTACTCAAAATTTGTTTTCTAAAATCAAAAATTTAAAACAGATGTTAATCAAGAATATATGTGAGTGATTTTTGCATTTAAATGCAGAAAACCAATAACAAAAATAACAATCAAAGATGCTCTAATTTGGGAATAGAACAAGTCAATTCATCCTTTTGTTTTCTTTTTCTATAAATGAATTTAAAATTTTATTTTTTGCATAGATAATGTAACAATTTTATTTTTTTTTTCGAATGCTATTCATATAAAACTGGAAGGATATACTTTCAAGTCTTAGAATTGGAGTATAACAAGAACTATGAACGCAAAGTTTGTTGGCCGGCTTCTAGGAATATTTATCTATGGTGGCAATGGGTGAAGTGAAGGAAAAATTTGAAGACAAAGCGTTTTTGGGGAGGGATTGTTTATGTGGACGTCTAATGGTTATGGGTTTGAGTTTTGGTTTTTATTTTTTCCATTCCGTGTGATTTTATGTTGAAATTTAATATGAAAATAATTTTTGTTTGTAGGATAGATAATATCTTTTCTTTTGTTGAATTTGATGTTAAAATTGGATCTTATAATATATATAAGTGTTTGGTAGGGAATGAAATTGAGGAGAAAGGAATTAAAGGAATAGAATTGACAGGAAGAAAATTAAAATTTTTAATTATTTTTTTATGTGTTTGATATATAAGAATAAATAAGATAATATATTAAGGTAATTATTGAAATATATTCAAAATTATTAAATTTTATTAAATAAAATTTTAATTTTTTGTGCTGCCCAGCCCATCACCGCCCAACTCTTTCGCCCATTGCCATCGTCATGTGTCATCCTTGCTCACCCAACCCCTTTACAGTCACCACCTTAGCTTCGTTTCTTGTAGATCTACATCGTTGTTGCCTTTCCTGTGACACCAGGGTGGGTGCATTAGGGGGGAGAGGGGTGCAAGTGGGGGCGATAAGAGAGGGGTGTAAGTGAGGGAGATGAGAGAGAGCTTGCAGTAGAGGGGTGCAGGTGGGGCTACGATGCCAAACATAAGATTAACGTGGGTTTGCGTGGGAGAGTGTGTAGGGTGGCCATGGAGAGATGGCACAGCGGTGGTGTGGGGTTGCACGGGCGTGGAGGGGGTGGGAGAGAGATGGAAGGAATAAAAAGAAATAAAAAAATTAAGGGAAAAAAAATAAAATAGGTTTTTGCATAAGGGAACCTTTATAACTTGGTATATGGAAAGAATAGATTTATCCTTATACGAGGGTATAAGATTTTCAAAGTAATGCCTACTTTCTTTTCTTTTGTTGTATCAAATACAGGAAATGAATGAAATTTGATTCCTTTCATTTTCTTTCTCACGTATCAAACATGCTATAATAGTTTATGTTTAGTAAATAAAATTGATGAAAAGTTAAAAAAAAGTATTTAGGTCGTTTACCAAAATTGAATTTATATTAGAAAACAATTAGAAATATGTTTTTTAAAACATCTGACCTACTTTTGAAAATTAAATTCTAAAATTGAAAGACATGTTTGGAATAAGTTTTATTTTCTAATTTTTTGAAGTTCATATTTAATTTTAATATGAAAATAAATTCTGTTTGGTAGGACATATAATGGATTTATTTTATTCTATGGCAGGGGGGGCTCGTGGGCTGGGTGTTTTTTTTTAACAACTAATAAAAAAACCTAACATGCGACCGCGATAGAGGTGACAAACGACAGATGGCGTCAGGCAACAGTGACAGCGTTGGCAAAAGCCTAATTTGACGATAAGCGACAGGTGACTGCAAAAGCCAGATCTAACGACTTAAACTGGTCAGATGGTGAGAGGATGGACGGAAAATTTGAATGGCAACAGATGACGATGTCGGCGAGCTTTGTTTCGCGTACTAGGTGAGGCGACTCGTCGGCAATAGGACGAACAACGTTGGCTTTGGCATTGGCATGGGCCGTGGGTGTCGGTGATAGTACAGGACTGGGTGGATAGTGAACAATGTCATCATAGAGAAGAAAAAGAGAAGAAGATCTGATCTGAAGAAGAAGAAGAAGAAGAAGAAGAGAAGGCGCACTGCAGTCACGAATTCTGAGTTCTGATGCAATGACGCATTGGGCAATTAGGTTATAAAATTTTAACATTTATTATTAAATGTTATAAAAAGAAAAAAGAATTGGTATGGGCCAGTGGGGGATGGGTATTTGCTTGTTGGACAACTGGGCATGTGCTATGTGGGTAATTGGGTTGGACTTGAATTAAGGGAATAGTCTGCGGATAAGCCTCTATCTGTATGGGTCAAACCCATTTAAACCACGGTTCGCAGGCCACAAATTATTTAGGCTCGTTTTTAAACGGGCTCTTATTTTATGGGCCGACTTGGCCTGTTTTACGGGCCAGCCCACGCAACCCGCGGGCCATTGATCCGTTTAACACTCCTAATTTCTGGATTGACCATGCCCGTATTGATTTAGTATCCAGATTGATCTTGTAACTTTGTAAGTAGATTGATTGGGTCTGAATTATATGTTAACTTCACATAGAGTCATTGTCTAACCATAGGCCATTTTAGTGTTGACTCACTCAAACCATTATTACATTTATCGATTTTCATAAAGTGAACTTTTGTTGACTTTTCATTTATGTCATCATGTTTCTTACACGAAATAAACCTATTTTTTTTGTCATATAAGACTCAAGCTCGGGATGTATTTTGAAGTATTTTTCTCAACCAATTAAGTTGCGTTTAGTGCAAATTTTAAATTTCTCTATGAATGTACTTAAATGATATCATGAAATTATTTAAACATACAAATCCTAAACTTTTCGATTGTAGTTGATAAACTTAAATCGTTAACATTATATCTTCTACTCAGGTATTACTTACTAACAAATTATACTCACTTTTAATACTTATAACTATTTAGAAACCCGGATCTCACTATAAGAAGATTGGCGGCGGACATCCTCCAATAGTTGTGTGCTAGAAACAACGGCACTCTGGCGGATTTAGACCCTACCGCCCTCGATGGCTCTGACAACAATTACTACACCAACTTGCTACGGGGTTGGGGGCTTCTATAGGGCGACTAGGAGCTCTTCTCCGCCACTGGTGCTAACACCGATGCCATTGTCAACGAATTCGCCGCTAACCAAACTGCCTTCTTTGTGAGCTTCGTGGAGTCCATGATCAGGATGGGTGGTATTGATCCCTTGACCGGCGACGACGAAGAGGTCCTCCTGAATTGCAGTGTGGTCAACAGGGAGTCCTCGTTGGAGGTTCTTATCTGCTCCATGTGATTTGGATCGTCTTCTCCATTTGCTTTCAACAATGCTATTTGCAACCGGCGTTGCATCCCCTTTGCGTAACTGGATGACATGGTAATTATCATATCAGTAAAAATACTTAAAACTTAATATGCAATACACCAAATTTGAGATAGAGAGAAAGAGAGCAAGGGAGGGAGGGAGGAGGCTTGAGCCATGGATTTGGACGGGAGGATGTAGAAATATGGCATAAAATATGATTTTGGAGGCGATAAAGGCTTTTTTTGGAAATCTGAGAGTGAAAAATTCCCTATGGGCATTTTTGAGGTATAACTCTCGTTGATACCTACAAATAAAAAAATGGGTCTAAATTGAATTACTGTACGCAAAGTTATGGTCGTTTGAAGTTTTCGTCGGAAATTACAGTCGACGGAACCTAAAAACCCGTAGATCTGAGTGTGAGAGAGATGATCGATGCCTGCTTGAGCCCCTGCTCGATGCATTCTTGAGCTTGAAGCTCGAGCAGATCTGCTTGAGCCCATGCTCGAATCGCTGCTCGAGGCGAGGCTCGAGCACGCATCGAGCACAGGTTCGAGTGATGATTTGAAAGCGCACCGAATTGTGAAAAAAATGCTAAGTAGCTTACTTCGCATCAGCCAGAGACACAAAAAATGCCACAACGCCTGTTATACCTAGCACTACTCATTTACTTTTTTTTGTACGAGACTGTATCTGCCTTTTAAGTTTGAAAGGAAAATATATGTTATAATTAATGATGAATTATTATTATCATTGTTATTATAAATAAACCAGGCAATGGAATTTTATTATGATAGCTAAAAAATATTATTGTTGTTATTTGATATTACAAATGATACATAATTAAATTTCATAAAAGTATATTTTAGTTAAATTTTAATTAAAAATTAACCAGTGCTCGGTAGGTTTACATTGCAACCATCTGATTAGGAAGACAGGATGCGGAAAGGGGCGAAGTTGCAGTGTTAGAAACGAAATTGATTTATTAAAGTCACCCAAAAAGAAAATTTAAAAAAGAAAGGAAAAAAAAAAACGAGTGAGGGACACGAACAGGATTGGAGGAGGGGCCAGTAGAATGAGATAAGGTGGTCTTCTTGTTTTTTCTCTTCCCCTCCTCTCCTCTCCCTCCTCTTCTTTCACTGCAACTGCTCGCTCCACCTATATCTAGAGAGAAACAGAGAGAGAGAGAGAGAAACAGAGAGCGCCTCCTATATAAGTCCTAGGAAGAGAAATCTGACGACTCCACCGCCATGGCCGTAGCTGCTGCTTCCCAAGCCTCTCTCCTCGCCTGCCGACCCTTCGTCGCACCTCGCTCTCCTCCATATTCAATCTCCTCCGACCGCCTCCATCTCCCCCACTCCCTTCCTCCTCCTCCCTCTTCGCTTCCATTGCTTCCCCCCTCCCTCTCTCTCCATCGATTCCGTCGCCCGACCCTAGTTCCTTGCACATTGCGACCCGACAGAGACGCCGCCTCCTTGGACGCCGCCGCCTTGTCCGCTGCCAACTCCATCCCCGACCTCCGAACCGGAGGATTGTCAGAAAAGAGCGGTGAGCTTGGCGTTGAGAGTGAGGTTTTAGGGACCGATGGTGAATTGGGTGATCGAGGAGGGGGAGGGGTTGGGAAGGCTGAAGAAGCGGAGTTGGTGGCGGTGGGCTCCCAGGCGGGTGTCGGAAGTGATCTTAGGTCCGAGGGAGGAGAGAAGAGGGTTGGGGAGTATGGGGCTTTGGCTTTCCTGATGGGGGCAGCTTCCGCAGCAAAAGCCAGGGTTGAGAAGCTTATGTTGTCGGATTGGTTGAGTTGGTGGCCATTTTGGTGGCAGGAGAAGAGGTTGGAGAGGCTGATCGCGGAGGCAGATGAGAATCCCAAGGATGCAGCAAAGCAGGGCGCTTTACTTGCTGAGCTTAATAAGCACAGGTGAAGTGCTCTTAGCATCAATGCCTTGTTTTTCATCTTAGGATTTTTTTTTTAAAAAACCTTTGATCAGCAATTTGGAACCCCTCATTGTTGTCACTTCAGTTTTCAATAGTAAAAAAAAGTACTCAGGTTTATTGCAAAGTGCAAATCAAATAATGCTTCATTGTTTAATCACTGTTTGTTTCATTCTAAAATATACCGGCTAACTGGTTTTGCATTTTTTTTTTTTGGTATAAAGTTTATGTTGATATAACGAAGGATGGGTTAGAAAAATTGTAGAACCTGGAGTCACAATATTACTAAAATCTGTGGTATTTTCTCAAGTATTTATTGTATGAATGCAGCCTATTATTTTGGGAAGTTTCTGTAATTTTATTCTCAACAACTATTGATTTAGCTTGTCCAGGAGTTATGTTACTAAGGCAAAGAATGAGATATTTAAACGTAAGATGAACAAAATTTAGGTTGATACGTAAAGATTTGTAGTTGCTCTATGAAGAAATACCTTTCCCAGTCCCAGGTACAAATGAAGGGATGTATCAACGCACAATCTTATAGTGTTATAGAGGGTCTAGAGTAGACTTGTGCATATGTCACAGGTCATATCCAAAGTTGGGATTTCTGTGCAACTGATTGTGCTCAAACTGTCTATCTAATTAAGCTCTGTAGAAAATGTTTCTTGAAATTATGTGGGTTCTTGAATTATCAAAGGTGACATCTGCAAAGAAAGAAGCAACATCTCATTGAAAAAGCAGTTAGATGAACTTCAATATCTTTTTAACAAACTATGCAAGTGATCTTCTTGAGAAAGCCTAAAAAACATTTGACAAAAATATAATTTCTTGGATTTATAATGTCTTATTACTTTGTTGATGTGTCCTTCGAACATAACTTAAATCTAAAGCTGGGTTACCTTTTCTTTTATTTTCTTTCTTTCCTAGCTAGCAGCACAAATTGATAACTGTGAATAAAATTATAAAAGTAGGTCAAATAACAGTAGCTTCTATATGACAATATTTTAATCAGAATGTTCATTGTTGCAGTGGAATTTTTTATTATTGAGTGCAGTTGTTATGCTTTATATAATATATTTGTATAAATTATTAATGTTTGTGATTTTATATGTATTTTTTCGCTACAGTCCAGAGTCTGTCATCAAACGTTTTGAACAAAATGATCATCTGGTAGATAGTAGAGGTGTGGCAGAATATCTAAGAGCCCTTGTGTTTACAAATGAAATTGCTGAATATCTTCCTGACGAGCATTCTGGAAGGCCTTCTAATCTTCCCACATTGGTAATAAGTTGAACCCATTGTTTTTTCTTGGTTGTTTGTGATCTCTTGATTATTGTTAAATATGAAAATTTTGGATGACTTGTTAATTATTGAGGGAAAGACAAAAAATGACTTGGATGGAGTTGGTAACAAGGATATGGAATTCCTAGATTTGAAAGAAAGTATAGTGGTTGATAAAACTGTTTGGAAGAGGAGGATTGTGTATTAAATTTAATATGAACTTTTTATATGTTTTAGTTCATATAGCTGACTCTATGTTATTGGAATTAAGACTGATTGGTTTAGTTTGATTGTAAATTTTGATGAATCAAATATTACAACTATAAGCTTTAAAGTTTTCCATATTTTGTTGTATCTTATTGTATTTTTTACAGACATTATCAAACAAATTTATGATTTTCCTGTCATAAAAAAACATATTAATTTATTCTATTCATGATTTTGTATGTTTGTCTATTCTTTTCTATTTATTTTACTACGGTACATCCATCTGATTATTGAGTGATGTAAAAACGTAGTTACAAGAGTTGAAGCAGCGGGCATCTGGAAACACAGATGAGTCCTTTTTGAACCCTGGCATATCCGAGAAGCATCCATTGCATGTGGTGATGGTAAGAATTATAATGGAAGTCTAGTTTACATTCCTTATAATTTTGAAAATGTGGGTCTGATGCTATCCATATATGTGCCTGAAATACCAATTGATTTTTAGGGCAAAAGACAAGTTTAATCTGTTCTCCTTTATATTTGAAGCACTGTATTTTTATATTTATGTGGCACATGTTTTCTCTATTAGGTTGGTCCTAAGGTGACAAATGGGTCCTCGCGTTTTGTCCGAGAGCTTATCTCTACGATCCTTTTTACTGTCGCTGTTGGTTTAGTGTGGTATGTCTTCCTACTTTTCCATTTCACTCTCTAAAGTTTGTTTGATTGTCTATATCTCAATATACTATACTGTGAATATAAAGGTTTACAGTTGTGCTTTAATCCTAAGAAAAATAACACTTCTCAGTTCTCACTGATTTTGTCTTGAGCTGATGCTATCATTGACTACTACTAATTTTTACAGGTTTATGGGTACTGCTGCACTTCAGAAGTATATTGGGAGCTTAGGAGGTATAGGAACTTCTGGTGTTGGTTCAAGTTCTTCCTACTCTCCTAAGGAGTTAAACAAAGAAGTTACACCAGAAAAGGTGCACTCACTTTCTTACATGTTGCAAAAACAAATTCTTATTTCCTCTGCTTTCTTAGTGGCACTTGATAGTATTTGTCTGTTTAAGAAGTGCCTAGAAAATTCTTTATCAGTTTCACAATTTATGCTTTTTTGTATGATGTGTCTTGGGTGCCTTCCTAGACACTCTGATCTTTGAAACTCTTGAAGCATTGCACTTTCCTAGGCCCTTCTTTTAGGTCAGAATTATTACTAGGCAAATTCATTCATTATAAGCCTCGGTTTGTTTAACAGAAAATGAATTTCATTTGAAAAATAATTTCCTTAATTTTTTTTTTTATGAAAATATAGACTATTTGTATGAGGGAAAATGGGTTCTTGGAAACAAGGTTCAAAAATACGGAATGCGGTACGGTACGGATTGGATGCCGTACGCCGAGGCGGGCGCCTCGGTACGGTTGAGGCGGGCGCCTCAACTGTCCATGATATTTTTTTTAAATATACAAAATATATTAAATAAAATAAAATTTATGCAAACTTAATTTTAAAATAATAAAATTATATTACAATTATAAAATAAAGTCTCAAATATTCATATTATTTGTCATATTTTTAAAGAAAATTTCTTCTTTGATTATTTGTTATTGTACAACAATAAATTATATTCACCTTATACCTTATTTACTTTAACATTTAATAATTTATTAAAATTATAATTTTAATTATAATAATATATATAGGTATATATAAAAGAAATTTAATTATAATTATATATAATAATTAGTAAGATATATATATGATTTACTGTCTTCACTTATAATAATATCTCGAGCAGACGAGAGGTCGCGAGCAGACGTGATCACCTGACATCAAAACGAGAGCAGACGTCGTCGATCGATGGAGGAAGAGAAGTCGCGAGGCTCGTTGATGGAGGTCGGAGGCTTGTCGATGGAGGAAGAGAGGTCGCGAGGTCGAAGGAGGTTGTTCGGCGTCGATCGTCTGGTTTCGCTTCGCTGTTGACAGTCTGACGTCAAAGGAGGTCGTTCATTGTCAATCGTCTGGCATCGCATCATCGTCGACAGTCTGGCGTCGAAGGAGATCATCCGTCGTCGATCGACTGGCGTCGCGTTGTCGTTGGTAGTCTGGCGTCAACGCGGGCGCCTCATCCCGCATACGGGACGAGGCGGCGAAACGGCCCGCCTCAGGCCGCCTCACCCGTCCAAGGCGGGTGGCGGCCGATGCGGGTTCTGGGGCGGCGCCTCCACGCGGTCTGAGAGCGAGGCGGGCGAGGCGGCGCCTCAAGGCGCCACCTCAGCCCGTATTTTCGAACCATGCTTGGAAAATGTTTTCCTGATTTTCCAATGCTTGGTAAAAGAAGAAAAAAAATCAATGAAAGTTAACTCCTTGGTGACTTGGTCATCAAAATTTATTTTATTTTTTTGGATAAAAAAATCCGAAAGTCATTTTTCATAGCATGACTCTCTTGCATATTTTGTCCTTGTTCCTCATCTCTCCCACTCACCGGTTGAAGAACCCTCACCGGATCTGCCCAAACACCAAATTCAGTTGAGAGTCTTGAGACACCACAAGCCTTCAAATGTGTCACCCACTGGATTGCCACTGAACCATCTATCTAGAGCAGCTTCCCATTACTCCTTCCCCACTGCTCCTCCACACTAGACACCATCTCCAACCTCAATCTACTGCTGCTTCATAGCTGCCAAGGCTTGCAACTGCTCTTCCATGCCAAACAGCACCTCTGGACCCAATTTGCTGTTGCTACATTGTGGCCAAGGCTTACGACTGCTCCTCCACGGCAGACAGTGCCTCCACCCCTGATTTGTAGCTGCTGCATTGCCACCAAGTTCTCCTGTTGTCGCACCTCCAGACTGCCTTGTCGTGCTGTTGATGTGCCCCACCGCTCAATCTTCATACCATCTCTCCTGTGGCTATATCACTGCCAAGCCTATGTGGCTGTTTTGAGGTTGTGAATTTGTTTTTGGAAAATAATTAGGTAAGGGACCCTTTTTTGTTGATTCAATTTGGGAATTTTGGTAGGTATTGTGGGTGTGAATTGGTTTTTGGAAAATGACTTGATGAAGATACTTTTTCGTTGAATGTGTTTGTGAGTTAATTTTATAGGTTTTGGTAAGTGGTACATAAAACACCAATTCACAGTTTTGTGGGAGTTATGGTGATGTTAGGCATGTAGAGAAAATGTTCGACAAAATGCCTAACAAGATTTATTGGTTTAGGGATGTTTGGGGTTTTATTTGTTAATGAGCTATTGTTTTTTTACCATACAACATAAAAGAATTTATATTTGGGTAAAATGATTTTCAGATAATTGTTTTCCAAATGAAACTTATTTTTTGTGAAACAAACGGAGCTTTAGTTCTTTTTCATCATTTGTTACATAATAATTTTTAAAAAACTTTATTTAGTGCTTGGAAAGCTATTTATTGAAGAAAAAGAGAGAAACATGAGAGAGAGACCTAAGTTTCGGAAGTTATTTTCACTAAAAATATAATAACATTTTCCGTTCAATGGAATTGATTTTCTGTCCTACTTTTCTGATTTCACCAAACATTGGGAAAACAATGGAACTAGTTTTTGGGAATTCATATTTTGCAGAACAAATGGGGCCTATCTATTATATTTCCTCAAGATGGTTCAAATAATTTTGTGTTTTACATTGAAAATTTTGTTTTCGTGCAGAATGTCAAAACGTTTAAGGATGTCAAAGGCTGTGATGATGCTAAACAAGAGCTTGAGGAAGTTGTGGAATACCTAAAAAACCCAGCAAAGTTCACTCGCCTTGGTGGAAAGTTGCCTAAGGTTGGTTCAAAATATGTGTTCTTTCTCAAAGCATAATAAGTTCCTTCCTTAATCACTAGCATATATGCGGTAAAGTCAAGTTCATTGAGCTTGTGATTATCTTCTCATGTTACACATTTAAATTGAACTGCATTGACATAGTAATAATATTGGACTCTCTTTGATGAGTTGATCCCGTTATATGCTGTGTCGGTTTTTTTTTTTTTTTTTGGGTTGCATGTGTAATTTATACGTATCTGCAGGGGATCCTCTTGACAGGGGCACCTGGAACTGGGAAAACTCTGCTTGCTAAGGTATGGTTTCTGACTTTCTGTTTCTTGCATTATCCAAAAGATGACCTTTTCATGTGTGTTAGACCTTTTCATGTTTACTGCTTAGATCAATTTTTTTCCTGACTCATTTATTTTGTCTGGTACTTTAAGGCTATTGCTGGGGAAGCTGGTGTACCTTTTTTCTATAGAGCGGGTTCTGAATTTGAGGAAATGTAAGGCATCTAACATGTGAAAATTAGCGTAGATTATAGCGTACATGAGAACTCTTCAGTTTGGACAATCTTGATTTATTTCTTTGTTTTGGTCTTTCTTAAGGGATGCAGGTGACAGTTTATAAATATTTTATTTTTCACTATTATTGACTGAGTTAGGCTATGGCCTTGAATCTACCTGTTTTTTTTTTTAACGTGTTAAGACTTTTTTTTTGGTTTATATTCTCTTGCTGTTGAACCTCTCTTTTTAGCCTGTCAAGTGTCAACTGTTTAAGTACCCATTAATAACCCTAACATATTTGGTAAGTCAGAATTTTACAAGTAACTCATGTTATATGGGAATGAATATTTATGTGGAAGCATCAAGTTTCTGTACAAATGTCTTGTGATTTAGAAAGCCCAATGCATAGTTTCTTAACTGTTAGTGCATGATTGTTTTTACTTCTCCCAGGAAAAATGTATCTCCATGTTGTCATAGGGGAGATATTCTGATTGCATTTTTTTGCGTCTTGATGTACATTCTCTTTTCTTGTCTTTTTCATTAAACCTAGTACACATAACAATGTATTGGAGTAAACTGACAGAATCAGTATGTAGCGGTGAAATTTTAGTAGAACTAGATACTGGTGTTGAATCTTTGTCTGATGTATTTCTGGTTGACAGGTTTGTTGGGGTTGGTGCTCGCCGTGTAAGATCCTTATTCCAAGCAGCTAAAAAGAAGGTTTGTTGCATAGATGCTTTTCAGACTGATTATGCTATAATTTTTGTCACAAATTTATCTTGATGATTAAATATCAGACCATAGAATGATATTCTTTAGTTCCATAATGTTTTCCAGTGTTCTAGACAAAATGTCATCCATTCATTGTTAAAAGTATAGTCAAGTTCTAGGAGGCTTCTACCCCCCCCCCCCCCTCTCTCTCTCTCTCTCTCTATCTCTCTCTAGAGCACAGCTAGTATTTTTTCTGTTGCAGCCTACTGCAATACTTACATTGTACTTCCTTCCTCAGGCGCCTTGTATCATTTTCATTGATGAAATTGATGCAGTAGGATCCACAAGGAAGCAATGGGAAGGCCACACAAAGAAAACATTACATCAGCTTCTTGTTGAAATGGATGGTTTTGAACAGAATGAGGTACATTCAGACGACCATCATTCACACGAGCATTGTAATATAATGCATTGTTGCTGGGATTCTGATTTTAATACTTTTTTTAACAGGGTATAATATTGATGGCTGCAACAAATTTGCCTGATATACTTGATCCAGCTCTTACAAGGCCTGGTAGATTTGACAGGCATGTAAGTTCTTTAACATTCTCAGTTTGTGTTTCTCATTTGTGTGTGCACACTCCCTAGTTGTGCACAACCCATGGCAAAATAAGGCACTTCAAAATGTGTAGATTGAATGAATATGAAAAATATGGCCTATAAATTTTCATGAAAGTTGATGCATAGGATCTTCAATTTATGTAGTCAAATAAAAATTATTTAATGGTCAAAATTTAGTCACATGAAATTTGACCATAACTAGAACTTATTTGATCATGTAAATTGAAGACTAGGCACCTCCAATGAAAATTTAGAACATTTGGGTGTTATATACCTGTCAGAAGCTTCAGCCTCGATAGAGGAGCACATGTCCTATATGTTTAGATTTACAGTTCTGCTTTATATCTATATAAATTGTCTTTATGACTTGTGTTTTCTGTTTTCTTTTTTAATTCCTTTTTGGTAAGGAAAGTTACTAATAATGATCTGCTTCTAGATTGTGGTTTCAAATCCAGACGTTCGGGGACGTCAAGAGATACTGGAATTATATCTACAAGATAAACCCTTGGCTGATGATGTAGATTCTAATGCAATAGCACGTGGTACACCAGGATTCAATGGGGCAGGTGATTGCCTACCATATTTTTGATATGCAATTGTCCTACACATGCAAATGGATTTTTATCATAAATCATATTGTAGGATCATTTACCTCACTTCACGGTTCATAACTATTTCCGATCTATCTTATCAATCAGATTTGGCAAACTTGGTAAATATTGCTGCCATTAGGGCTGCTGTTGAGGGTTCTGATAGGTTGGCTGCCACCCAATTGGAGTTTGCAAAAGATAGGATACTTATGGGTACAGAACGGAAAACGATGTTCCTATCAGAAGAATCCAAAAAGGTGCATATTTTATTTATGATGCACTATAGTATCTTGAATTGTGTTTTAGATGCCGGCGCTGATGTTTTGTTCTATTGCTTTAGTGGTCAGTGATCTCATTTTCCCCTCTGTTACTGTTATTTTACAATGAAATTATATTCTATTGTATTAAGAGGTGTATGTTATAGGCCATGTAGATCTTTGAGACCATCCTGACTTCCCTGGTTTCGCCAAATGGTAGATCTGTCTATAGTGGCTTAAATTAATTATAGGTTTCCCTGTGTCAACGCATGTGGACTTAGCTATTCTGTCAGAATTGTATGACATCTATGATTGTGTCTTTTTTACAGCTCACAGCATATCATGAAAGTGGGCATGCAATTGTTGCGTTCAATACCAATGGAGCAAACCCGATTCATAAGGCCACAATTATGCCAAGAGGATCAGCTTTAGGAATGGTTACACAGCTCCCTTCAAATGACGAGACATCAATGAGCAAGAAGCAGTTATTAGCTCATCTTGACGTTTGTATGGGAGGGAGAGTTGCCGAAGAGCTTATCTTTGGTCAAGACTATATCACTACTGGAGCTAGCAACGATCTCTACACTGCTACGGAGCTTGCACAATATATGGTACTAACAAGTGGATATAAAAAAGTATTTTCAAAGTAACTGTTAAAAGTGGAAATTGAATATAATTATTCATTAGTTTATTTTCTTCACTGAATATGAATTGTTGAAAATTATAGAATTATTTTACAAATTTTATACCAAGATTTTTGAAGAATCAGCTGTGGTCAGACTTAAACTTGATTTTCTTTCCCTTGGTCCAACAATGTTGTCTGAAAATTTTTCATTGGAAGGTTTCAAGCTGCGGGATGAGTGATACTATTGGGCCAGTTCACGTCAGAGAGCGACAAGGCACAGAAATGCAGTCGCGTATCGATGCTGAAGTATGATTAAGAGTTTTAATTTCTTCTCATTTAATAAAAATCTGGTTACTGTCTTTAGATCTTTGACATTTTTGAAGGGACTATGCAGGTGGTGAAACTCCTCAGGGAAGCATATGATCGTGTAAAAGCCTTACTAAAAAAGGTTAGCCTATGCATCACATTAATCTAGGTCATCTCCAATAAAAACATACTAAAGGATTTTTAAAGCCTTGCATCGTCTGTAACTTTGTTTTTTCAAATACCATATGTTGGTTCCATTCTGGTTTTTCTTTCTTAACGCTTTGGTTGAAATGAGATTAGTGACATGCAAAAATAAATGCATTAATTCAAAACATTAAAATAAAAACAAAAAAAACATAATTCAATTAACCCAACTATATATAGAAAAATTCTACTAAGATTAAAATTAAATAATCAATTAAGTCCAGAGAATTAATATTAAAATTAGAATAATCAATTAAACATTAAAAATCACTAAAATTAATATTAAATTTATCAAAATCAGATAGCAATTGATTAGTTTTTTTTTTATGCCTTTTCATAGAACCATTAAAATTGAAATATTGGTTTGTTTACACACCCTAATTTTTTTTTTGTTTTTTTTTTTTTTTTTTTGAAAAACTATTATAAAAATACATTAATTCAATACAATATTAAATTAAAGCTTATAAATTACATGCAAATTTAATGACAAATTTTATAGTTATCAATTAGTCAGGTAAAGTTCATGATATGCAGTCGCTATTGATTATTTGCGATGCCTTTTCATAGAACCATATTCATTTGGTTGATTTTGATATATTGTTCATTTCTTCTCAACGGATTGGGTTCTAGACCCCCTGAATACTTTCACCAGTTATATTTTGTTTGCTTGCGGCAAAATTACAATGTTATATATATCAGTAAAGAAGAATTGTAAAGAAATGAGAAAAAAAAATACATGCTTCTCTGACTAAAAAATTTATCCAGCATGAGGAAGCGTTACACGCATTGGCAAAAGCTCTTTTGGAGTATGAGACACTAAATTCGGATGAAATAAAAAAGATTCTTGTTCCATATGGCAAGGGGCAGCTACCGGAGCAAGGAGAACAAGAGCAAGAACAAGAGCAAGAGCGGGAACAAGAAGAGGAGCTTGTATTGGCTTAAACTGTTGTCTTCCAATGTTGTAATCTATTCAGCTCTAGGGAAATGTACAGTGTATCAAAAGCACTCCAGGTAATTTATTTATAGAAAGTTTTTTTTTTTTGCAATTCTTTTCACCTCCCTGCATTTTCTGAGCACACATTCCCTAGTCCTAACGTGTTATTATCGTGGAAAATATGGTGATGGTCGGGAATTTGTAATCAAGTTTTGTAAATAAAATTAATAATTTTTGGTCCACTGTCTGTGAAACATGGTGGTTACTCTATTTTTTATTTCTGGCCCAAATTATATGCTGGTTTAAGGGTGACAGGCTGACAGCTGTGTAACTGATCCCTGTATATTTGCTCGGTCTGGCTATGGGCCTTATATTTTTGTCCTTCATAAGGGCTAATTCCAGTACTTTGTTCCAGTGAGCCTGAGACTAAGTGGTCACCCCATCACAGGGCTGAGGTTAGGAATCAATGGTCGTGACTCCTGCTTTGCTTCTGAGAGTACTCGACAAATGTTGGTGCTAGCTCTGGTTAAGATGCTATCTATTTAATGGTATAGACTTACAAGATGTCATTCATTCTAGAATTTCTCGTGATTCTGGTTGTTCCCTCACCAACAGTGGTAGGGGTAAATGAGAAGTCCTTATATAGCCTATAGGTCTGTAGGGTTGCATGCTTCGGACAACATGGCACGTGCAGTGTATCACGTGAAGTGTAGAGATGCACGCGTGCATGTGTTTTCACCGGAGCATGCTTGTGCCTGTTTTCACGTGAAAATTTTCTCTTTCCAGCAGTACACCAGTTTCTCCAAAAAGTTTGGGTTATGTTTGGCAAATCTGTTTTCTTTTTTAAAATAAAATTGTTTTTAAAAGTTATGACTTTAGATAAATTTTTATCATCTATAAATAATTTTAAATTGACTATATTTATTGTTTTTAAATATAATTTTATTTTTAAAAATAAAATTATTATTGAATGAATTCTTGTAAAGGTGAATTTGTATTTGCAAGTATACTGCCTGTGAAGGTACATGCAGTTGGTTTTTTTAATATTAACATTTAATATTAATATAGAAAATTAATATCAATCCAATTCTTATAAAATGTTCCTTAAAAGAAAATTGAATTACTTTAATATCATCTTCCTTAATTTTAAAAATTTTACGACTGAATACTAGCAAAAATATATGGGAAAACTTAAAAAAAAAATAAATAAATAAATTGGGATGCACGCTGTTTTTTTAAATTCCAATGTAAAATTTTGCCTTTATATATTTTTTTACTTATAATAATTATAAGTAGGATATTCCTAAATTCACCCCTTCTATGTCTTTTTTATAATAAAGTGTTGCACTTAATTCTTTATCGTGGTATAGACATTTCAGTCACTTCACAATAAAATGAGGGTGAACAAAGTGAACTCTCATGGGATACCGTAAGAAAGAACAATCCTGAGATGGGTGGCATGGGTGACGTGTGAAAACCAACTCTGCGGTGAAACCATGGGGGATATATATGTATTAAAACGAATTATATAAATTAATAAAAAAAGACATAGAAAGTGAATTTAAGAGCTCCTCATAAATAATATACTTAAAAAGTTTACATTCATTAAAATGTAAGAAAAATATTAGGAGTAACAACTTCATAATTTATGTATTAAAGGATCGGTGACAACCAAGTCGGTATGATATATGAAAAAAATGTAATACACTAGCATGTAACTCAAGTCACATCAGTTAAGAAACCAATTTAGAAAGATAAATTGTGTTTAGTTTGTCAATGTTTTTTTAAAAAGCATCTTATGACCAAAATAATACGATGGCATTGTGTCAATGTTTTAACAAAAAATTTCATTCTCAAATTACTAATACAATACAACTGGATTATAATATAGTATTTTATTATATGTTGGCTGTTTTTAGTGAGAGTTTTCGCAGACCTGTTACAGGGCATATCAACAAGTATATGATACTATCAACAGCATATCAACAAGTTTTCGCCGTTAATGTGTTTTTTAAAAGCATATCAATAGCTAGGAATAAATATGATATTTTTTAAATATCATATTAAAATTAATGACATTTATTCTCAAGTTTTAATGAATGTATTACAACTTGACAAGTATCTGATGGAAAACAATATATAAAAAAGCAAAACAAACAATGTTTTAAATATATCAAAATAATGTGAACCAATAAAGATTTAAAATTATGCCATTCTACCTAGAATTACAGCTCAATTAAGCGGTGAACCAATCAATTTAATATAATGCTTATCATAAAAATACTACTGAAATAATTTAAAAAAGTCTAAGATTTTGTAAATATACCTTTTCCCCAAAAGTTAATAATGATCTTGTGAATCATATCTAATTTTAAAAAATTAATTTGCAATTATTTTTCAGATAATGATACTTAAGAACAATCCTAGAAAAGTGCTACTACAAGAAGCACAACCTCAACGAATGGTACAACAAGAAAATTTTCCAAAGCTTCCAACTTGCGGCTGAGACAGCCTCAAATTGGTACAAGACAAAAATATAAGCACATACCATATCAAGAAAATATAATGGATGCAAAAACAACAATAATGTCTGGTATAACCTTTACCCGTCGTTTCGGGGGCAGGTGCAGTGTTATCAAGTGATACAATAATGTCATCAGGCACATCTTAAGACAATAATGACCCACACTGACAACCGAGCACTTGTCTGGTATGTAGATTGTAGACAGGATGGAGAAAGCAACAAACCAAATGATATCATATAAAAACACAAAACCACATAAAAGCTGCAGGCGCGAAGTGCCGTTCAGAACCTACTTTTGGCACATAAAGTTGCAGCCGTGTTATGGAGTCAAAGCCAACCTTGCAAATCCAATGTATGATGGGAACTAGTAACTGTAATCATCACAAAAGAGTAAGATTGCTACCTAGAGCACGAAGTAAAAGCCAGAATGCCAGATGATGATAATATGAAAAAACAAGATATGTACAAACAACCACCCACACAAGACGACCAAATGACCAAACCCCAGTCAAAACTTCACGAAATCGGAGTACCAAGATTTTTCCTTTTTTCTAGTCTCAGTTTTTCATCAATGAACAAGATTTAGGAACCTTTTTAAGAGCTGTGGTTCTTCATCTACCTAAAACACAAAATCAAGTGATCAAGAAGAAAATTGAACAGTTACAAAGCAAAGGGAACAGAAGTGCAACTAGATTGGGACAAGGTGGAAGAAAAGTTAGTGGCCAGTGCCAGTCCGTCTCCAAAGCCTGCCTCAGAGGCTTCATCCATGGCAGTCATTGCCTCCTCTACAAGTCACCATACCACCTTTACATCAGATCATACAAGATCAATGGGCTCAGTTCGACCCTGTACGGCAAGCCGCTCTGAGACATCAGCAAGAGACTTTAGATTGCACTTAATTAATGCCTCGACAAAGTAGCATGTCTCGTCTCTGGTGTTCCCTTCAGGCACATCCACCACAAAAGATTCAATCACTAAAGTCCCTGGTCTGGCATCAATAATCTCAGGGTGCAGCGAAATGATCGAGGAGTAGTTCTGAAAAGAAGTGGGGTTCAAGTAATGCATGCTTTAGCAGAGATTGTTTGATGCAATACTAGTAAAGAAACAGACAAGCAATTACAAAGCAAACACAAATTTTCAAACCTGAAAATACGTTCAAATCTCGCATGTTTCCCATCATAAAGTGTTATAAATAGAAATTTTTACAGCCTCAGCTTGGTTTGTAAAAACTATCAAACCAAAGAGAAACAACAATATTGGTACAAAAAATAGTTATCATCGCATCTTCATTGGTGAGGAGAAGAAGATCTCCATCTTCTATAATCAAATGTTCAGGAAACATTTGACCTTAGGTCCAAGCGTACAGACCGTGCAGCCAATCCATAGAGGAAGGAAGATTGAAAGTTATACCCCACCCCAGTTGATTTCTACGAAGCCAACCTATGATTTTGATATTAATGCCATAATTGACCATATGTCAGTTGTTCAATATGTTTCTTCTATCCTACCAAATAATCTGATTTCACAATTCCTCATTACATTTTTCTCCTAAAATCTAGGCTCTTGTGATGTGGGGGACTCAAATGTGAGATCATTTGAAATTGGAAATTTTACGTAGAGAGAAGAAGAGCATGAAAATGAGATTTCTTTTTTCTTCTTTTTTCTTTTATTTTCCTTTTGCAACTACCAATTGATGGGAAAACACCTAGGTCATCCTGCGTAGTGGGCTAATGACTTGAATAAAAGTATTAAAAGGGCAGGTGCCTAGAACAACCAGGTATCTCAAGATTTCTTAACTTCTGGTAATCTGGACAAATACTGAGCACAGAAAATAGTCATTTATTTGAAATGTTTCAAATGGATAGTACATCCCAAATTTAAGAGTTAGGTAACAGTTATTTTGAACAGCTTGAGTATAAAGGTCAAATTCTACTGATAAATAGAAGGGCTTGCAAATGGGAAAGTGTGGAATAGCAGCATCATGAATGCAATTTCAGGAAAGGTTAAAATCTATATCTGATTATACAAATTTCAAAGTGTGAATGTGAACAATTATTGTTGCTGAATTGCATAAGGGCATCTTATGCACATAAGCTTCCACAGAGGAGGGAAACATAACAAGATCCACAGACATTGCAATTCAAGTTTAACTCTCAGAAATAATGAGTTAAGAGGAAATTACTCAAACTGGCTTCCTCTTCACCGTCTTGCCAAAGGACCCAATTGAAAGGCTCAAGATAATCATGTCACTTCTGATTGCGAAAAACATATCTTAAAGAGGGGCACACCAAAAAGTGCTTTTGCTAACACTCAGAAAATGGAGAGGGTATAAAATAAACGAAAAGGATCTCATACCCGCAGTCTGTGATCCCCGCCAACGATCCTGATGCTGAGCTTATGCTCATTATCATCTAAAAGTTCCAACCTTTCGGTGCTCGTAGTAGCAGGAAGCCCAGACTTAACATCAACTTCTCTTAAGCTCCCAATCTCCAGGTCCCCTTGCACAACACACCTGCTGATAAAGGGCTTGTACTTCTGGGGTTGATCAAATCTCCTCACCAAAGACCAAACCTGATATTTTTTATATAAAAAAATTATTTTCTTAAAATAACCCAATACGCTTTCTGATCTTGAAAATGCACCCAAACCAGACTAAAAGAGAAGCAATGCTTTTTAGTTGCAGGATGCCAATTTATAGGAAGACCCATATCCCTAACCTTGGTCACTCACACCACGCAAAATGGAACCAGAAACATCTACAACCCTAATGAACCCAAATGTTTTGAAAACACAATAAGCCTATATATCAATCAAAGTCTTCCATTAAGATTACTTCTCTCGTCTTCATTCCCTGGGACATTAATACTAGTTTTCAGAAGAACAAAAAAAAAAGGTTTTCATAAGGCAAAATCTTAAACAGAACAAAAAGCAAACCCAGATCACGAGAAAATGCTCACAGAAGTCGAAAGAAGCTCAAGAAACACCAACTAAATCACCCTTTACAATTTCAAGAAACGGACCGTTCTTCAAAGAAACAGAAAATCAAATCATATTTGAAATATTTCGAGTAAGACACACACACAAACACAAACACACACACACACACAGAGAGAGAGAGAGAGAGAGAGAGAGAGAGAGAGAGAGAGAGAGAGTACAAGAGGGACAGGGGCTTTGATGTGCTTGACTAGAGCTGAACTGCATTGATTCATGGCAACCTCGTGGCCGTGATGTTTCCTAACAAACTCGGACTCCATACAGCTGAAATCGCCGCTGCAATTCATGGTTTCCCCGCCCTGCAAATCGCGATCATCAAACACACACCAAACTCACCGGAAAAACACTCCGATCACACTTTCCGGCGAAACCAATCTCCTCCCTCTCCCTCAGCTGAAATGCTCTGCGGAGGACGGGCCCGACCAATACCCACAAAGCAAAGGTCGTCCTTCAACGTCGCCTTCTCCTTCAAGTCCCATCCCAGTCCCACGCAACAGCCCTGATGATATTTATTAATATATATATATATATATATAAGAGTAAAATAATAATGGTTCGTTGAATCTAGTAATGTTAATAATTGGTTTTTATATATTATTTTGGGAGGACATTAAAAACAAAACTGCCGCTTCCCCAGCTTCCACTTGCGCTTATCGGCTCGCGCTTCTTGCCCGTATTATATATACGGAAAAGTAAATTTGGTGTGAATAATTTTTTTTAAAAAATAATAATATTCTGTTTCATTTCCAAACCCAATACCCGAAATACCCCTGCATTTGCTTTTTTTTTTCCCCTCTTTTTTAAATTCCTGTTTCATTTTTTAAAATTTGTCAAAAAATCAAATTCCACGTACTTTTTTTTTCCTAAAAAGAAAAAGAAAGGAAGGGCCACCAAAAACACTACGCTTTGAGTGATTCTTACACCACAGTTGTATAATTCCAACGAAACGGTTCATTTTTTATATTTGTATGTCACTGCGTTGATTTTTTTTTATTTTATATCTTGTATTTGCAGTAAACTTTTTCCTTTTAAGTTTTTTTTTTTTTTTGGGGTTAGACTCTAGTGTTAAGAAGAATGTCAAAGTAGTATTCGAACCCATCTTTCGGAACATGATACACATGTTGTGGTATTTTATTTTATTTTTAATTTTTTTTTTCCGGTGAGACTTTTGGATCCCGAAATATGTTTCATACTTTGTCTTTATTCTATTGTTTAATTTTATACTTGAATGAATTTTTTTATTGTTTAAAGTTAGCTTAGGTTAGAAGTTTGGAGTTATCCCATACATGCAAACATTTTAGTCCAAGCAAACTCTCTCTATATTATTATATAAAATGAAGGAGATCAAAAATTTTGTATTATTTTTAAAAATAGAATTATTTTTGAAAATAGTAGGTATGATAAATTTAAAATTATTTATGAGTAGTAAAAAATTATATTAGCTTATAATTGTTTAAAATAATTATATTTTAAAAAATAATTATCTTTTTTCAAACACAATTACCTATAATTATTCTTTTAAACAAATATTGTAATACAAAAATTATCTTTTTATTGAGTTATTGGGTAATTTTTGTTGTTTAAATTTGATTTTGATTTTAATATTTTATTAAAATACCCTTAAAACATTTAATTTTTTTTATATATAATATTGATTTATAAAACCATTCAAATACAGCATAATAAAAAGAACTCTTTACTAAATTTAAATGTTGACATTTTTTATACATATATATATATAAATTAAAATAATAAAAGAGTACAAACTACCAAGTAGTAGTATAGAATTTTGTTTTTTTTTTCCCTAATTTAACTATATGTGTCTGACAATCATAGTAATTTAACTAAATTTAGATGGTCGAGAATATTGGCAGCTTAGTCAAAGTAATTAGGCAATACAACAAAAGTAACAATGGTGGTATACCCAAAGCGATAAAGCAATGTTTGACATTAATAAGAGTATTTCAGTCAACTTTGCCAAAAGTTCGAATGCAAATTTTAGACAAATCCATCATTTATACATTACTCAAGTAATTTGTTCGAAGAATAAAAGAATTGGTTACAAAAAAGGTGTTCGGATTACTATAATTCATAATTTACATTTATCTCACTCTTTGTATTATTGTTTCATTTACATACTAAAGTTTGTTTTTTCTTTTATACATATATATATGTTTCTTCTCCGTCCATATTTTTCATTGTACATGCATGAAGAAGGCCATCAGATTTTCAAATTCAAGATTGATTGATTATTGATTTCGTCTTCGTGACAGCAGGGATATTGTAAATTAAGATTATGCCATTTTTTATTTTAAAATTATACTATATTGATATATATATATATATATAAACTCTATAATAAATATAATTTTAATCTACAGTAAAAATGTTGTATCTTCATCATCAGTTCAAGAGAAGCCAAGCCCACAAAAAGGTCATGGACGTTGAGGTCTAGCCCGTGTATGCAGAAGACTTTAAATGGTCATATTGGGCCAGGCCCATATTGGCCGATCCAAATCAGGTCCAATCAAGATTACCAATAAATAAATAAATAAATAAATAAATGAATTGAAAACCCATAACACACTGCAAGTTGGGGGAATCGAATCTTTCCATATTCTGCTCGTTTCCGTTGCAACCAAATCCGTTCCCCCAATTCAAAACCTCCCCAAACTCGCGCCCTCTTCCCCGCGCCCGTCTTCTCCGCCGAGCCGCGGTTCTCTGCCTCTCATCGCACGCTTCTGCATTTCCCTTCTAGCGGTCGTCATCGTATCGTTCGAGGTCGCGCGAGAATCGCACGATCGAGCTAATGCGGTCCTGAACCCTCGCTGTTCCCCGCTGATTTGCGAACCCGCAATTTGAATCCAGGTTCGTTTATAGATTGGTGTTCAGTTCGTGAATGATTGTGCGACACGAATGAGAAATGATGTTCTGACTCTAGGTTTGTTTATAATATGGATTGATGTTCATCTTATGATTAATTGAACGAACCAGGGATGAGATTTTTGAAGCTTTGCTGTCTTGCAGATTTGAGCGTTGGACCTAGTTTTGTTTGGAACTGTAGGCTGATTTTCAGTTTGAAGGAGAGTCATATGTGACATGTCTTCCGTCTGGTGTTAATGTTGTTGATGCGAGAGCTTTTAATTTCTCGCGTAGCTGTTCTTTGTCACTTGACTCGTTCACTTGAGGTTTAAAGTGATTGACTGTTGAGCCTCGTGTTTAAGCATTTTTCAACCGTTTTTGGTGATTTGCATTCCAGGGACTGGACTGACTGCGACAAAACATATTGTTTTGATTGCTTCCTCCTTGTTTGAACAATTTGGATAGGTGTATTAAGTCTTATAATGTTTTATTTTTTTAAAGTTTCTTTTACAGTTTTGCTGGTGCTACTGATGCAAACTAATTTGATCATTATTTCAAGAACTGTGCACACTTGTTCAATTTTACTTCGCCTGCATGTTCATGCTGTAGTCTCTCTCTCTCTCTCTCTCTCTGAGTTTTTATTTGCTGCTTCTAAATGTCCACGTTTATGAAAATTGTTGTAAATGTCAGTGTGTGTGTGGAAATATAGCTTACTGTTACTTTCCATCTATCTGTGTGTGTGCGCGCGTGCGCATGTGCACATTGTGAGTAATTAAGCTGACCGGGGTTGATTAAGCTGTATGGTTTCTTGACAGGGTAATATTGCATGGCTGTTCATGAGGCTTTTGCCCTGCAAAATGGCTTTTATCCCAATGGTTTGTTGCCTAATGAAGGGTTGTCCGTGCTTGACCTAAGTAGATGGTCAAGAGCAGAAGAAAAAACAGCAGAGTTAATTGCCTGCATTCAGCCCAACAAACCCTCTGAGGAGTTCAGAAATGCAGTTGCATGTTATGTGCAACGTCTCATCATGAAATGCTTCAATTGCCAGGTTAGAATGTAAGAATGCTATCAGTACTTCCCTATGCGGTGACATATGTTGGTTGACTATATTACTGGCTGTAAGCTGATGTTATTGTGTTGTTTTATTACTTTCTTTAATTTTGTTTTACAGTGCTTTGCTGGTTTGCAAGATTGCATTTGATGAATCTTGTTAATCACGTGTATTATGTGGTGCTGCACAATGTTTGGACTGTTCAGTGGCTATGCAACAATTTTGAAATACTTTTCTCATAAAGCTCTAATGGAGTTTCCAATATGGTGATTGAGCTTAAATGAAAATGATATCCAATATCCATAACCCCATCCACCCAAGCACAGACATACACTTAACCATATGGAGTTTGCTACCCCCCATGGAAATTTTATAAACAAGTTTGGAGTATATGTAATTTCAATGCATGCCACAAATACTTGGATTTGATTTGCCCTCATTTTTCATGTATTCTGCCTCAAATACTTGTTGAAACAACATCCATTTACTTCAATATGGAACAACAAAAAAAAATCATTGTGGCATATTCATTTTCCCTATTGAATTTGATTTATTTTTCAATATAGCTGACCCCAATTATTGAAATTAAGGCTCCCTTATTATTTTTGTTGTTGTATTGTATTTTCTACGTACAAGTATATAGTTTTACTTTTTTTTGTCCATTTAGTGCAGATCTATGAAGCATTGTTTCTTAAAGGTTAATTTATGTTTATGAATATATAAACATTAATTTTCTGCTCTATTAAATTTTATTATCTTCATTTTACAAAATAAAATATCTGGGTACATGTTTCCTCCCGAGGCGAGTGCATTAATGAACCCCACTCAGATGACTACCAGCACAATCTTTCTCATAAGCCAGTTTGATGACTATACAAATTATAAAAGAAATGGAGGTGGGTCACTGTGGATTTTAATAGTGCCTTTGCTCGGTGAATGTAGGTGTTCACATTTGGCTCCGTGCCCCTCAAAACGTATCTACCAGATGGGGATATTGATTTAACAGCATTCAGCACTGATCAGACTTTGAAGGATACTTGGGCTAATTTGGTGCGGGATAAGTTAGAGGGAGAAAAGAAGAGTGTGGATTCAGAGTTCTGTGTAAAAGAGGTTCAATACATCCAGGCGGAGGTATTTTTCACATGCACTTGGGTTCTTCTGATCTCTTACTGAACATTGCGTATTTTACATGCATTTTGGTTCTTCCAATCTCTTGCGAACGGTTGCCTAAAATCTGCAGCTATTGTATATTATCTGTCATTATAGTTATTTTTTTTTGTACCAGCTCAATTTTTTCTGGATCTGATATAAGTTTCCAGTGTGACTTATGGTTTACCATTTTTTTGTTCTTTTATTTTATTACTTATGCACTTTAGTAATTTATTTAGTTGCAAATATTCGTTTAATGGTCTCACCAGCTGCCACCTTTATCTACATGGTCTATTGCTCAGCCAGCTCTTGCCTCGCTAAGCTCTAGAACACCTATGTTTGTTATGGTTACATGGGTGTGTGTGTTTTCTCTGGAGCTTTAATTGCACCAGTAGGAAATGCTTGAACAATCGGACTTGAAAATGCTTGATTTTTGTTAAGAGTCTTTGATGTGAGAGAGAGGAGACCATAGTGCCCTGCTACTCTAGTATCATGTTTCTCTATTTTATTTATTTATTTATTTTCATTTTGAAAGTTATATTTAGCTTTATTGACAATATTTCATAATATATATAGTTACACATGCATGTGCACTTGTAAATTCTAACTTTTCTTACCTATGTATCAGATGTACGTCATGACATTGTTTTTAACTTAGAAAGTTAAACTACCTTCTTCTGTTTCTCCATTTGCAGGTGAAAATCATAAAGTGCCTTGTTGAAAACATTGTGGTGGACATATCTTTTAACCAGCTTGGTGGTTTATGTACACTTTGCTTTCTGGAAGAGGTGAGCTGTTATGCTTTGATTACAACTTGTAAGGCATTAAAATTAATGACAAAAATCATAGACACTAATGTTTCTTTATCTTTCACACTAATAATTTTCTTGTTTAAGGTTGACCATCTGATAAACCAGAATCATCTATTCAAGCGCAGCATTATATTGATCAAAGCCTGGTGTTACTATGAGAGTCGCACGTTGGGTGCTCATCACGGGCTTATTTCAACTTATGCTCTGGAGACTTTGGTTTTGTACATATTTCATGTATTCAACAATTCCTTTGCTGGACCATTGGAGGTGCGCATAGTTGTCCTTTTTTTCTATTTGGAGCACTATAATTATTTAATATTTTTTATACTTCTTCTGTCCGTTTGATGTTTCCTCCTTTTACCTTCTTTACCTGTAGGTGCTTTATCGTTTTCTAGAGTTCTTCAGTAAATTTGACTGGGACAACTTTTGTGTAAGCCTTTGGGGTCCAGTCCCTAAGAATCGTCTTCCTGATATTGCAGGTCGCTGGAATTTTATTAGTGTTCATGCATTCATGTAACCATGTATAATAATTGGATTCTTATGATATGATTTCCCAAATAATGACATTTACAGCGGACCCTCCTAGAAAGGATAGTGGGGATTTACTGCTCAACAAAGTGTTCCTGGATGCTTGTAGCTCTGTATATGCTGTTTTCCCTTGTAGCCAAGAATATCAGGACCAACCCTTCGTTTCCAAACATTTTAATGTCATCGATCCTTTGCGAACAAACAACAACCTTGGGCGCAGTGTCAGTAAAGGTATTGTTTCTTAGTGATTTAAACATTTAAGTAATCAAATTTTGTTTAAATTTACTAAAAATATTTTTATTTATAAGAAACTCACTTGAGGGCTTTTAAAATGGCAAATAAAGTAATCAAAATTTCAATTTTAGTGAGGCTGTATTCATTGTATTGGTCTGTGCAAGGTTTGATATATCAGTTATTTTTTTGGGGTGTGACCTGTATTTTATTTGAATGCAATTACTTATGCTTGTTTGATTCTGAAATGCCTGAATTTACATGTATTTTCAGGTAATTTCTTTAGAATTCGAAGCGCCTTTGCTTTTGGGGCTCAGCAACTTTCCAGTTTACTTAATTGCCCAAAAGAAAAAATTAATTCTGAAGTCAACCGGTTTTTCATGAATTCTTGGGATCAGCATGGGAAAGGTCATCTCCTTGATGCTCTTGGTCCTGATGGTTCTCAACAATGCAGCTTGAATCGTATCAATGGATCTTTTAATCTGAAGAATTATTCAGTCAGCAAGGATGTGGAAGAGGACTCCACTAGTTATGAATTCAAGGCTCAAGTGCCACCTACCAATGGTTCCCATGTTGTTTCTTCTCTGCATGGGTCTAACTCCTTGAAAAAAATTTATAGAATCAACAATCTTTCTACAATTACTGACGCACAAAGGAAGACTAATGCCAACTTAGTTAATGTGATGGTCTCTGGACAGAATCATCAGATTGGACAGCATGTTCATTCTAATAAGAACACCGATAGTTCTCAGAGGATTAGAAGCGGATCAGATTACACAGGGAATGTAAATGGCAGTTATCATTTTGTGAGAAGAAATTCTACTCCAGAGAGTAGCAAAGCTTCGTCATCAGGGGAAATGCATAGCCAGACATTTGAAAGTAGAAGTGGCCAGAGTGCTTCAGCAGTGACAGATGACAACAGGAGAAGAAACTTCAACACTGAAATGCTACATAACTATGTTGTAGATTCTTTGACTGAATATCAGCTATCTTCAAGGCTCAGATCATCCCATTTGAGAAATTATTCAAACAGTTCTCCAAATATTTGTAACGGTGAATCTGATTTAAGCACCATTGGAGATGAGTTATTTTCTTCTTACCCAATGTTGATGCAGTGTGACACCCAAGATTTTATTAACATGCTAGCTTCTTCTCGGGTTCACATTAATGGACAGATTCAGATGCCAGTTAATGTATCTCCTTGTCATGTACCTTCTCCCGTGTCACCATCCGATTTAGCTTCATTGGAATGTGGTGGCAGAAAGGCAGCTACTACAGTTCCTGTAAATATTGCTTCGTCAGGGTCCTTGGGAACAAATATGCAATATTCTCAAGGTTCAGGTTCTTTGTCAGCATCGAACTATTTTCCAAGGGTAGAAGTCTCACCAAATTGTGAAGAAATGGTTGAAACAGTTGGTAATAGTTTTTTATCTACCGATATCAACCAGAAGGATGGTCTTCGTTGTTTCTTGCCTGAGTTGAATCTATATTCCGGGAGAGAAATTGATTCTGATAAACGAACTGTGGGGTCAGGATGGCCTAATGAAAGACAACAGGTCACTCTTTTGGAGTTCAATTTTACTCCATCTCATGAAAGTAGCTCCGATATCCAATCTAAGAAAGATCTCGAGTTAGTTAAAGACACTGGAGAATTCATTAGGGAACATTCTGGTGACAAACACTGGGATAAAAAGGTATCCTCAGTTGCCCATATGAATATTCCACTTGCACACTCTAGTTCTTTAGGAAGCACAGCATCTTCTGAAGGTTCCTGTGACGGGTCATTCTCAAAAATTTCTAAGTTGGCAAACAGTGAACCTGGAAGACAGACTGATGTCTCCAAGGATCCTTCCATTGCATATGGGTTACTTAAGAATTGTAGGCAATATGAGAGTGAACTGGTTGGAAATGCTTTTCATCGAGTAGATGATGATAATAGGCATTGGATTCCCTTGTCAACAGTAGGCACCAAAGAAGCAGGGAGTACTTCTTCTCATGTGACCTATCAGATACCTTGCTCTCTTATACCTACACAGGTGGCTGGGTTGAATTCTATGCTTCCTTTTCCAAGAGGCGCAGTTTCTGGTTCACATCACAGGGGCCTTGAGAATTATGGGCTGTTACCTTTTTCATTTTATCAGACAGTATCACCACCTTTCCGAGCAATGCTTCTGGCAAATGACTTTCCAAGTGAAAGGGGGATTTCTGGTGCATCATCAAGCAATTTTCATTATGATGGAGGTGGACTTATTGACTGTAATATCAGTCATTCCAATCAGAACATCAGCTCGTCTGAGAACCATTGTCATCCAGAAAGATTAAGCAACTCAACTTCTCTGAAGAGGGATGCTTTTGTGGATCCTCCTCAAGAGAAAAGTTATGATATCCTGAACAGTGATGTTATCAGTCATTGGAAGAATCTGCAGTATGGGCGGCTTTGTCAAAATTCACAGCACCTGGGGTTCTCTTTGTACCCTTCCTCTGTTTCTGCCCCCCTCATGTATTTACCTGGTCATGTCCCATGGTTTGACCCTGGAAGGCCTCCTGCTAATGCAAACCACTTAACACAGCCTATGGATGGTGATCTTAATTCCATTCCCATATCATCTCTCAACCTCAGCTCTGTTATACCTAGTGGTATCAATAAAATTTATAATGATGAAATTCCTAGGCATGGCAAGGGAACAAGAACTTACTTTTCAGATACTGTAAGATGTTTTAATTAAGAAAAAAAACATTTTTTGATGGTTTTGGAAACATTTTGTGAGTATGGATGCTCACATGTATTATGTATATATTTTGACTCCACGATTGGCTTATGTCTTTACATGTTTACGTTATTAAATGCAGAAATGACATGCGAATACTTGCGCAAGTATTTTACCTCGTGATTAACTGCTTTGCATTATAGACTACTGCTTTTATGATTGCTTAAGTGAAGGAATCTTGATTGTTGTACTTCATTACCTTTTGAGGGCCAGGAGACTCAGGCCTAATTTTTCTAAAATTTCTTATTACTGTAAAATGAGTTCATGTAGATCTGGGCTCTGTTGTTGTCTTAGATAGTTGATTCATGTTGTTGTTGTATCATTGCCAGAAGATCTCTGACCGAGGTCAGCCATTAATAAATACCAGAAATCACAGGGTGCCTTGTGGGTATGATCGAAAGGATCGCCATGCTGACAGAGAAAACTGCAATATCAACTCAATGCCACGCCATAGTGGTTGTGATCAGGATCGATCTCTTTCTGATACAACACAGACTAGGATAGATCAATTTATAGCGAGCAACTGGCGATTTAGGTCTTCAGATTCATACAAGCACAACTCTTTGTCCTCTTACATTTCCAAGAATGTTGCATTCAGCTCCTTGAATACTGTGCATCAGAGTTCTGCCAATACAGCATATAACTTTTCTGCACCATCAATGTTGAATCGTAGTGAAGTTCCTCCATCTGAAACAGCAGAGCCCTGTAATTTGAAGCTCTATCCAAATGATGCTAACATACATTATAGCTCTCTTGATGCGGAGCTTGAATTTGAGCCTTCTGATGTAGTGCATCCTTCAGGTACAAATGACCTATCATGGCTAGGTTACGGTTCACTTGAGGGTAACGATGAAGAGAAAAATAGGCAGAGAAATTCTGCCAACTGTTCCCCACATCAACCAGTTTCACCTGGACAGAGAAATTCGACTCATTGTTTCCCTGGACAGCCACTTACCCCAGCATTATAGGTAATTGTTCATTCTTCCTGTAAGATAGATGGAAATTTTAACCGGTTCATTGTTTCCTGTTCTTTTTTCTGGACTTTTTTTTTCCCAATATTTTCTGGTTGCATTCTAAGGGGTGCCAGTCCGTTGCAGACACTCTTTGTTTCGGATGAACAAATGGAATGTAATCAGTTTGATATACTATTGTATTTGTGGATGTTTCTTGGCAGGAGGCTTTTACTATGTTGCCAAAATGACCCTGAGAGGATATTTCCCAAGTAATACAGATGAATTTCCTCTTTCATTTCTGAACCTGAAATAATTATGGTGCTGATTTTCCCATTACTAAATCGTTTCGTTCTCTGTTGAAATTCATTACAGTGCACTGTATTTTTCGTTTCCTATGAGAAGAACTATTTTGTCCCGGAGTTCTATGAAGATTTACTCTGAGCCGGTTGACTGCCGGGACCTATTCCAGCTAAGGAGTATGGAGACTTTGGAGAATTCTGGCGCTTTTGTATGATTTTGTTAGTCCACATACTATTGTCCATATTATGTTTTCTTATTGATGGTTCAAGAATGGATCATTCACTGGTTCCAAAGGGTGTTCGTTTTACTCATCACTAATGTTAGGATGTATTCGTGAGAAAATATAAATTCACTATCTTTTATTTGTGCGATGAGAGTTTAAATAGATCTGTCTTTGTCTTACGGTCTTACAAACTTTAAATGTTAGGAATAAATACAATAAACTATCTAGATACAATACACTTAGGGACTATACAATTTTAAGAATTTGGATCTGTTTAATGCTCCATAAAAGGTGCACTAATTGGACTTATTCAATGCTCTATAAATGATGCACTAATTGGACATAATTGATGATGCACTAATTGGACATAATTGATGTTCCATAAATGATGTAAGATCTTTAACACTCTCAAGATGGTGAATAGGTATTTTTTATTTTTAGGATATAATGTTCTAAAACATCTATTTATTTAATCCTATAATGAGAGCATCCGCTAACTGGTTATGTGTAGGCACATAAGGTGTGCATATCAAATTATTTTTTAATTTTTTCTTCAATAAAATATCTATCAAATTTAATATACTTTGTCTGATCATGTTATATTGGATTATGGGCAATGCTAATTGTAGATTTGTTATCACAGTAAAGTTTCATAGAGTTATCTCTTTGAATCTTTATGTCATCAAGAACAATTTTGATCAAAAGGAGTTCACATATATCATGATCTATTGTTTGGAATTCTGCCTCAACACTTGATCGGGCTATCACACCTTGCTTCTTGCTCTTTCAAGTCATTAAATTTCCACCAAGGAAGGTGCAGTATCCTGATGTTGACCTCCTATCAACAATTGATCCTATATAGTCAGCATCCGTATAGGCTTCAATAGATAGTCCTCCATGTCGTTTAAAAAGAATACCTTTTCCTGGTATTATTTGGTGAGCAACTTGCAAATGAACTTTCCTTGGACTATGTATAAATTGACTAATGACACTCACCACATAAGCAATATCTAGTCGTGTGTGAAAGGCAAATGAGTTTTCTAACTAGACATTGTTACATTTCCATGTTAACCATAGTTTCTTCCTCTACCATTCCAATTTTGACATTTGGATCTATTGGAGTACTAACAGGTTTACATGGTGTCTTGCCCGTTTCTTTAAGGAGATCTGTAATGTATTTCTGTTGGGATATAAATATGCCCTACTTGGAATGATCTACCTCAATCCAAGAAAATACTTCAGTCTTCCCAATATCTTGATCTCAAATTCTTCAGCAAGATACTGACTTGAGACTTGTTGTTCTCTCTAATTATTTTCAGTTACAATAATATCATCTACATACACCAATATTGTTGTCACTCCCCCTGAAGATGAGTGTTTAATGAATAGTATATGATCTCCTTGGCTTTGTTTATAACCCATGGCCCACATAATTTACTAAACATTCCAACTATGCCCATAGTGACTGTTTAAGGCCATATAAGATCTTTTTTTCATTTATGCACTATATTATTGGGTAGATTATTTTCATAACCAGGTGGGACTTCCATGTAGATTTCCTCTTCTAGATCCCTGTGTAGAAAAGCATTTTTCACGTTAAATTATTGTATGTTCCAATTGTAGTTGGCAGCTAAGCATAGCAAAAGTTCAATTGTGTTCATCATAGTGATTGGAGCAAATGTCTCTAAATAATCAATTTCGTAAGCTTGAGTATAACCTTTGGCAACTAACCTTGCTTTATATCATTCCATAGAACCACCTGCCTTGTACTTTAAAGTATACACTCATTTGCATCCCACAGGTTTCTTGCTTCTAGGTAGAGTCACCAATTCCTATGTATTATTCTTCTCTAGTGCCTCCATTTCCACATCCATAGCTTGTTTCCATTCCTTTTTGGATAAAGCCTCAAGTATATTGGTAGGAATAGAAATGATGTTTAAGCTAACAAGGAAATATTTATGGGATGCAGAAAATCTATCAAAGGACATAAAGTGAGATAGAGGATAAGTGAGACGTTTGGTACACTCCCTAGTGCCTTTTCTAAGAGCAATAGAAACATCAAGGTCAGGGTGCGAAGAAGATAAAGGATGAGTAGATACTTTTACCTCATTTAGATCTGAATCGTTAGATACTAACTCCAATTTTATTTTTAATCATGGAGAAGAATGTTTGACGGACAATACTAGCATCTCATTTGTGTTTAAGGAGGAATATATAGCGAGGTAACCCGTGTATAGTCATCAATGAAGGAGATAAACCACCTTGCCCCAGAGACACTTAGAACAGAGGAGGGTCCCCAAATATTACTATGAACAAGGTAAAAGGGAATAGAGCTTCTAGAGTTACTAATAAGAAAAGATCCACGTTTATGCTTAGCAAACTCACAAATGTCACATTGAAAACTATTAACTTTTATTTGTTTAAATAAAAAAGGTAACATAGTTTGAATGGTTTTAAAGGAGAGATGACCAAGCTAGTAATGATATAACCAGACTTGTTCTTTATGGATAACAAACATGAGGATAAAATGGTATTCAACACTTGGTTCCCAATAATGTGTGATTGACTCGATTTTTCAAAGTGACAGAGTTCATCTTTTTCTTTAGCATGACCAATCATCTTCCCTGAGCATTTGTCCTGAAAATTACAACAATTAAAGTGAAAAATTATTTGACATGGCAACTCTTAGGTTAGTTTTTGGATGGAAATAAGATTGGTGGTTAGTTTTGAAACATGAAAGACATTTTTAAAGGTTAGTGATGGACTAATAGGAACAGTTCTAATGCCAACTACAGGGATTAGAGAACCATCAGTTGTAACTATCTTTTTATTACTAGGGCAGAGGATATAGGTAGAAAAAAAATGTTTGAGGCATAAGCCATGTGGTTTGTGGCTCCAGAGTCCACAACCCAAGAAGTATCAAAGGGTTTACATGAGAATCGATATTAATCCAACAAAGTCTAAAAACTTACCTGAATATACTGAGGAGCAAGCACCTGATGTTTGTTTGAGTGTGTTAAGGAAATACTTTAATTTCTCGAGTTCTCCTTGGTTGAGATCATTAAGAACTTGTGGTCTGATTTCCCTTTGTTGCACTGTGGTAATACAAGGGCCATTGTTTCTTGTCAATTCTCCTTTCCGACCCTACTCGCTGCTTAGAGGTTTTCTGTGGAGTTTTCTTGAGGTAGTTCTTCTCATTCAGTCTATATGCCGACTTAATGTTCTGAAGTTTCCCAAGTTAAGAATTCCTTCCCATCTCTTTGACAGTAATTATGGATATGCCTGAAGTTTCTGTATTGTTTGACATAATAATTTATTGGCAATAAAGGCTGAAAAACACAGCAATGAAGGATGATTAAGAAGTTGACAACGATAAAGGTTGTAAAGAAAAGATTAGATTTTCTTATAGTAATTTAGCTTAGAAAATATGAATTCACTATCTTTCATTTGTACAATCGAGAGTTTAAATAGATATGTCTTTGTCCTTTGGTCTTACAAGCTTTAAATGTTAGGAATAAATACAATAAAATATCTAGATACAATACACCTAGAGACTATATACAATTAATTTCTCGAATTTGGACTTATTCAATGCTTCATAAAAGATGCACTAATTGGGCCTATTCAATGCTCCATAAATGGTGTATTAATTGAACCTATTCAATGCTCTATAAATGGTGCTATGAATATGGTCTTCACCAATGATGCTATGAATCTGGTCTTCAATAGTATATTGTCATTGTGTACATAGATACAATGATTTTAATTACTTGTCTCAAGGTAAAATATTGAAGGGCTTTCAGCACCATAGTTTTGAGTGGGAGATAGCCACAATTCAATAATATTTTTGAGTGTCACGTCCAAGCTATTATGGATATGCTCAATAACGATTGTGTTGGACCCTAATTTGTCCGGGTTGGACATATTTTATCAAATTCAATTTTCTTCGATGCCGCCTTGATTTGTTGAAATTTTGTAGAACGACGGAGTCGTGGCCATGGAAATGCAAATGCCCGACTTCAAGAAATTATTTGAACGGCTTCCAAATGCCAAAGAATTAGTCCTAGGCAATAGAAAATCCAATTTGAGGATCAACGCAATCGACCGCGCTCAATTCTGAGGTCGAACGAAGAAGATATAGTCAAAACAGCGTTCGGGCCGCCATCGGGGGTCAAAACGGTAATTGACCTTTCACACGGAGCTTCGGATCAGACCACGAACCTCATAATCTTATCCTACTCATCGTTCTGAGAATTTTGACATATATATTGTATATATTCGCTCTCGGGACTTTTTCGACAAAAATTAAAAATAAATATGTTTTTCGGTAATAAATAATCGCAGTATAGGCTTGGCGTAAAAACGGAGTCGTTTTAAAATAAAATTGACATGAAAATGCTCGTCATAACGCCCCGAGTCCGAAAACAATTTTTTCGATATTTTTTGAAATCCGATCCCGAAAACTCAAAGATAACAGTTAAAAAATAATAAAACACAAAAAAAAAAGTCACAAACCGCCACCCTCTTCTCTCTCCCACATATCTCAATCCACATGTCCTCTTCTTATTGGCTTAAGAATTTAAAAAAAAAACTAACTAATAACAAATCAGAAAAAAGGGGCAGGTCAACCCTCATCTCTCTCCCGTCTCTCTCACACGACGCACGGCAGCGACGCCCGGCCACAGCGCCAGAGGGCCACCACTCACGCCCGGCCAACCCATACCACGCCGTGCCCACCGGAGGACCACCAGAGCCCATACCGGCGTCAGCCTTCCAGAGCACCAAACCCAGCTCAACCCTCTAGTCTCGACCATGGTTCGCCTCCCCTCTCTCAAATCGAACCCCACTTTAACCCAACCCCGATTCCAAGTCGCCGATCCCCCTTTCAATTCGAACCTTAATCCATTCGCCTATAAGAACGACCAAGACAATCTTCCGCGGACGGGCTCTCTCTCTCCAAGGAAATCCAAAAAAAACACCCTTCTTCTTCCTCCTTTATTGCCGAACCCAGAGAACCCCGTTCCCCTTGGCCGGAAATCCCTCTGCCGGCCACTGTGGAGTACAACCCTTCGTCCGTCACCCCTACGACGCACCACCGATTTTTCTTCCCAAAGCTGGTGCAGAGGTCCTCTCAAGCCGTTGCCGATTACCGCTGTTTTTGCTTGATCCACTGCGCGGTACCACTTGAACCCGGCGCTCATTGACAACTAGCCTGCGCCGGAAGAAGACGCCCAATTCGTCAAAAGGGCCTGCTTGGGGAAGAAGGCCGATTGCTCTTGAGTGTGGTGGGTGTCTTTTATCCTGCTTTATTTTTGTATTGCCTGTTTTTCTTACCAGGCCTTTTCTGCTGCATTATTGTCAGTCTTTTGCATCGTTAATCATTGTCTAGGTTTTGTTTTCTATTCGCGTATGTGTTGTTGCTGTTGTTTGTCATGGTTATTGCTTGCTGAGAACGTGATGGAAAAGAAACAGGAGTTCGTGTGTTTTGTTGCTACTGTTTTTCATTGGTATTTGTTTGCTGAGAATGTGTGAAAAAAAGAAGAAGTAAGGGGTCGTGTGTGTTACTGCTGTCAGTCTGTTTACTGGGACTGTGATGGGAAAGGAAAAAACAGGAAAGAAAGGGGAAAATATAATGACTATCATGGTGGTGTTATCTAGTTTAAGTCAATGCTTTCGTACAGAAAGCATAAAAAAACGTGGAGTCCATTTTGTTTGCTGTGCTTCTAACGCCTTTAGTTTCCATTACTCAGGATTATATTCTGTTCTTAGTGAGGGATGTGTCCAGGATCATTGTGTTGCTTTGGTTTTAGACATGGCTGATGGGGGAAATTTTTGACATAACATCTATTGTTTGCGTGTTTGTTTCAGTGGCCGATATGAAGTTATCTCTTTATTGTGTGATTTATTATTATTATCATTATAGTTGCTATGTCCTTGGATCCCCGTTCTCATGCTATTCTTCTTGCTTTCCTGTGATACCTGCTTCTGAGTGTGTGACGGGTCCCTGGTGTGGAAGCCATGCCTCCTTGTACGGTCTTGCCTCCACCTTGATCAGCACAGATGCTGTAGACGAGATGTGCTTAGGACTTGATTTTTTTTCTTTTCTTTTAATGACTTAATTTGTGCGCCATCTTACTGTTTCTTCTAGGAAGCTGTGTTATTTTTGGGCCTATAGCTGGGTTTGTGTTTGTTGTAATTGTATATCATAGTGAAAGGCAAAAAAAAAACCACACACACAAAAAAAAAAAAAAACACAAAAAAGAGAGAAAAAAAAAGAAGAAAAGAAAAAAGAGTGTGAGTTTTCAAACACTTTTTAAACATTTTTGGCTTTCAAACAAGTAAAACATTTTCAATCACTTGGCTTTTCAAATACTTTAGCTTTTCAACACTTATCTTTCGTTTATCATTTCTTAGGCTTGCAAAAAAAAACATTTAGTTTAGCACTTAAGATTAATTTAACTTTGGTTTTTCCTTAGACTTTTAGATAACTTAGATTTATTTTCACACCTTAAAATAAATAAATAAACAAATAAAATAAAAAAATAAAATAAAAACACAATAAAACATATCAAACAAAACAAAATGTAAAGATCAAATCACTGGGGCTTCCTTTAAATGTTTAGGGAAAATTGAATTTAACTTCACTTTAACAAATAACTTAGAAAATAAAAGGAGTAGACTTTTAGGTCGTATGCCATTTCAACATCACTTTTAAATTAGTTAAACTTAAAATAAGTTAGAAACCTCCAAATCTTAAGATAGGTACCGAAAGGGCGTTGTGGGGGTGCTAGTCCTTCTTCACGCGTAACAAACTCCCGAGCCCGTCCCCAGCAGCTTAGATTAATTTCCTTTTAGGTGACCAACTGCACCAAAAAAACGGTTGGTGGCGACTCCGTATTTTCATCATCATTCGGATGAAGGTTGGGGGAAACCGCACCCCAAAAGCGGTTTTCCTCCCGGACGAAATCATCGAATCCGGTGATGACATATTGCTAAAAGATTATTTTAAGCATTTTATATGTAAAAATTAAAATCAACAAATAAAAATATTATTGTAATACTTTAGCGTTTCACCTCCCCTTGAATGCTGCTTAAGTTATGAGGTTTGCTACCTATAAGTCTATTTTTGCATAGGCATTTCATGTATATCTGAGGTGACTGTAATTTATTAGTTCCAACAAAATTACTAGTGAAGTTTGTTCAATTACTGGTGGGACATAACCAAATTATTGAGCCAATGAAATGTTATCACGTCAGGTGTGTGCAATGCCTACACAAAGGCAAATTTGACTTTACATTCTTATTCTAACAAAACTGTATATTAGAGAGAGAGAGAGAGAGAGAGAGAGAGAGAGAGAGGAGAGTTAATTTTGATTAGTCATGTCATATAAGGAAGTGCTTCCCAAGCACAATCTATTGGCAAAAAAGAAATAAAAAGTAAAAAAACAAACATTTTAGATTACTATTTTTCCTAATTCTATTTGGTTCTTGAGAGATTTGGTATTGGTAACTCAAGAGAAAATATATAAAAACTTTAATATAAATTATTATATGCTACAACCAATGATTCAAATTAAACTTTCATTAAACTATGAATTTATTAAACTTGTTTATAGTTTCACTACAATGAGAACGTGAGGTCAATTTCTTATCGTGAAAATATTAATCTGGACCGTTAGATGTTATAATTAACGGTCTAGATTAAATTTTCATTTAACTCTAATTTCGCTACAGTAAATCTGTTACCGTTAAATAAAAGTCTAATTTGAAATTTTGATTTTACGATTCAAATTAAATATTATCATGATAAGGAGGTGTCCTCACATCTTCTATGTAGCATCTCTCTCTACACACAACATAATTATGCTGTGTTGTTAGTTTTGGAATTATAATTTGGATCAATTTTGCGTGAAATTGAAGACCATACGAAAACTACATAGTAATTTTTTATCACAATTCCAAAATTCTTGGTAAAATAAATATTTGAAGCCATATTGAAAAGAAGGTGAGATAGAAAATTTAAATTGACTCATATAATAAGGGAATACATTTCGTCTCTTAGAAAAAGAGAGCATCTGATTGTTTCACGAGAAACATAAAATCAAGCAATATTCAATTAAATAATTGAACCCCAACCCCCGGATGAGCGTACACATCTTCCCCTCACCCAACCCCAAAAAGGGTAGATGCATGAGCAAATGACCAGTTGTACCCCGATTCCGTGGTTCCGCCTGCATGTAAGTGCATATTACTGTGTCTCAATACCCATGTGTGTTTCCAAAATCACCAACTATATGACAATTGAATACAAGTGAAACGTTTAACCTATATTCTCAACCTATTGGCTGGGCCTGTTTTTCCTACGTCTCATTCATCTGTGTTCACTGTACATGTACTAACTCTTAATTAATTTTCTTGTGTTACCGGTGATTGATAGATGTACCATTCCTCCACCTAGCTAAGCGCAACAGGAAAGCCAACACCTCTGATGGGTCGCGGAGGGAGAATGAAGCTTTGGTGTCCTTCGGGGTGGAAGACACTATGATAGGATACCCCTGTCCTCTCTTCTTTATAGCCTGTATATCATAGATAGATCAGGTGCCATTGTGGGTGAGAAACCAATGGCTTTTTTGGGTATTTGAAAGAAGTCATAGTAAGCTAATGGCTTGGGCACCCGCAATTAATTAACCTTGAAAGCATCTTCGTCGGTTTTGTCGTCTCCGATGTACAAAGGAAGGGAATCACATGAGCTGCCGAACCCTAGAGTTTCAAGTAAATATTCCAGGGCATGGCCTTTGTTCCATTCAATTGAAGGCCGGATTTCCAATACCTGTGCTATATATCATTTGAATTCCTTAATTGCGAAGTACAAATTTAAACAAATGGGCAAATGGGCTATCAGTGGGAATACCTTTTTGCCGCTTGTTAAGTGGAACTCTGGGTAGCTTCTGAGTACAGACTTCACTTTCCCCTCTAATTTGTCGTAGTCCTGCATGCACACCCAAAGAAAAATGCGGCATGCAGCGCTATTATACGTTTTCTCTTTTGTTTTTTTCTAATTTGTTTTTTGCCTTCTAATTTTAGTTAACAGATGAAAGTTGCTTGATCGATCTACCTCATCGCAGACTTGCCGAAAGTGGACGGAGATGCAAAACCTGTTGTCCTCAATTTTGACACCGCGTATCTTCCTTGTTTTCTCCACCAAAGCTTCCAGGATCTGTCACAAGCATTCCCCCTCAGATAATTTTCATAACCCATGAAAGTATATATACTCCAGAAAACAAGAATATATATATATATATATATATATAGATTAGAGGTACGTGAAGTATATATATATAAATAAATTGTCACACGTAAGTGCCCCTTAGGGAAAACTGTATATTTTTTTAGAGATTAGAGAGAGAGTATTGCAAGTTTGCAACCCAGATCCAAGGAGTAAAAAAGACAAAAAAAAGAAACACTGGGTTGGACTTTTGGGATGGGTTACCTTTCTGAGGGAGGGCAAAAAATCATGAGCAGGTTGGAAAAGATCCACTTCATTTCCCTACAAAAATTAAATAACTCTTAAATTATATTGTAAATATGTATGCGTTTGGTGTTTATTTATTTCTATCAGAGCAGAGCATTGGACCTCTGCATCAAGGGCCTTGGTTTGGTAGAGCTCATCGTAGATCTCGGGCGGCTGCCTCGGTGGGCCCATTATATCCATCCCATGACTGCCAGCATAGTACACCTCGGTTAACTGTACAAAGTCATACACCTGAGCCATTGCCATACAGAACATAATTAATATAAATCCATGATTTGGGGACCATATATAGGAACGGTAACAGGGCATTCCTATTCCGAACTCGTCTCATTTAAGAAATCATTATTTCAAATTTGATCCGAACACATTTAAGCCGATCTGAAATCTGTCCCATTAGAGTCGGGGCGGGGCAGATATCCGTTAAACCCACTATTTTAACTTATATATACGGGTTTGGGATGGGTTATCCCGCCCCGAATTCTAACCGGATCAGAAATATCCGTCTTAAACCCGTCCCGAATCCGATCTCAAATTTGTCCCATTAGGGGCGAGGCGGATACCCGATATGACCCGCCCCATTGCCATTCCTAACCATATATAATATTACTGCAGTCTACCCACCAAAAATTTTTAAACACAAATTTAGGAGCTTTCAGTTTTCACCTTGTCTCTGCACCTTCCACTTATTATAGCCGTTGGAAAACTTCTTGCCACCTCACGCACTGCGGACCGCATCTGAGAATAATATGCATTTTTTATTTAATTATTATTATCAATATTACTTTAGAAAAACAGATAAGCATGACTATGACTATTCAGAATAACCAAAATTATCTATTTTCTATTTTAATAACCTAATTATACTTTTTATTTTATCTATTTTAATCATTTATTCATTAAAATATTACTTTTAAAATATTTATTATTAAATTATTATTTCTATTTTAATAAACTAATAGAAAATACCTTTATTTGTTCACATTAACTCTTAAGTCATCTAATTTTTTGTATTCATTTTTTTAAAAGGATTCAAATAACCGCTGTATTGTTTAAAAAAAAAAATCTTTCAAAATTACCTAAATAAATTACACATGCAATGTGCAACTTATAAAGTTATTTTGGGAATAAATTGAACTTATATTTTGGCACATAATGCTGTCAGAATATCCCCCTTTTTCTCGTATATTATTAAGATTAATACTAAATATCAGTTGTAGCAAAGGTTGAAATACCTCATCGGACATGAATGCGCTATCAGGGTCATCTACAATAGGCGACAGGGTGCCATCATAATCTAAGAACACGACAATTCTCCTCCCATTTGCCGCACTAAGCATCCCATCAAATGAGCTCAAAGCAGAAGGGTGTTCCATCTTTTTAAATTTACAAAACCAAACGTATTTATTTACATATGAAAAAACGATTCCTTTTAGAAACCCAAAAAAATTAATGGACATCACATGTATATATATTTTGGGTTACTGATTAATTAGAAGCAGAAAAAATAAGGGTAGCTACTTACCACCCAAGAATTGTAACTTGCATCTGAGGGACAAATATTGGGCAGTGTCTTTGTAGGCAAGGAATGAAGATCATTCCTGCCTTTGGAGATAGAATCCTTTCTGTTTTGACTGCCTGAGCATCTTTTCAATCCAAATGCCTGGCTAAGCTGTAGGAGATTTTGGCTAATCATCTGTTTTTGACATTATAAATCAACAAAATCAATGTCCCTAGCTAGCTAGCTAACTAACTAGTAATGAATACAATGGCATCACAGACCAATAAGGTAATTAAATATGCCATGGTGACTATTTATAAACTGTGACATTGGTGGGAAATTGGAAACTTCTATATATCTCTACCAAGTGGTAGCCCAGTTTTCACATACCTGAATCTCACCAGTACGTTTTCTGGTAGAAAAAATACGTACTTTGTTATGAATTATGATCTTTAATTACCTGTATTTTTGGACCCAAATGAGAGAGAGAGAGAGAGACTGAATGAGCACTCGAAAATACGAATTAGAAAAAGAACAGAAAAGCATTAATTATTAATAAAGCGAAATCGAGGACACATGAACTCGGAACCAGACAAACAGAGAAGAGAAACAAGCACGCCACAGCACAACACCACGCCAAGCATGGGGGAGTGAAGCGACAGCGCCGCCAAAAGCCAGTAGGTGGTTTAAATAGGCTTGGGGTTTCAAGATGGCCGGCCACCACGTGGTCCACACCGATACTGATTGTTATAAATCTTTTTGTTTTTTTAAATACATAGTTTACGTTAAATATTTTATTGCATATTACGTACCCGAATACATAACGCAAAATAAATTAGAGTTATTAGATTTTTTTTTAAACAAATATATATTTATTAATATCTTATTATTATTTTATCAATTACTTAATGGTAGATTGACTCGTGATTTATTTTTTTCGGTCAATACGAAATCATATTTTTCGTTAGTCAACATTTATCATAAAGGTTAAAGAAACAAAAAAAAATTCTTAAAACCTTAAATCAGCTATGAAAAAGGTTAAAAATAAAATTAGAGTTTTAATTACAGCAACAATATTAAAGAATATAGTAATCAAATACGATATGCATTAAATAAGAAAATGATAAAAAATTACTAAAAAGAAAATGTAGAAGATACGAAATCATGACTACAGTTTATATAGACCCGTACAATTCCACTTTTGGTTATAAAATTTCAAACCCTCCTAGTATATGTAAGAATTAGAAAGCTTGGTAGCTTTGGTCATTGATATTCGTATGCTTGAAAGTAAGTTTTCAAGTGTCAACGACGTTGACTCCACGTGTAGTTAAAATTTTTTTTTTAAAAAAACTTTAAATATATTTTTGGTCTCTCTCATCAATTTGTATTTTTTTCCTCGATAATTTAATGATATGTTGACTTGTGATTTACTCGTGCGGTGAGAAAAAAGTGAAAATTAAAATTAAGAGTTTATATTATTGTGTCAAATTTTAAAGAACAATGAAATATATAGAATATGGTAAGCAATTAAATGAGAAAATGATGAAAAGTGAACTGTATAGTACAAGAAAAATGAAAAGGAAGAAGAAAGGAAGTCAAAACATACAGTACTATAGCCCCTATATTAATGTAAATTAATGGTCAAATTTGAGGTTGAGTCGTGATTTACTGTAATTCAGAGTTTAAAAAGAATTACTCGACCATGACAAATTTACCATCTATTTAAAAAAGTGTTTTTTTAAATGAACTGTTTTATTAGATTGAAATATTGTCGGTAGTAAACAGATTACAGGATTAATTATTTCAATTTTAATTTAGCCGTTGGGAATATGGTGAGGACTACCCTCTGGTATATTTAATACGAGACCACAACGTACGTAATTGCTTTGACCGGAGTAAAGCGCCCCACATTTTAACCATGCCCTTAATTATTATGTTTTAAAATGCATATATATATATATATATATATATATATATATGTGAGTTTGAAAATATAACGTACTGTGTTTTTTCTTACATTATAATGTAACGTGAATCACTAAATCATTTTCGAAGCAACAGATGTATATAATATATATTGCATGAGTTCTGTAATTTTTGTCAATTTGGGTTTTTTATTGTTGGCCCTTTCGTACGTGGAGCAATGGAAAATTGAGACGGATAGATTGAATCATTTTCGTACGCGTAGTCATCACACATAGCGTCTAGCTAGAATCTCTAAAACAGGCAGCCACCAGCGCATGGTTTAATGATCTATGCGTTTTGCTGAACCACGTACTTTCATCCAAAAAAACGGACCTTGGACGCCTACCCACCAGAGGCCAAACTAAGGAAAAGCACGTTCAGTCTAGTCCACAGACCAACTCCTTCAGTAAACAAAACGACAGTCCCAAACACGAAGCGGACACACCAAACTGTATCGGGACAAATTGATAGCCACCATGCATGTCTCCATCTGCCACATGCAGGATATATCGCGCGCGCACAACCCGTGAGACCACGACATTAAAGCCGATCGTGATTGAGAACCAAAAGTGTAATCAACATGGCTACCAAACAAATGGTACCAAGTCTCACGTGTTACAACTCTGGGAATGTTATCTAGGAAGCCGCCACCACCCCTCCCAATCCCACCTTAACACAACACCACACGAGACGTACCTACAATACTACAATAGACAGACCCCGCCCCAGGTCCACCACCCATCCTTTTGAATCCATCAAAACCAGCCACGCGTACACAATTAATTTACCAGAGACATAAAAAGCTCCTCTAAATACATATATATATACACACACCAGTCCTAAATAAATAACTACATATATATATATATATATATATTTGGTAAATGAGAAAAAATTATATTAAAAAGAGACGAAACAATAATGACACTGCGGACTTGCGGAACTAGCCAGAATACAAAAAGTATTTTGCTTGCTTACAAAAATATGGGTATATATATATATATATTTTATTATTATAACGCCAACAATTTCTATAGACTAATATTAAATATAACACAATAAAAAAAGACCGAACCGACAAATGAGGAATCCTCGTCATAGACCACATAAACCCAAAAACCTGTAACCACCACCCAAAAAAAAAAAAAAAAAAAAAAGTGCTGCCCCCACCGCTGCGTGTTTTCCAGTTACAAGTCAAATCTCGGTTGAAAGGCGAGTGTGAGGCCCAATAGCAAGCCCACACACAACCCCCCAATAAATAAAAAACAATATGGACCGAGTCTGAGACGTACGTAACATGGGCCCCACTCATTTCCCGCCGACCGCAGCCGTTCACCGCCGAAGGCCTTAGTTACGGACTAGGTTTCATCCGGTCGGAGGAGATGGATGGTTTGTTATGTTTGAGTTGAGTCAGGAGTGTGCGTGTGTCTCGCGCGCGCGCGCTCTCTCTCTCTTTCCTCTCTGTCTCTGTCTATCACAGTTTCACAATTTAGTCGGTCCAGTGGGACCGACATAATTAGTCAACATGTGGGGCCACCTCGGACACCTGTACGGTCCGTAACTGAAAACTTTCAACGAGATTTATTAGCCCGCAACGGTGTGACGCGCGCGCCTGGCCCGGGGAAAACAATGGGCGGCTGCCCCGCCGCGGGTCCAGGGTCCGGACACTTTAACGGGCCTGCCACGCGCTGGTTGATCGCGTGGGCTGCAGGGAGGACGGCCTCCAACGGACGACAACGGCTTTTTGCCGTTTGGTCGTGTCCCCACAAACCGCCTTGGTTTCTCGAAGAAATAAATAAAAAAACAATAAAGTATGATAAAAACCGTTTCCTCGAAAAGTGTTCTGTCGGCGGTGCAGATAGGGGGATGGATGGGCAAAGAAGAAAAGACTACCGGCTCTCCCGGTGACTGGCGGGCGGAGACAGAATCCGGAGGTTCGAAACGAGAAAAGCGCGACGGGTTGGGACGGTTGCCGGAGGCTGTTTGCATGCACGGGGAAACCAAAAATAGAACTAACTGGAATATCGAGTTTTTTCTTTGTATTGAAATCAATTGTGAATTTTAACGTAGGAAAAAAAAAAAAACATAAGGCCTTCCGTTTAAATGAATATGTATGTATGTATATATATATATACGTACATATATGATGTATATATGCAAATCATGAAGCAAAATAGGGATGAGGGGGCGGTGAAGAAACAAGCTAACCGTGGTTTATGGCATTTTTGTTTGATGAGTCCACCAGATTCTAGGCCTGCTGCTGGCCGGAGAACATACGGAGACACCCACCCGTAGTGCGTATGGCGCCTGAAAAGAGCTGGAGAGATGGGTAAAGAGAATGGGAGAGAGCCAAATTAAGAGAGAGAGAGAGAGAGAGAGAGAGAGAGAGAGAGAGAGAGAGGATGAGGATCTATATGGAGGGGCTTGTTTATTATTTATGGAGGAAGAGGCGAAACGAGGGGGGGTTTTATTAGGGGATGTAAGAGAATTGATGACCCTTTAACATTAGCCCCCCAATCAATTGTACATTTACAGAATAACCCCTAGCTATATGTATGTATAAATTATTAGACGCCTCTTTCTATTATGTACTTACACACATATAGCTAGCTAGCTAGCTCCACAAGTAAGTTGGAGCCTAGGAGGGGCCAACTGATGGTGAGGCAGCCGTTAAGGCTCGGTCCTCGGTATGTATGTACTTCAATTCCACAGCAAGGGCTTTGGACATTGTTTTGTTTCACATCCAAATTGCAAATTATATGCACGTACGTTATCATACCAAATAAATAAATGTAATTAATCTGGCAAAAAGAAAAGAAAAGAAAAAACTACTAATGCGTGGTATTTATTTGGCTTACTATTTTGTGAAAATAAAATGTATACACATATGCTAGCTTTAAGTATTTTGGTTTGGTTGAAATTGCTTTGATTAAATATTGGGTGTGTCAGGCTGCAAATTAATTAATAAACTAAATATTAATTCATGAATAAATATTCTTGATCTTTATGTTAAACATATTTATTAAAATCTCGAACTAGACTAGTTAACTTGATCCATCAAAAGAATTAAATGAAGGAATATAAATGCCATAATCTTTGGATCGGTTCATTTACCACCTCGGTACATGTGGTTGATGAGGCTTTGCTAAAACACCATTTACTACCATCGGGTCCCCCGGTCAAAGCAAAAATCATTAAGTAATTAACTATACGTTGAATCTTTTTTTAAAAATAATTTCGTATGAAATTTAGTCCAATAATTAAAAACATATCAATTAAAATGCAGTTATCAATCCTCGGTCGTTGCTCATTAAATGTCAAAGGGTACTCGAATTATTAAAATGTAACACGCAGCGTGCTTTAAATAACCTTCTCTCGAGAAAACAAACTTTGTTTTGACTATGCGGGGAACAGGCGCAATGAATACGATTAAAGTTTCCATGGAGGAGGAATCGGGGCGTCCCATGTCTTTGTTTGCCAAATATAGGAATTATTAGGAGTTTTAATTGCAAGCCATGTGCATATCAATTAATTAAAGCACAAATCCCGCACGAGAGTCAACAAGAGTGTAACAGGAGCGGATCTAAAAATTTCAGTTTCAGATAGTTAAAAAATTAAAAATTTTAGCAACTCATATATTTGAATTTTAAAATATAATATACATATATAACGCAAAAAATAAAATAAAATTTATTATTCATATAAACAAAAAATTGAGAGACTTTCTCCAATTATGATGAGGGCAATGCTATGCAGTGACACCCGATTTTAAATTGTGAGGGGGATTTTAACGATCTATTTTTTTAGCCTACAGGACTAACTCAATTGATAGAAAATAGAATTCAATGAAATTAAAATCATAGTAAATGAAAATTTAAATATGCTAGCTCATAGTAAATGAAAGTTCAAAAAAATTACTTGAACTGCGGAACCTTCTTTTCCATGTCTATATTTAGGGTGTTTAGATAATGATATATAGCTTTGTAAATTCAAAATATTAAGAGTAATTATCATTAAATACAGAGAATCAGTCTTAAGTATACATTGAAGGTGGACCCACTTTATTTTAGCATGTGACCATTCTAACATTTCACTCCACCTTCAACTCAACATCAAATTGAAATTTGCAAAATAAATGAAATAAGAATGAGAACCCAACTGCATGCTCGTTACTTATATAAGCTATGAGTTTGGTGGGCATAAATGTGGGCTTATGACCACGTCTTAGTGTCTTAATCTTTTTATAATTCTGACAATGACTTTCGTTAATTTATATTTAACTCACCTCACATTAAAAAAAAATGCTCTCGATCGGAAATCTTTTTCCACTTATGTTCATGGTCCTACTTATAATTTTCTCAAAGTGTACATTGCAGCAGAATATGATCGAAGAGAATTTTTTACGATGGAAAATTTTAGAGCATGATTTCTTGACAAAGTCCCGCAGTGTTCAACAATTAGAGCATGATTTCAGTGTTCACTCATTTGTTTTTTAGAAATGGATTTGAAGGGTCAAACCTAGAAACGTAGCTCTGTAATGCATACCGACTAGAATTTACAATCGATTGACTATTTACTTATAGGTAACTAGGTAAGATTAAAAAAAAAAACTTCTACTCTCCTAAATATCTACATCAATTGCCTCAAGTACGTATTGTTTTTCCAATTTTAAGGTCAATAAGCCTCTTAATTTAAATTCCAATATCAAATAATGAAGTATTAAATAAAAATGGAATCATCATATTGTAAATTAATCATAGTCTTATATTTCCCATTGCGAAAATGTATTCCTAATCCTACTCTAACTGATGAAACTTCCAAATAACAATGTTATACACAAACGTTAAATAATAATAATAATAATAATAATAATAATAATAATAATAATAATAATAATAATAATAATAATCATTAAATAATAACCTGCTTGATAACATTTAATATTTTTTTTGTTGACGTCTAATTTGAGTTACTTTTGGTTATATTTGGTTACTTTTATTAATTTTATTTATCTTTTACTTGGCTTACTCATTTAATTTTTTTCATTGCTTTGGCAAACTTCTATTTTTATTGGGTTATGTTTTAAATATTATTAAAAATATATAATAATCTTGAAATAGCATATATAGTCTCTACTATTGTATATAATTACATATTACATCTTGAAATATATAGGTCTTTTTTCTTTTGATCAATATTCTATCATGGTATTAGAGCTATGAAGAATTGTCCTCAACCTTTTTTTTTTTGTTAGAATCTGAAATTCTATTTTGCATTTGTTTTTTTCTTGTACTTCTCCTTATGAGGATTTGTTTCCATCCATTATTATAGATACACATACACACAAATTCAAAACCATATCCATCATTATGTCACCAATTTTGCACTTTGAGAGTTTCACTTTTGCATTTTTATTGATGTTAAAAGACTGTTTTGCATTCTCGATGGTTCTGATGCTAAACCGGGTGGTGACATAGTCAAGGATGAGTGGAAAATGAAGAATACACATGTAATTAGTTGGATGCTTAATTCCATTAAATCTGGCAATACCTTGAGTCTTTGATCTTTTACCATTGCTGTGCTATATGAGATCATCTCGCTAGGATAGGTGAATCCGTCAAGACAATTTGAACTGAAGGTTGGCCTAAATTAACCTAGAACAAAAAACTCAAAGTTATTATTATAGAATGCAAGGACAAGCAAGTGGCCATGGAGTTTCTAGATATGCTTCTATATATGTATACTTTCAATTAGATATGATTAAGTTGTGAACAAAAATAAATTTATTGAAAGGTAAGCAGTATGTGTATGTTTGAAGAAATACTTAGCTTAGTTATTAAATGATTGTAAAATTTATATGTTTGCATTACTTTCATTTTATCTTTATATTGTAAAGCAAACTAAGAGAAATTCTCAATTTTATGTTCTCTTATTATATTAATACACTTACTTATAGGCTATAGCCATATATAGAATTTTAATTGTCCACATTCTATATTATCCTTTTGTTCCCTTTTCTTGTACTAACATTTCATTCCATATTATAAGAAAATCTAACAAACAAAAAATTATTAAGTGCTTATAATTTGCTTCTACCAAAATAATTCAATAGGATAAGACAAACTTCCTCCTAATAGAAACCACGCACTATATACAAAAATATACTAACTTAATTCCTTCTTAAAAAAGGTTAATTACTACTGGAGTGACGAGTTCTTTCTTCTCGATTCGGCCTAGGCCCCACCAAACCTGAGGGGTATACTTGCCCCTTTAAAAAAAAAAGGTTACTGTTGGGGTGACGGGTTTTCTACCCTGAATTTAGCTAAGGCCCAACCAGACCCAAGGAATGTAAGGTACAAGGTAACAAAACCACCAGCTCAACTGCACTCATGCTTGAAATGTCACTGTATTATGAAAAGTTAAGAACATCCACTAAGCACAACATCATAAGAGAACAATCAGCATTTGGCCACATTGAAATGACACGACCGATAGTGCAAGATTGCATATCGGATAAGACAAACCAAAACCATGCGAGGTCAAGCAATTGGAAGCCATCGAAAAACCAACGCAAAATACGTTTTACGGGATAGCTCACGCCCATGTAGAGCCACGTCTTGTGAGGCCACTAGCCTCCTCCTCAAAAAAGGGTTATCATTGGAGTGAACGGTCCTCTCCCCTCGATTCAGCTCAAGCTCCACCAAATCTAAGGGATGTAAGACACATGCATGATAACACAGTTATCCACTTAACTCCATGCTTGAAATGATATTGTATTAAAGATAATTAAGGGCATCCGTCAAGCACAACATCACAAGAGAATCATCTTTTAGCCACGTTGAAGTGATACAATCGATAATGCACGATTGCATAACAAGTAAGATAAACCAGGCCGATGAATCGAGCGGAAGTCATCCAACAACTCACATAAAATGCACTCCACTCACAACTAAAACAAGCTACCTCACACTTCCGTCGGACCATGCGCCTTTATCACTCGAGCTGTCTTATGGGAGTACCAGCCTCCTCAAAATTAGAAGATTAGAAGAGTTCAAAACTCCCGGCAACAGGTAGAAACATGTAATAAAAATAATTCTTAAAAAACTTTTGAGTTTCTAGGACAAAAATAAAATAAATAAATAAAGAATCGACCCTAAGTCGTTTTCACAATTTTTTTAAGGAGGGAGGGTTCACGTGAATATATCTTTCTAGATTGCATAAACGGATAAACCGACTCCAAATATATACAATATATGTACCGTACTATACCACGTATGATTCATGCATTCATATAATATACACCCTAATGCAGTTATCACATATGATACGAGCCCCCACACGATCATTCACTTGCCACTAACTACTAGGGATACGTCGAGTGCCAAGTCACCCTTCTAGATTGAGTGATTATCGGGCACTGCTGCAAAAGAGGAAAGTCCAAGGGATATCAGACTATTACTCTTCCAATACTTGAGGGTTAACTTAATAATCAATAGCTAGCAGAGCCATCGCACTACCTGCAGAGACTTAATCTTAAATATATACTTTTATATTGCACAATTACTTTTGTCTTTTATGCATTTTATTTATTTGCTGCAGTTATGTACTTCCTTCAAATATATGATATCTTCTTATGATGAGATAATAAGACATTCTAATTTCACTTCTTTCCTTCTTCTTCCTATTCTGACGTCTAAACTCCCTATAATTCCTCTGCCTTCCCCAAACTTCCATCTGACTCTACAGTAGCTACCGCATCAACATATGATTCATGCCTTCTTATATTATAATTATTATGCATTACATTTAGTCGTAAAATAAAAGGGCTGGAGGGACCCTTCAATTAGAAACGATGTTTGAAATTCATTATGTCCTCGGATTTGTCTTCCCATCATGAGATTTGATATAGACAGCAATCTTTATAATTCAATGCATTAAGAAATAAAATATAATAAAATGTGGGACTGTGAATCCTTCTACATCCAATTAAACCAGAACTGGAATTTCTTCGGCTAAAAGTGAGCATGGCCCTGACTGATCTTGAAAGTTTAGTCCAAAGCTTCACCAATTTGTCGAGGCATGCAATGGAAGGGTAAACTCTTATAATAATTTGTAGACACTTGTAATAATTCGGTTGGTTGGATAATTTAAATTGAACGCAATTGAAGAATATTTGAAAACTTTCAAAAAGTAAACCATCCACCTTGACCTCATAAGGGAGAAAATAAAACATTACTTTTGGTTACATCTACTAATTAAACTTCATTTATGGTCGTGCCTTGCGATCATGAGTGAGTGAGCATTGTTGGTGTCAGGTTTATGTTTATGTTTGTTTCTCTTATTCTAATAATATGATATTTACCTGCAGGAAAGAAAAAAAATAAGAATTTAATGCCTATTGGCCGGATTAGTAAAAATTAATAAACTAGTGAAATGCTGTATATATAATGAGTTGCGTTTTGATCTTGTAATAAAATCAAAATTGAATAGTCTAATTTTAAAATTTCAGCTTGGTTGAAATTTTGAAATAGGATGTGTGTGTAATTTAATTCTTATAATTAATTCTTATAATTAGTATCAAATTAACTTGCACAAAGATTTTCTTCTTTCTTTCTTTTTTCCCGAGACTCTCCATATTTCTTTTTTCTTCCTTTTTGAGAAGTTTCTTGAATAAATGTTCTCACAAGAAGTGCTACCTAGTTATTAATTATTTATCTATGTCAAATTCTTCATCTTCTTCCTTTTGTTCTAATGAGTCACTTTCTTACTCATTCCTTGTTGTTTTGGCCTTGCAAGGTGTACTCCTTCCCCTCTAGTGGTTTCATCATTGAAATCATAATCTTGATATGTGAGCTCTCTATAGATTTTACTAAGAGGTTTGCTTGCCCAAACCAGATTGGTTTGAATAATGACCATCTTTTAGTATGCCTATGCCATTTCGTAGTTTGATGATATCACCCAAAGAATTAGTAACTAATTTGAGTGAAATTTTATCTTTCTTTAGTTAGTATTCTAGTTGAACACATTAAGTGATGTTAGTTTGTGCTTCTGTTGCATCATCATTTATTTTTGTGAAAATAACATTAGAGCTTTTTACAACGTCATCAAGAATGTTAGCTACATCATTCAGTAAATCTTGTTTTCATCTCTAAGTAAGATTGGTTGTCAATTGTCATCAAGAGAACCTTGCTTACATAAGCCAATATGATTGATGTGTCATCTTATAACATAAAGACTTATTGTTTTGATTTTATAGTTATGTTATTTGAGTTCTTTATGAACTTGTTGTTTAAAGTCTTTTAAGTTTCAATTTCATTCAATAGCGTTACAAGTTAGAACTTATTACTTAAGGTCTTTAAATTTTAATTTCACTAAACAATTTTACGGTCTTAAAGCCTGTAAGCTTATTGTCATGCTCTTGAGATCTTGTCGTTTATATTCTTTTTAATTTAAAGTTTACTTATTTAAGGTTTTGATATGAATATTTGGGCTTATATCCATCAAAGTTTTGGTTATTTAAAAGTGTCTTGAATTCTAAGAAGAAAAGGGAAATATTTAAAACATTTTGGTTATTTAAAACTTTTGGTTATTCACTTTGTTATTAATAAGTTATTAGGTATTAATATCTTTGAAATATAATATAATTTTAGTACTAGAGGAGAAGGTTGATAACATATCTTACTACAAATATATATTTACAAATTTTACGACGGAATAAGCTAAAAAAATATTACGATTGTTTTTAAAGCTAAAAGACAAATCCAAAATAAACAATGTTATAATACAAGTTACAGCATCAATTTCTCGTGCCTAATCTTTACATTTCATTTCTAAAAAGTAACTTTTAGTAATTTATTGTATGGAGAATCCGTGTTAGCTGTGGGCTATTTAACCCATTCAAAATAAATCATCAATACTCTTCGCTCCTTCATTGCATCCCCAAAATATTAAGAACGATCAAATATTTTACACAAATATTTTAATATGAAGTCAGATTTAGTTTTAAGCTCACTTAAATACCATTATACCAATAAATTTTTCCATGATTGCCCTGCAAAATAAAAGAGAGCCTTTGCTTTTTTAAAAGTCATTTATTGTTCATAATAAAAAAAATCAAAAGAAGTGGCAACGATGAGAGAGCGAAGATATAAAGCTTACAACAAATTAACGGCAAAGATTTCATGGTTCTGTAGAAATTGACGTTAACAGATAAAATTTAAAAATCAATTAGATTTTAAATTGAAACGCAAAAAAGTAACATGCTGTAGTACATTAAACAAACCCCTCTACAGAGGCCTTCAACAAGAAATAATAGGACCCATGACACCTGAAAAGGTTTGTTCACCAACCCAGAACAGACACAAATGGTAGGTCGATGAAGATTGAAGTTTATCCTGCGTCTTATAATTACTGAAATAGGAGTAACCAAATAAAGCAATAGAAAAACCATAAAACACACAAATACCAGAAAATGTTACTGTAGCTAACGGGTCCTTTCTCCTCAATTCAGCCCACATATCAGCACATCCGAAAAATATAATTTACAAATTTTAAGTTATCCGAAAAATATTATACACAACACACCCCCTATTATACATATTATACTAATATTGTCAATAACATTTTCTTTGTTATTTTCATTATTAACACAGTAAATTCATAACAAAAATAATAATCCATGTTTAATTCAAAAAATACTTTCATAAATTCAAATTTTAAGGCAAACAGGACAAACCCAATTTAACATAATAGTAACAATAATAATAATAAAGCCGAAATCAAAACCCAATGCATTCAGTGGTCACTTTTTAATTTAACTAAATTTAAGCCCAACAAAACTTGGAATTGTGTAATGCTTTAAATTTATCCAATAAGATGAGATGAAGAACTCCAGCAGCAAGCATAATTGATTCTTATTATATGATCACCCAAATGATATGCCAACGGCCAACTTGACAACGCCGGCATGAAGAAGTCCGTAACTCACCACCCTCATACACGTACGAAATGTACGAATAAACCAATGAATTAACAAATTGCTCTCCCCTTTTTAAGTATTGCACAATTTGACTGGCCCAAAAATAACAGATCTGCACATGCCATAACTCTAATCCTTCTGTAGACTGGCAGGAGGATCTTCTTTGTTATGGTGGAACTTCACCACAATGGAAGTGATATTGTCGGAACTGCCGCGAGCAAAAGCTGTCTCTGTTAACTTCCGAGATGCTGCCTCAGGCTCTTCTTCAGCACCAGCAATTGAGACTGCATCCTGATAACGCTACCATGAATCAGAATTAAGGATGTTTTAAGAAAATATCAAAAATATCTTGGTGAGGACAACATATGAGGTCTACTTAGATGTGATGTTTAGCTGTGTGAGCCCGTGTGAGAGAGAGACTTGCCTCGTTGGGCACAACATCCCAGAGTCCATCACTTGCAAGCACGAGCAATTCAAATTCTTGATCAATTTCTACATCCTGAACAGAAATAATCAATCCGACGTAAAAAATTCTGTAACAGCTCATTTGGACTAGGACACATGTATCGGTACATTTTTTAACTATTGAAAAGCCATTTAACCACCCAAACTTATGATAAGAGACATTGAACTTGGGAACGTAGAGGAGAACACATTGCTTTGAAAATAATATATATATATATATATATATATAAAATAATTTCCCTCGGGGAAGTTAATCAGTTATGGCTCTGCTTCTAGCTAGAAACTAACAAACATCATACTGGAGTGTGAACAATTGCTCCACAAAAGTGATCAATCCACTTATATATGCACAGCTAGTGACAAGCAGTACTTTTAATTATTGTAGACGTTGAACATAATTTGGATTCAAACAAAAACATAATTGTGGAACAAAAAAACAGCCGTCATGGAATTCCTAGGTATGCTTCAGTTAAAAACTAACTTTTACCTTCAAAATTAAACGGGGTCATTCGAAATTGGTCTTCTATATCAATATTAAGATAACAATACTTAATTTTAATATAATTTGTGTCAAAAAATAAAATTAAGTTGAATGGATTCGATTAAGAAAGGACTAAACTGAAAGTTCTGCATTTAGTTCAATAATGGTACCTCCCCTCATTTGAGTAGATTGCATAGTAATTTTGTTCCAAAACCCCCTAACAGCTTTCACTAATTAAGCAAGTAATAGCTAATTTAAAAAACTCCAAAAAATTTGCGCAGGGGAATGCCTGCACTCGTCTTTACATGCATCTGTCACTGGTGGAAGCTCAGCATATTAAGCTATATCTAGTGTTAACAGTGAAAGATGCATGCAGTTTCCATTCAACAGGAACAGGATAACAATCACTTTCTGGAGATTACCTAGGCAAGAGAAATATTACAACTTGTCGATGCTTACAAAAGATTACCTGAATTTCAGGTTCAGACACAACATATGGCTTCAACATGCGGTTTCCAAAAGCACGGGACATTGCCAAGACACCTCCTACCCTCCATGTACCTGAAAGACAATCAACGCACAAAGCTTAACTGCAACAGCATCCGGTTTACATTTCCAACTAACACAGTAATTAAACAAATAAGCTTGACTACAACAGATTGCAGTGCATTGATACCACTCTCACAAACCATAGTTCATGTGCTTCAGTGCTTCTAAATCAATTTGGATGGAAATTCTACCCTTGTTTCTAGCTACTGGGATATATTCCATGCCTAATTCTCTAATTTATCATTTAAAACATAAGTAACAAAAATATCTAATGTGAAAGTTTATTTATTGAATGAATTAACAAGCAACCAACCATTGCTCATGAAACCAAACTAACCACACTTCCAGTGGGGAAAGTTTAAGTTTTGAAATGGTCTTGAATGACACTATCAAGCTTAATTCTGTTCTCAGACAAGCTCAGTTCAGAAAAATCTAATCAGCACAGTTCCAATAGAGGCTACAAAAACCCGTGTGCATTCTAGATTGAACACCCAAAAGCTTCTTAAACTTCCAAGCTTGATCGCTGATTACATAGTGGCATAAAAAGAACAAAGAAACGTCACAAAGTATGGACAAAGAGTGCCATAGAAATGTAGAAATTTCTATTATTCATTCAGTAATAGAAATGTAATTATTTCAACAATGATTTCTTTTTGAAAAAATATACTTGTAATAAAATCATCACTTAGTTGACTATGTGGTGCGCACTGCCAAGGAGGTAGCAACCAATACATCAATTGGTCAGTTCCCAGCTTCAAAAAAGCTAATTAAGTCTTACCTGTCCACATTACAATACCTCCTGCGCTTTCAATTCGTTTACGCTCATCGCTTCTGTTTGGTTTGTGGTCTTCAGAAAGTGGAATTGCTGGACAGAAGATAAATGAATTGCTGTCAGAAATCCTATTGCAAATAAATTCATCAGTCTTATAAATATGCAGTTCTGGAAGAGTTTGCCTTAGCTATTATATGAACATGTGTATGTTTATTTTATTTTTTTTATTATCTTAGTACACTACAGGATTTATTAGAAGCTACAATTTTCTTCATTTGATCTATATAATCCAAAAATTAATACTTTTTTTATAATTTAAATACCACCTCAGTCCACACCGCATATGTAAAGTGTAGAACCAACTCCATTTTACTGTGTATAATGCAGATTTATTCCAGACCTTAATTTGGAATGTTCAAGACTACGAGTAAACTTCCTATGCCCATGACAAGGGCGTAGAAATTAGAAACCAGATTCAAATTTTGTTTAAGAACACATAAGAGAGAGTCAACATTGTCATCCAGTTATTACAAATTTAATGCAGCCATGCATTTCTAGTCCAAGTGAGATGTCACACAGTTACTTTCATCCAATCTGTACCCTATTTATTATAGTGATTTAAATTTAAAAGCACGATATGTTTTGAATTTTAAGTTTTAACCAATTATATACATTATACATCACAGTACCTTTACCAGACTTTGATATTACAGTTCTTGAATCTCCAACATTTGCAACATAAAGATGGTTACCAACCAACACAGCTGTTGAAGCAGTAGAACCATCATCCCGAAAAGTATCACATTCAGCATCCAAGAAATCCACATCAGTCTGTTGATATGTTTCACCTGCAAATTATGAAAACAAGATAGAGCTTTGCTCAGAGGAACAAGAAGGCAAGTTTGAAACCATGCACAGAAACCAGGTGTAAGTATGGGTTATCTTCCATCTGTTTCAGATAATTAGTGAAAAAATATACTGAATCCGAACACTTAAACAGGAGGAAAAAAAAAAAGAAGGAACAAGAAGGCAAGTTTGAAACCAGAAGAACATGACACAGGAACTTTGTGTTGATGCTAACTTATATAAATGAAGCTTGAACTCACTTATAGCCAGTTTGGTGTCAGTAATAAATTTTGGATGCTTCAAAAGGTTCTCAAAAAGATGTCGCTTCAAAAATTCAGCAGCACGACAACCTCCATGCCCTATCACAATAAATCATACCGACAAAACCTTGAATCAATTTCATAGACTCAAAATGTATACTAAGCTAGAGCATTACGACTACCGATTACAAGTAAGGTGAACGTTAAGACTCAGTATATGTTTCAACTCAACTCCTTGATGTAGTGCAATATAACAACTTTAAGCTGAAGACTCTTTTTGCAATATACACAATGTCAACCAAATGTAACATTTATCATCATAAATTCATGATCACTGTATATTGAGGCATGCTGATAATAATTGTACAGTAGAGGCCAATTTCCAAAACAACAAGTTTACCCCGTGTATGTACATTTTTCCATGTAAATAATAGATACTAGCCAGGCTGGTCAAAATGTATAAAACACAGATTGAGAAAACAGGACACATGTAGCAATTCACATACAGATGCAACAACCACCAGGTGCAAAGTGTTGTGGCAAACATTGACAATCTGCCCTTGTGTAACCTGAAAATATATTCACATCATACTTTAAAGCATAAAACAAGCAAAAGAAATCCAACCGTCAAATATTCCAAACAGGCAGACTGTTTGGTCATTGATCTCAGATGCTTTAAAATCAAAAAAATCCTCCATGCTAGGCCTCCTCCCTCTAAAACTTGAATACCCGCAGCTGAGTCGTCCATCATCACTGTAAAATGGATGTTAAATGAAGATGAGGATGTGTTTCTGAGTGGGTGACAATATTAGATGGTAATTCAGAAAACAGCATTAAACTGACCCACATTGAACTGATGAAAGTAATATACCAATAAAAACAGTAAATATGAAGACATACAGACATACATAACCAGAAAAATAGATACCATGCTTGGACAATTGAGCAGAAACTACATTAAATGCACTTTTTTATCATAGATAAAATGCCCTTCTGTCAAATTTTTTTATAAGTAAAAAAACAATAAATTAAAGAAAGAAAAAAGTACAAGCAAATTGAGCTGAGAATAGCCTTACCTAATGAAGAAAAGTTCATACAAATATTACAATAAAACCCCAATAGGCCTAATACAAAGCATAAAAATAGACAAGGAAAAGAATCCCTGACTACCTTAGCTTAAAAGTCCAAAAAACCCTGACATCATAATTAATTGAAGAAGTAAACCTTTTAAGCTCCCACACACCTTTAGATCCTATGCTCGCAGACGGCCGAGAAAATGAGACAGAAGGCTTTCAGACTTGATGTCTAGCTTTGATATCCCGCAACAACTCAGACTGAAGTCAAATCTCTCGTAAGTCACCCCTAATACCTTTCCAATGGCTTTGTGAGATCGTAACTACTCCAGCTCTAACTCTATCTCAACCAGGCAATCGAAAATACACTCAAGGGAACAAGACTCCCCATAGAGAGCATCAACCAGCAACAAGCTGAACAATCTGGCCACCCAGTGGAATCTCCCTAGCCAGCACTACATCATTATCCCAACACATGGAAGGATCAGAGTTGAAGGATCCAAATGAGCTGTCGCCAACCCCAAGAGAGGCCTAGAAAGGAGAAGCAGACAAAACCGAACAAGGACTAATAGGCCGCTAGCCGGGGAAAAAATTCCACAGCCGAAGAGAAAGGGCCGACAATGACAATGCCATCCGGCAGAGAAGGCCGAGCGGGGTCCAACGAGATAGCGCAAAGCGCAGCCACACGGCTAGAGTGGATGACCAAGCTTTGATCCGCAACAAAAGGGCCAGAAACAAAGCTGCCAAAAGAAAAGGGGCGGCTAGGAGGGTGTTGAGCGGAAGGTGGAAGAGGGTGCTAAACAGATTGTGGCACTAGACAGCCTGAAAAATATCGGTGGATGACGCAATCCAAATGGTGGAAGGGGGTGCTAAACAGATGTCTAATTCCACCAAAAAGGGGGTTCGCTTGGGCGGGCAAGCATGGTGGTGGGCAAATCCATGGTCAATAATGTACCAAAGGTGGAAGCAATAGGCCGAATTAAATTGAAATAAAAAAATTATAATGAGAGGTAAGAAAAAGTAATCCAAATGGGAGTCAAATATTCACTATCAGTAAGATTACCGCAAACCATGAGAATACTGGAGGCAAGGAGGCCTACAACAAAGTCGCCGAAAAAATGATCATTATCAAAATAATAGCACATGTTGTGAAGCTGCAGCCGTCTGCAAAAGAATTTCAATAAGGCCGTGAAGGAAAAATTATGAGTAGATTGAGTAAGATTGTTCTCTGGAAACCCAAAAAAATTATCTTTCACAAGAATTGCTTGAAGGACGTCGATTTGTTGGACACATAAGCCTTGATGCTTGGATGACCAAAAAGGGTAGGGAGGGAAAAACCTTTGGTAGAATGGCTGCTGGAAAAGGGGAACATCACAACAGCCGCCAGAGGCAGCCGCCGGAGTACCACCGGAAAAAAAAGAGGGGTTAGAGAGAAGGAGGAGCTTTTATAAAGATTATAGAATCATTACAAAACTCAACCTTTGGGAGACAAAGATCAGGCAGAGTTTATATAACAGTTCTTTACCATTGTCAAATGAAATAACAATAAATGAATATAAATATAAAATAATTAAATACTATTCAAGAATGCAAGCTATAATAAAATATTATAATATGTTTAATAGTAGAAATTTCTAATAAATAATGGAAACATGATCACCTTCTCCACATGCCACTAGTAGGCCCCCCATTATCATCTTTCTCCTGCAATGCATTAGTAATGGGACCATGTCTGTTTGCTGGGGTCGTGTCAACCATCATTTTTACTCCTGCCCAAAAGGTGTGGTTATGTGAGCACGTTGAACCCAGATTTGCATGCAAAGGTCTCTGAAAGAAGCTATATTTTTGAGTTCCCTCAGCAAATCTTCTGATATTCCCAGCTTGCACTATAACATTCCTCATGCAACCTTTGCATACCATCTAAATCTCCCACTCTGACTTCCAAACCAGCTTTCTAACCTGATACAATGCACAATATCGTTACAAAGACAACCCGACAGAACTGGAACTTGCAAACGGATCCACCCAATCATTACAAAATGTAGGTAAGAAAAACAAAATTACATTGTTCAAGGAAATATGTAAAAAATTCAATTTAGCTTATTTACAAGGGTGGAATTTATTCGTGTTCATAAAAACGTAACTGAAACACATAAAATGTTTGAAAATGCGTTAGAACTTAAAAAAAGCTGTTTATAAACAATTTTTTAATATATAAATTAAAGCCTATGCCACCTGATTAGAACAGCTCATAACATATTAGACATGCATAACTAATACTCTGCATGTTGTTTTTGGTCATTTTACAATTTTTAAGCTATTGCATAAATAGTGAACATGGCATCCAATAGTGCTTATAAACCAAAAAAAAAAACACCCACCCTCTTGATATTAACGAATGCTGAAAGGAAACAAAAATAAAGTCATTCATTCCTACTTACATTTCCATCAGCTCTATCGCAACCAAAAAAAGGGGGTAAGGCAATGCCAATGGTTGAATCCATAGGGACTGCTCAGTAATGTTGTCAGTTTTGGTTTCTACTTTTTCTTTTTTTCTTTTTTTTCCTTTTTTTTTTTTGAAAAATTCTTAGACACGTCTATCAAACCTATTTGTGTTTTCTATGGCTTTGATTTTCAACAAGATATAATGAAAGGCGAAGGCTACATGCACACGACACACATTATTTACCAATGTATGTGGACTGACCCATCATCTCAGTCATCCATTTCAATTCAAAGTCGGATGGCCAAGACACGACTGCCCCAAATCCAGGCAAGTCGCTTTTATGCACACTGGAAACCATGAAGCACTGAATCTCATTTTTAGAAATGCAATGAAGAAATTTGAAAAATCTAAAAACTTGCAAGTTTTAAAATGAAGCGTGTTCCGAAAGCTTTTTCTGTGAAAATGAACATTAAATTTGAAAACACGGCAAGACAACATTTTAAAATAAATTTCACATTTTTTTGTGTTCAACAACGTTAAACACACTTCACAAACAATCGCCGAACAAAAGGGGGTTTTCTGTATTTGGGTCCCCCTCCATACAAAACGTCAAGCAGAGAGCTGATTTAAAAAAAAAAAAACAAATCAACACACACTCGAACACACGGATTCGTAAAACATTATGGTACTATGTACGAAGAATCGACGATTCATCAACTGAATCCATCCTTAAGGTAAAACAAATCCTTTTTTTTACCGTCGATGCTGGGATCGTTGCACATCTGTTGTGGGAAATCACAAGCACGGAGCGCAACCCTGTCGATTCGGATAGTCCGATTTCTCAACAATCCTCTCTCTCCCTCTCCCTCTCCCTCTCCCTCTCTACCGGTGTGTGAGAAATAAGAACCCTTATTTTAGTTCTCAAATTCTCAGATCCTTATTTGAATAATAATAATAATAATAATAATAATAATAATAATAATAATAATTGAAGTTACAAGCACATGTGGGACACTCAATGTGCGTGGATTTCGACGTGGCACGTTTCTAGGTTTTATGTTTTTATAATTTCGTGGCACCATAAATTATTTCATATTATATATGTTAAGAAAAACTAGTTTTCAATTTCAATTAATCTGTGAATCATTTGCATGAATTTGTTATTTTAAAAAAAAAAAAATTGAAATGCCACGAGGCAACGTAATAATATTAATGTAATGTGTGTGTTGGTTTGTTTTCTGTTTTTGGGGAGGGTAAGCGTTATGAAATAAATTGCTGAACATCTATCTTCCTATATATAGATGGATAGATAGTAGTATTTCCTAATTTGGGTTAGCAGCGTAGATGATGTAGTTATATTTTCTGTATGGGACTAATATGTCCCTCCCTACAAACAGCTACCATATAATCGAACCAACCAAATCATGAATGTGTGTCGTGTCTGATGTGGTGTTTGTCAACAGATCCATTTTCAGTTTCCACGATACACCACCACAAACTTCAAAGCTGCTTACTTCTCTCCATCCCACAGTAATTTATTTACGTGGTGGGAGGTCATTGATGTTTTTTTGGTTTAATATATTTGAAATACTATTTTTTATTTTTTATTCTCATTAAATTATTAAACAGGCCTATAAGGCCAAATGTACTATGCAAGTATACCATGCAACAATATTTGTTCTGCCTATTAGATTGATATTATTAAACACTACTTAGTAAATCAAGGTAACCTCTCCTCCAGGAACATAATACAGACCAGACAAAACGATAATTCATTCACATAATGTCACGCGGCATTACATTAACAGTCACAGCTTAAGCAGCTCTAGAACATAATTCACATAATGTAAGCCCATTGAGCTCCATAATTCACATAACAATTCAGAGATCTTAGTGTCACACAGGATTAGATAAATAGCGACAAAGTTGTTTCTACACGTATATATGGAATCACTGAGTGCTAACGTACTAAATACGCCGGGATTAGTCTATAACTTAACAAAGGAAACGGGGTCTTTCTGCCCTGGGGCTGGTAAGTCACCAAGAGCTGCCACCTCCCTCCTCACAAACGAGGGCAACGCAAAGGCCGCTGCGTGCATCTGTCAATTAAACATGTTGTAGACATTTGAGACGGAAAAAAACCTAACATATAAGATAAGTTAAAGATGACAAAAGCTCAAAGCAAGCTTACCTCTGAGTTATAGAATCTAAGTTCCCTTTTGCAATTAAGAGCTCCATCTAGCTTCTCAATTGGATTGCTAGGATGCAAAAAATCCACAGGCGGGCCTTCGGTAGAGCATATAAGAAATCCAATTGCACCACTGGCACAGACAAGAACCATAAGAATATAAGCACGAGCAAACATAGAGATCATGAAATTTTGATTCTATATATCTTCTCAAGTGAAACCTTAACTGACAAATATTTTACTGCAAGCACCAGTTTTTGGGTAATATTTAAATAAAAACACACACAACCTTGCCTAAAAGGATTCAAGCCCTAGACACCAATACAGGGGCTGATGAGCCCATAAGTTAACAGGCCTGTGCTCTGCACAATGCAAATATATAGGTCACAAACAATAAAATGCCAGATCATTTATCTTCAATCTTCAGATTAAGCATACACCACCAAAAAGAACCAATAAATAATATTCCACAAAAAAAAAAAAAACAAGGGGAGAGTTAAGTATTGCTTTATAAGGGACCAATCTAACAATAAAATGATCATGGGGGGCTCCTAAAATGCTTCCAATTGACCTGGGGGGGGACCCCAGAGCCAGAAGATAATTTGAAATTTGAAAATTATAAAAACACACAGAAGTTCAGAAAATAAAAGCATCATTTACCTAGGATATGTGGGAACACTTGCCCATGCATAATGAACAGAGCCTTTGAATGTTTGCCGGCAAATAGAAATCATATCTTCAATGAGATGTGTATGGAGCCACATACTTTCTGCCATGTTACAGAGAACACCACCAGGCCTTAAGGCATATGCTATAGTCTCAAAAAATGGCTTTTGAACAAGATCTTCACCGGGACCTAAATCGGGAAATACCAGAAGTCCAACATCATTTTGTTTTGAAACATTTAAAATCCGCTCGGGATGGAAATTGTATTAACACAAAGGTAAAGCCCTTCACACAATGACTAGAATAATGAGTACGAAGACAATACTTCAAAAAGTTGAGAAAGACTAGCATAAATGACCATTATTTGTTGGCATATGGCCCTAGCTATCAACAAATATCTTATTTTGCATTAATTAAATAATCGGAGTCAAACATGCTATGTGCCTTAAAGTTATTTGTGTATATTTCAGTCCATGAGACAGAGCCAAAGAGCAGGCTAATTTATCATTCATACTCAATATTCAATTTAGGTAGGTTAAACAGTCCGCATCCCATACAAAAGGACAGAACAAATAAAATATAAGTACAAATTATAACATACCCACGGGGTCAGACGAATCAACGATGATTGCATCATACCTCCCTTTAGGTGCATTGCGTAAAAAATCAACAGCTGCCATGAATATTAAAAAGTGATCAAATAAGAAAATATGGGTGCACTCTTGGGAATAAAAGTTAGATTAGTGACTCAATGTGAAAAACTAAGGAACTTCATACTGTGCGCACATACCATCACCAACATGAAGCCGGACACGGGGATCCTCAAATCCTACAGATAATTCTGGAAAGAACTTCTTACAGACCTAGAATATAATAAATTATGGTTAGCTCAGACGAAATTCACTTGTAATTGTATGTAAATGAATATATCACATGACCACTAACATCAATAACCATCTCATCTATCTCACAGATATCAATAACCTCCAAAGACTGGTGTCGCGAAATTTCCCTCAAAACTCCGCCATCACCACCCCCTACAACCAGAACCTGCATCATAAATTAGAGTTAAATTGATAGGGAAATTTTCGAAGAAAAATTATCCCAAGAAATCAAAAGATGGAAACCAAAATCTCTTCTATCTCAAACAACCGCATGTAGTACAATGGGATATGTTTATATAGCCATACTTTCGGTCAATAATTGTAATAAAATTATCCCGAGAAGTCAAAAGATGGAAACCAAAATCTTTTCTATCTCAAACAACGAACATGTGTAGTATAATCTATAATGGAATATGTTTATACAGCCATACTTTCTGTCCTACCAGAGCAAACAATAATAGTCATAAAATTCCCAAGAGCAAGGACAGTGATACAACCATATTTAATACTCCCTAGAACCCATTTTAGTTTTCCAATTCGACAATTAAATGCAAATTAATAAAATTGTGTTTTGCATTGCACATATTACTCCTATTGAATTTAAGTTTTTTACTCTAGCAGACACTCCAACAACATTAATGGTACAAATCTAGCAAATGTTTCCCTGTATAAACGTTAAGTTAATCAAATGGGTCATTTCTTTGCACTTAATAGCCTCTTAAAATGTCCTGGACGGATTCAGTAATTGAAATTGAACTTTTTGGCCATTTCCATTTTTCATTTTAAGTGCTGATTGCCAGTTATGGATTCAGCCTGTAAATCTCTACTGAATTGCTATGCTACATTTTTCAGACAAAATTCTACTTGATTTCCCTTATATTTCCATCAATTTCACAATTGTATACCAACATACCCCTTGAAACCTAGCGGTCCAAAGGCACCCAGCACACAATAAATAGAAGACACAATAACCCAGCAGTGCACCAGGTACGTCTTCTTCATCTTGTTTCTCTTCTTCCTGCTCTTTCTACTCCATCCCCCCCCCCCCCCAGCCACGGCCTATGACTTCCTCTATAACTTTGTTTGGATGTCATATATTTGTTTCATTTGAATAATTTATTACTATATTTTCAAATGATAGCGGTTTAATTATCTGTTATTTTAATAAAACACACTATTGGTAAATAGAGATTAGAGAAAGGTTAAACACGGGATAAAATATGAAAATACAACCATTCAGAAAATCTGACCAAATAACAAGTAAACGGACTTAAATTTTCATTAGTCAATTTCAACTGTCATGCAAAATTTAGCAAATTCAGGCATGGTTTCATATATGAACACTTACATATATAAATTGGGACAAAAATGACAATATGAACAAGATAAATGCAATGGAAGGAGTATCATTTTATGAACTTAATTAATATCTACGAATTCAATGTGGATAAGAATATTGAACAAATAAAACAGCAATAACAGAACTTAAAAGCTTAAATTTTCTGTGCCCTTTACATTGAAGTAACAGGTACTACTTAGCTGGAGGGTGTAGCAAATTTTATTTTTAAGAAAGCACAAAGAAATCTTTTGAAACCAAGATTAGTCTATAATTTACATATAATTGACCTGTTTGTACAGAGGCGCCACTCATTGTATTCATGCTTGCTTAACATCACATTTAAATTCAGCTACGTGAAAAGCTAAAAGACTGGTGTTAACAGGTGGGGGGAGGGGACTATTTAATCAATAAGCTTGCGACTAGAGGAATTACAGTTTTGGGGGATTGAATTGAACAAAGGGGAAGATGAGCTATCATCTCCTGGTAGGCGCACTCATCTTTTTCAGTCAACTGCAAAATGCCATCAAGAACAAGCACTTTGCCATATGCTGAGGACTGCAAGAGAATAAATTGACATACTTAACTCACATAAAAGAGAAAACAAATAATAGAAATATACAGAAATCAGGATTTTGGAGAGAAGTCAGCAATGCCATAAAGAATGAACATTCTTAGTATTCTTATTTAAGAATAACAAACCTGGAAAACAAGAATATCCTGGTACTTGGACTTTTCCCTGTATAAAATTTTTTCCACTTCTAGTGAATGTGTCTCCCCTGGAAATAGGCACTCATATGATATCAGGAATAATTATAAATATTAAATATGAGTACCAGTAAACACAGCGACATAAAATAATAGCACATGGTATTCCACTATTTTATTATTAAAAAGTTAATACTACTTAATTTCAATTATGTTGCTTCCCATTCTGGTAGCATGGGCAGCTTTAAACAACCAAGTCGCCATCTAAGTACTCAACGCCAAGATCAAGATCAAGATCAAGAGAGCATGGAAAGAAGGCATGGAAGTGAGGACATGTCAATAAAAAATGGAGTAGCCTCATAGGGCATAAGTAATGATGTTGAAATTTACCCGGCCACATCGGATTGTTGAAGTAAATTCTTTTTCCAGGTTTATCTGTAACAACACCATTCTAACCACATCAATAAGATGCCTAAATTACATATGTTCAACAAATGCAAATTTTGAAATATAAAATCCTGAAATGAAGGCAAACCTGGTCCCGAGAACCAGCCAGAAACAACTGTTGAATGGCAGTTGGCTTCAATATCAGGGTCCACAGACCTGGCCTTCAAACAACAAGTAGGAATGACCTTCTCCATGGTCTTTCCACTATTCTCCTTCCCATCCATAATCTTCTGGCATTCCAAACCTCTTCCTGCGTCGCCCCCCATGTATTACTTTTTTCTTGTCTGACTCCAGCCTCTGATCCACACAACACACATTTAAAAGGGAAATATAAAACAATAAATTAATCACAATGTTAACATAAAAAGATCAAATCAGTCACAGGTGCAAGAACACTATATTTTCAAAACAAAATTTGCCATCAAAAAGAATACTTTCAAGAACACTATGGTTTTCTGAATTCAATCGAATGCGTGTAGTCTTGTTTTCAAATATAAATTTTGGAAACTGAAAATTATAGAGACTATATTGTTTGTTTATCAGGAACTATAAATCAAGTATCTATTACTTTATGCACAATCTATCATCTTTTTTTCTTTTTCTTTTCTATCGTCTTCCTGGCCTTCCCAGGAAAAGCTTCCGTGTGCCATTACACAATAAAGAAAAGAAAACAACAGTATCTTTCCTTCACTCTCAACAATCAAATTCCTCAGCAGAAGCTCAGAACTTATATGCGTTAGCCACAATAAAATTTGCGAAGAAAATGAAACAAATTAAAAAAAAAATTACACAACTTTAAAAGATTTCAAATTTCCATGACATGTGGTCAGATGAAACTATTCATAGATTTCATACTCACAGTGGCATATAGCTTCTCACAAAGATGAGAAGATAATACTACAGAGTCTACAGAGTCTACACTAGTAGATATCTTAGGACCCACATCAAATTACCGTCATTTTATTCTATTAATAAATCCTCGAACTAATACGAGCAAAAACAAATCAAATGGAACAACATCAGTTCGGCTGGGTCTCACAGAGGGAGAAGGGGCAAAACCAAATTTAATCAGATAATAGTAAAGAATTTATCAACCGCATTTCGTTTATTTTTATTTATTCCTAGCCAACAACACAAAAAAAACATGTTTTGCCTCCACCGCCTTCCGTTTGCTAAGCTTCCAAACCGAGTTAGGGTTTAGCATAAATCAAAACAAAACAAAACGAAAAACCAGAAAACCTCAGGCGCTCTGAGATGTCCCGGCTTACATAAACAGGGAAATCAAGCAAAGGCCTCAATACGATTCTGCGAGTGAATAAAGATTTACCTAGCGACAGGGGTCCAACAAAACGAAAGCGTACAGAGAGGGAGAGAGAGAGAGAGATTACCTGCGATTAAATGCTGGTGTAAGGTTAAGGCTGTCGTGTCGGTCGGTGCCTGGGTCGGTGGGTTTATATATTACAAAGAAGAACGGAGGCGGAAGAAGAAGAAGAAGAAGAGGCGGGAATGGGGGAGGACGGAGGGAAGGGACGTAGACGAAACGCCGATTTGCTTAATCGCCCCCCTCTCAGTTGCTACCCAAAGCCATCGACATTCGACACCGACCTAACCCCCTACTCAGTAGGTGGGTGGGGGTAGGTAGGCAGGCGCCACCCAAAGTCCCAACAACCTTTTTTTAAATGTTTATTTTTTATAAATAAAATAAAATAAATTTTACGAAATTTTTGAGCCCTAATACTCTACTCTAGCTGGGCTAGATTTAGATGAGTCCCAACCGGACCAACTTATATTATTTTTAAAATATTTATACACACATATATAAGTTTCAGTCAAAGTTGTTTTTTTTTTTCCTTATTATGCTTTTTTTATAACCGCAGCAGTTTCTAGAATGTGAACATATTGTCGTTGAAGGCCAAGCCAGAATTGAGAACCCGCGGGCGCTGGTATTGTGAATATGAACAGATGATCCTAAACTTGTGAACATGAACTATACAGTAGTTAAGGAGCCCCCGGCACGGGTGTTGTAGGGCCATTATTTTATCACCAATAGTCGTTGCAGGAGCACCTGCCATCCTCCATATGGTGAAACCGGGTGGAATCCCTCACTATTATTTCCCTTCCTGTGACCATCGAAATGTACTTGATTGCAGTGTGACAATCACCGCAAACACGAAGATTCTTGAACACCCTAACAGGTTTTGATTTGGATGCCGTGCTTATCAGACCAAATGCCACTGCAATCTTCTCGCTGTGCTGGAGGAGATACTGCTCCTTCTGTTCCTCCTCCATGTCATGAAGCACAAAACTTGTGTCTGGGATATAGCCCACCTCCTTGATCCTAGCAACTAGTCGGTCCAATTCCTCATAAATCTCAGATGCCTTGGGGTGCAATGTGTCCCCCACGAAGAACTTGTGCACCTTTCCACCCATTTCTATCCAGCTACACCCTGCTTCTTTGACCAATTTTCTCTCCTTCATGTTTTTCCTGATCTTCACCACGTCTTCCCATCGACCCACTGAAGCATACAAGTTGGATAATAAGATGTGGGCTGCGCGATCATCTGGGTCCTGTTCAAGAATCATATTTGCAGCATGTTCCCCAATCTGGGAATTACCATGAACCCGGCAGGCTGCCAGCAGTGTGCGCCACACTAAATTGTCCGCCTTGAAAGGCATTGAGTTGATGAAGTCCATGGCTTCAGACAGGAAGCCAGACCGGCCCAACAAATCAATCATACAAGCATAATGTTCCATTTTTGGGGTGATGTTATGTTGTTTTTGCATGGAGTTGAAGTACTTCCGGCCCTCAGAAACCATACCAACATGGCTGCAAGCTGATAACACAGCACTATACGTGACCTCATTTGGCTTCTCACCTATACGATTCATCATCTGAAACATTTCCAAAGCTCTCATCGCAAACCCATGTTTGGCAAAGCCGGTGATAATTGAAGTCCAAGAAATTACATTTCGTGCTACCATCTCATTGAAGACTTGGAAGGCAGCTTCCATGTTTCCACACCTAGAGTACATTGAGATCAGAGCATTACAGGTGCATAAGTTCATTCCAAACCCTGCTTTTAGAAGCCGGGCATGGATCTGTTCACCCTTGCTGATATTTCCTACACATGCAGCCCCGCTTAACAAACTAGCGAAGGTAAAGGCACTGACACCTACTCCAGCATCGTCTGAATTCAGGTTCTTGGTATAACCATCAACAATGGCATTGTATGAAACCAAGTTCTTCTCAAACAGAACATCAAAGGCTTTACGTGCATCTTCCATGCTACTGGACCGGGCATACATGCTAATAAGAGAATTCCCCACACAATTAACTGAAGCTAGGCCCAGTTTCACAGCGTATGCATAAACCTGTTCTCCAATGAACTGATCAGAGAGGTTCCCACATGCCTTGAGGACGCTAGCAAATGTGAAATGGTTCGGAATAACTTGATCCTGAGCCATATTGTAAAAGAGGTCAATTGCTTCCCTATCGTGTCCTCCAATCTGCACATACCCTGTGATGATCGCAGTCCAAGACATGACATTATGATGGGTCATCCGGTCAAACACCTTCCTCGACTCATCCAGAGATCCACCCAATGCACACTTTGCGTACATGTCCACCAAGCCACACCCAATACAAACATCCAAAGACAGCCCAGACCGGATAACTCGGGAATGCAGCTGCTGCCCAAGAGACAACAGTTCCAGCTCGGTACAGGCCGAAATAACGGCGCTATATGCGTACCGGTCCAGCATGTACCCGTTCATTTCCATATCGAAATACAAGTCAATTGCATCTCCTGGGCGACCCAGCTGCGTCAACCTAGTAATCATCAGAGTCCAAGCAACCACAGTCCTCTCAGTAATTCTCACAAACACCTTATATGCAGAATCCAAATCGCAGCTACCCTTGGCAAACATGTCAATCAAGGCACACCCGACGCACACATCCGCGTCAAGATACCCGCTTTTGATCACAAACCCAAAAACCACACTCCCAATGGAAGCGTTATCAGGGCTGGAACACGCCCGAATCGCCGCGGCGAAGCAGTACTCGTTCGGGGAGAACCCCAGTTCCAGCATTTTGACGAAGGCGACGATGGCCCGTGAGCCCAGATTGTTGTGGGCGAAGCAGGAGATGATGGAGCTCCAGGAGACCAGGTCCCTCCTCTCCCCCATGGAATCGAAGATCTCAGCGGCGGTGACCCAGTCGCCGGCTTTGGAGTAGAGACTGATGAGCGAGTTGAGGACGACCGAGTCGAGGTCGAGGCGGGACTGGGCGAGCTTGGCGTGGACGAGTTTGCCGAGTTGGAAGTTCCGAGACCTGATACAGGATCTGAGGAGGACGGAGAAGGTGAGGAGGTCGGGGTGGGTCATGAGATCGAGGGTGGAGACCGCATCGCGGAGACGGCCGGTATCGGAGAATCGGATCAGACGGTCCTTGAGAGCCTCGAAGGTGGCAGGTTTAGAAGAGTGCGACAACAGTGTCGTCGTCGCCGCCGCCGCTGCTGAGAGTGTTGGAGGACCAAGGTTTGGGCGTTTGAGATAAGGTTGCAGGAAAATGGCGGGAGAGGCTGGAAGCGAGAGTCCAACCATTTTCTCCGACGTCTGCCTGCCTGTCGGTTGGGTGGTTTAGATCGATTTTCATTTTACCGTTTGTCATTTTTCCAGTTGGTTAATAATGAGAAAAAAAATAATTTATTTTGAATAAACAGAACTAAATATATAAGTTCGTGTGTTGGATCTGGGTTTTGGTGCCTCAAGCACGTGTTGGAACTGAATCTATGCTTAAATCCGTTGAATGCAATTGTGGAAATTGGGTTCTTATCCTTTATGATGATGTTTTGTTGTACTCTCGGATAGAAATTTGAGTTAGAAGGTGTTGTGATCCGAAGGAATAATTAGGGTTCGTTGTATCAATTTTGATTCACTAGAAACATGCATTAAGTAGGTTTGTGTGTTAGGATTACGTTTTAAATAGGTGGAAACTGTGGTTGAGAAGAGAAAATGAGTGTGCACGTGAAGAGGTTAGCCACACGTGATCGTGTCTGAGACTGCCTAGGAATGGCAATGGGGCGGGTCATACCGGGTACTCGCCCCGCCCCGCCCCTAATGGGACGGGTTTGGGATAACTGTAATCGGGTTCGGGGTGGGTTTGGGACGGGTATCTCTGACCCAATTAGGATTCGGGGCGGGTTCGGGGCAGGATAACCCGTATATATAAGATAAAACAGCGGGTTTAACGGGTATCCGCCCCGACCCGACCCTAATGGGACGGGTTTCGGGTCGGCTTAAACGGGTTCGGGTCGGATTTGGGATAATAGTTTCTTAAACGGGACGGGTTCGGGATAGGGGTGACCCGTCCCAAACCCGCCCCGTTGCCATCCCTAAGCCTGCCCGTAATAGTAGGACTACAGGTAGAGAGGTGACACTCATAGCGTTAGTTGTTGCCTGTAGAAGCATTAGAAATGCCTCTGAGGTGTCACCATGAGCAAGGGATTTTGTGGTTATGTGGTCTTGGATTGTATGTGTTCACCTTGGAAACGAAAATAAGCTATTTAGAATTGTGTTTTGACTACTTTATGTTGTTATATGAATTTGAAGGGGAAACGATGTGTCACAATGTATTGCGTTGGAATCTATTGTGTTATCTAACGAGCAAATGAAATGTATTGTGTTACTATTTTTGTTGTGATTGAATTGTGTATTATGTTATGGTGAAGGTAATGTGATTATTGTCAAGCTTAATCCGAGCATATCTCTGATTAACAAAGTGTAATTTTGGAGGCTCATGACTTGAGATATGTTGGTATAATATGGGGTGAGACCTATGGCTTAAACAATGGTTAAGTAAGCGTAATTCAAGACAAATCTTGTGGCTGACATAATACAAGGTGAGATCTATGACTTATATAGTAATTGAATGTTGATCTCACTAACTAATATAGGCCTACAGTAACATGACATGTCGTCATGGCAGGAGGATATCTTTTACCTTCCAATGTGAGTGATGATAGGAAACATGTTTTATTATAATTGTATTGTTGCATCTATTACACGATATGAGCATAGACATACACGTAGCATTTATATGAGCTAAGAAGATATTATTTCTACTGAGCCGTGATTTGCTCACATCTCTTATAACTATTGCATTTTAAGAATTGACAGGTATTAAGTGTTCATACCAAGGTATAGCAGACCCCTTCTAACATGATAGCTTGCTTTCATTATTTTATTATGTGTACTGGTCGGCACAACTTTAAATTATGTAATGGTTGTATTCGAGACTTGAGTTGTAATAATTTTATATATATATATATATATACTTTTATTTTATGGAGACAAATGATAGTTAAACTAGGAAATTCTCCCACAACGAGTTCAAATAAGGCATATTCTTTAAAATATTGCATATGAATGTAACATGATATATATGTGGCATGAGTTGGGGAAATAATTGTGTACCCTTGTTGAACACGATTTGTTGCGGGTTAGGACAACATTCGTGTTATAATATTTATTAGGTATTTTGCACCCACCATTTGATCCTCCAAGTATAGGACATTAGCAATCATGAATCCTTTCCAAAGTAAAAGGGAATGGGGGCGTGACTTCTCAAGTCTTTAGAAAGGAACAACAGTTTCAAATTTCACCTTACCTATGCTTTATTGGAATGCCATGAATAGGTTAACACTTAACCGCGAAAACTGTAAAGCATGAATCCTTTTTTTTCCTTCAAGTGCAAAGTTGTGATCAACCTTTAATAGTCCTTGTTGCTCCCTGTAAGCAATTACCATTTAGCCTTATATAATATTCACTTTTTCAAGGAGTACAAGGTTGTAACATCATTGAATCAAAGTACAAAATCACCCACCTCTACTAGAGCCAATAATCACCTCTTTATCTCTCTTTAGTTGTCTATAATTTCACACACCCCTTTAACATAGACAACTCTACATTTATTTATAAACCTAGGGTTATCTCTATGATATTATGCATATACCCCTTCAGTTAAAAATAATAATACAAACAAATCATAACTATTTAAACTATTTAAATAATATAATTATTATATATTAGAGATAATTAAATAAATATCCAAAATTATTTATTTATTAAATAAACATATAATATAATATAATTATTCATTTAATCACATAAATTGATAAATATATTTATCAAATATTATTATTTATTAATTTAAACTAAATAGATAATCATATAATATATATAGACACATTATTAAGATATTGGATCTTAAACACAACTAGAGAATTATCTTTTAATGATTTAATACTTCATAAAATAATAAATTATGCTAGCTAGAGGAACCAAAGACATCTACTTAATCAAAGTTCCAATAAATAATATTGAATTAGTTAATCAATTAAATCATTATATATTAGTTTTAATCTAAGTCATGACCATATACTAAAAATTGCAATATAAGATTAAGTAGACATATTTATAAGAATCCATAATAAATGATTTGTCCATCAATATAATCGATTGTCTTGTTATATAATCCTCTATTATGATATTCATAATCAGGGACAGATATCAATAAATTTTGTTCAACCTTTCTAATTATATTTTTGTCAATGTATTACTATTAATTTTCCAATTTATGACTTATTCATAATCCAAACATAAATTAGGATTAATAATAAACTATGTCTAATATAGTTACAAAGTGAAGCAATAAACTCCACGCACTTGACATGACACTCCCACTATCTATAATATAATATTTTCAAGATATCGATGTATTTGAAACTAAAGCCTCTCACTTATTGATAAGTCAAAAGACACAAATTATATATATGAGTTTATCCATAAATTAGCCATTTAACGATAAAATGTATATATAATTATTCATAAAATGAAATGGAGATTAGTTGAAGAACTCATTTTACCACGGTCATATTCAATATGTATATTTATATATTGGTGTCACTATTTGTAAACTCTTTACAATGATCATAAATTAGATCAATTTCATTATAAAAATAGTCTGCACCACAATCTTATTATAATAGAGTGTTGTCACGTTTCCAAATTCAACGATCAAAATCTAGGCATGTGACTACCCCATGCCTGCACCCGAAGAGTCAAGGGGTTGATGACTAACACCTAATAGAGACTACAAAGTGAGTGTTGTTTCAAATCACCTAATACAATCATACAACAGGGGTATAACTGTACAATCCCATTTATGACAAATAACCATAGGATATGTAAAACAAATCAAATCATTATTTATATATCCATCACTGTTAAATATCTATTTACAAGGTCCACGAAGCCATGTTCGAAAAATCAAAACCAAATCAATACATCACATGTTCAGTACAACACACCCAAAGAAATTACAACAAAAGTAAAAATCAGTTGATCTTTTAGAAGTTATCTAACATCCTTTTAGCTTGCAAAAGGATTAACAACATAAGTGTGAGCTTAAAAGCTCAATAGATGGTTATCAATCCACATCCCCCTCCAAGATTAACCCTATTCGGTACTACGTGCAAAGTGTATATATGTGAGTGCAATGACTTACTCATGCTCAACAAACAGCTAACATATATAATCATAACTCATATCATAATTACTTTATACCTTATGTGTCACGCTCCCAAATTCCAGGGAACCCGAAACTAGGAACATGACTTCCCGTTGCCCGCACCCGATAGGTCAAGGGGTTGGTGACTAGCACCAATGGAGACTACACCGCGGATGCCGTCTCAAATATGTAACCCTGTACAATCATACATCAAGGGTAATCCTGTACTTTCTCATATATCATCATGCATACAATGAGTCAAACAGTCATACAGACATCACATCACAAACAGTATGCAAATATAACTGTCCACGGACCCATGTCCGGGATATCACACAAAACAATACAAAATATAATATTGTATCATACATCAGAGTAGTGGGCGTCCTCCTGGAAGAAAGTCCTCCACGAGTCTCGGGTCACACCTGAAAAAGGTAAATAGCAAGTAAGGGTGAGCGACAAGCTCAGTAGGTGACCCCAACATTCCACATCATGCAAACATACAAGTCTATACTACATGCTCTATGTACTCGTACACTGTGTAGTGTGCACAATCATCAGGACTCAGCCTGCAAACAAACATTAGGACTCAGCTTGTCCACACAGGATAGCTTGTCCACGATCCTCCACGGGATCCCAACTTAGGGCACTCAGCCCTAGCTCCACGAGCTCAACGGCTCAACTGAGGCCTTAGCCTGTCAACAGTGCAATATGCCCGGCTACAGTCGCCACACAGGCCTGCCATCGGCGTATATGCCTGCCACGTCAACCACATAGCACCATCGGTGCATCACGGTGAGAACCCAACAAGTCATAGAGCCTAAGCCCCAATCCCTCAAACCAACATACCAACACCAATATGGTCTTAAGGTATACAATACTCCCTTTAGAATCAGAGCGTCTTCACTGCTCGATCCTCATTCCTTGACTAAGGAAGGAGATACCCATAGGAGTTGTTTTCTTGAAATAAAAAGTCCCGGCATTGGGTTCTCATAGCATAACTAAGATAATCTGATTTTTGGGGATTTTTCTGAGATGTTTAACCTCACTTTCCAAAAATTCACCTCTACGAAAAACTGGATTTTTTTGAGATTTTACACTAAATCTCAATTTTCACATTTTGAAGGAGTGGAATTAATTTTTTTAGTATTTTTCTTTGAATCCAAATGAGGGGCATTTCGTTATTTACATCGTAACTTAAGTATAATTCTTAAATGTGAAGAGGCATAATGGTTTACAATGTAAATGGTCCAGTGTAGTGCAGTTGCACTGCTGCAGAAGCGGAACACTGCTGCGGATTGAAGCTGTGGATGATGCTGCAGACTGCTCCGTATCAATTGATCCAGACTACCTTCCTACGAACGGATCCGGACTACCTTCCTGCGGACGGATCCGGACTAACTTCCCACTGATCTGGATCAACTGATCTAGACTACGCAACTACTGACTACGAAAGCTGCTGACTCCACAGCTGCTGACTACGAACTTCAACCCTGCAGTTTGCCCAGGGTACTGTTCATCATCGTTTTTGGCCTAATTTTCGTCTGGAATCCACCCAGCAACCCCCAGGCACTCACAAACACGCGTTTTACTAAACAGAGTACAAAATTACATACCCAAACTGATATAAATCAGTTCTTACCCACATATCTTATGCTAAATCATTAAATCTAACCCAAAAATTGGGTTTTCCCCAAAACCTAGGGTTCACGCTCAAATTCATAAATCATGATAAATTCATACATATTCAAAGACAGAATCGAGATAAGAGGTTCAAGGACACCTACTTGGAAAGATTATTTGCGATCCACGAACTCCAATCGCCCCAAATCACCAAGGGAAGCTCTTCACCTTCTCTCTCTCTCTCTCTCTCTTGCTCAAACACGCACGCACCAAGCAAAGTAAATGGATAAGGCAGTTTCTTAATTATTTATACTGCTGCCAATAATTAGCCTCCCAGCAATAATTGACCTCCCGAACGCAATAATTGACCTCCCGAGTTCACGAACTCCAAATTGAGTCAAATTACTATCAAAACGCTCGAAATGACGAGCACAATACTATTCAGATATTACCACACTCAAATGACTGTTCAAACGCAAAGTCAACCAATAAAACCCAAAAAGTCAACAATCAGGTCAAATGGGGCCCCGACTCAGAATCGGGCTCAGGTACAGTCAAAATGCTCACATCGACGACTACACTACTGTCCAGATAGTTGCATTCTCATAGAATGACTATCTCTTAAAACTACCCAAATACGAGTTTTTACATCCTCTCCACCTTAGGACTTTTCGTACTCGAAAATAAAACACATGCCCAAAGGACATAGCAAAATTCAAGCTCAATGTCCCAACAACAAAACATAAAACATGATCACCGATCACACATGTGCAATGCAACTCGCAACAAGCCAAAAAGGCTGACAAAATCCAACAACAAGAAGCTAAACCACATCTCAAACAACATGTGCAAAACAAATGCATAAAACATAACTCATATCTCAAGGAAGGTCCTCACATTATGCCCCCATCACAATATTATAAATCATTCCACATTACAACTCATATCATCATCACAGCATAGTTCACATCATAACACATAACACCACACAAATCACATTAAAACAATTCACATTCACATTTTACTGTGCTCATTGTGCTTTGCCGTATCAATGTCCTTGACTGGACCAATTGTACTTTACCGTATCATTGCCCTTTATCGGGCTATTGTCCTTTACTGGATCACTGTCTTTTACCAGACTTCATCACAACAGATATAGTGTACTATATAACAAGAACACATATCAACATTACTAGTCCTTAGTCGTCACACCATAAACATCATCATATTAGCATACAAGCCTAATATATCAAACTAGAAACTACCACATCATCACAATCAATACAAAAGACCTGAAAATAGTCATACTAGCAAAACACTCCTGTACGTGGTGACACACATGGCGCCTATCGCCATGTGCACACTCTTGCACGTGGCACTCCTCACCACGTGCACATGCCATGCATGTGGCGCCCATCACCACATGCGCTTTTTGGTTGCGCCACCATAATGTCACGGGGTCAGGTTTTCTGCGCCTCTCAACCCACTGCGGCACTTAGCTTCTCTATCCACGGTCCGCTAAGTTTAGCCTTTGAGGGTTGAAGCGCACGTAGACTGGTTTCGCCCTGCCACTGGGCTCATCAGGAGAACGGCTCCAGTTCCCGACCAGTTTGTGTAAGGATGGCCAAATCCCTTCTTCAACGTCAAGTCCTCGACTAGGGCCGTGCTCCCCGCATTCAACCGGGTCGGCACGTCTGAACTCCGAAGGGTTCCATCCGTTTTCCTCCACGAACTGCCTGGAACCTTCTGCTGCGCACCATCTACGCTTTCAACCAACCCCTCTCCTTTACGTAGCACGAATACATTCCTGAATCGTGCCACTAAGAAACCTCCTGCCAGCACCACGCTGCTCGGGTCGTGACATTCTCCTCCACCCAATCCTCGCAACGTCCTCGTTGCGCTTGTCGACATCGCTTCCCCGCAGGCGATGGCATCGTTTTACCTCGACGCCCTCCCACTCGCCCAATGTCAACAGCCTGGACATCGCTTCCCCGCAGGTTGCAACACCTTTACCAAGATGTTCGCCCACTCGCCCAATGTCCAAAGGATAGGAGGCTTCCAAGATCGCTCCGACGCGCTCCTTCGTACTCCCTTGCCCAGCTCTGTATCACACTCTAGGATACTCCAACTCTATGGACGCAAGGCGTGCAAGACACTATCGGCCGACTCACCTCTGTGAGCTCCCACCTTGGGATCACGCTACTCACGAGAGTGCTCGGCGAGTCTTCAGGATACGGGCCGGTTCGGCTCTGATACCACTTGTCACGGGGTCAGGTTTCCTGCGCCTCTCAACCCACTGCGGCACTTAGCTTCTCTATCCACGGTCCGCTAAGTTTAGCCTTTGAGGGTTGAAGCGCACGTAGACTGGTTTCGCCCTGCCACTGGGCTCATCAGGAAAACGGCTCCAGTTCCTAACTAGTTTGTGTAAGGATGGCCAAATCCCTTCTTCAACGTTAAGTCCTCGACTAGCGGCGTACTCCCCGCATTCAACCGGGTCGGCACGTCTGAACTCCGAAGGGCTCCATCCGTTTTCCTCCACGAACTGCCTGGAACCTTCTGCTACGCACCATCTACGCTTTCAACCAACCCCTCTCCTTTATGTAGCACGAATACATTCCTGAATCGTGCCACTAAGAAACGTCCCGCCAGCACCACGTTGCTCGGGTCGTGACAATAAGGTGCCTTACTTCCTGCTATGCTCAAGCTTAACCAACTATCTTTAACCCTCAATTCCTAGTCCTCAACATCTCCTAACATTTTCTAGATCTCCTATCTCAATTACATGTATAATTTGTTCATTTTATTTTCAACCCCTAATTAGGGGTGTAACTGTAAACCGTCAAACTACCGAAACCGGTCCAAACCGATCTGTCGAAACCGCTAATTTATCAAACCGTTGAAACCGAACAAGAATCAGTTTGGTTTGGTTTGAAATCGAATAATATATCGGTTTGGTTTGGTTTGAGATTTTAAAATCGCGGTTTAAACCAAACCGAACCGAATAATGTTGTTATTTACTTATTTTATATTTTAAATTTATTTATTTAAGATTGTTTGTTAATACTTGACATGTTATATTTATGAATTATATTATCAAATTTTGAGACTTATAATTATAAATTTAATATGTACAAATATTGATATGCTTACACACTATTTTTTTATTTTACATTATTTTAATTTTAAGAATTCAAAAATTTATGAACTAAACCGACTCAAATCGATCCAAACTGATAATAATCCAAACCGCCGGTTCAAACCGAACTAGACCAAACCGAATCAGTTCAATTTGGTTTGGTTTGGTCCAAGCAACAGGTTTGGTTTGGTTTGGTTTTGTCCAAACTGAAACACATCAAATTGGTTTGAAAAATGACTTAAACCAGTTCAAACCGAACCAATTTCACCCCTACCCCTAATTTAATCTATTCTAGATAAAGCTAAACCTTAATATAGATGTATAAAGATAGAACCACATACCTCAAACACATAGGAACCAGCTACATCCGCTAGAATGCCCTCGAACATCTTAAATCTTTAAGCTTTGACTTCTCTCTCTCTCTCTCTCTCTCTCTCTCTCTTTAGGATTATTATAGCTCTCCTAATGTCAAGGATCATCCACCAATACCCTATGATAACAAGCCTATTTATAGAAACAACCTTCCCCTCTTATAGAGTCTTAATCTCATCTTAATTCTATTATAATTTTAATTTCTGGCTTATTAAATAATCTTTTTTATCAAGTTTCCTAATCCCACTATACCTTTGCTTTCTTATTCAATAAGCAACCATTTTTAAGCCAAGAGAAGTATAAAAAAACCCTTAGTTAATTAAATCCCGAATTTTCTTTTAATATTAATAATATTAAATTATAAAACAATTAAATTGATTAATTAGCCATCTAGTTTGCTGCTATATATTACTATAATATTCCTGGATAATTCAGACTCCAAATAAACCTTAATTATAGTCAAAACGACTGCGTTTTCAACCACATCATTAAAATGATGTCTCCAAACTCAAATACGGGCTATTTACTTCAATTACATGCTATTTACCATCTTACTTCAAATATGGGTCATTACAAGTGTCCCAAACCCTATTTACTGATTGTAAACCAAATGTATACTGAGTTTTGTTTGTCGGTCTATTGCATGTGTCTCACGCATACTAATAATGAGATGTTATAATGATCAACCACAAAAGAAAGTATAATAATATAATCTAATAAATACTTAAATAAAATATATTTCAATTAATCTGAAATAGATTTTGCATTTTTAAGATGACATATACATTTATATAACACTATCCTAACGTGCTTTTATTAAGATAACTCACCTAGATTTTGCCGATGATATTATGTTGTTTTTTCGTGGTAATCTTGGCTTCCTTTCGAGGCTCCACAACCATCTTTAACATTTCTGTGAGGTCCCCTGCTTATTGTGAACGCTAGTAAATCAACTTTATATGATGATGGAGTGGATTTGGGAACTTTACATGATATGTTTTCCTTGATTGGGCTTGTTCATGAGGGAATTTTCCTTCCAATTATTTAGGGGTGCCCCTTTTCTCCTTTCGGCTCAATGTCTACCACTATCTCCCTTATTGAACAAGCTTAGCATGTTCGTCCAAGGTTGGAAATGTAACACTCTCTCTTTTAAGTAAGCTAGAGTTGATTCGCATAGTCTTGTAAGGCGTGGATTGTTTTTGGCTAGGCATCTTCACTTTACGTATGTGCTCTAAGATAATAAAAATAAAATTTTACTTATTGAAAACTACCAAGGCTAAGTAATTGATGGTCAATGTTGTGTAATTTTGTTGTTGGTTGTAAGTTTCCTCTGGTAAGAATCACTTTTTATGAGACGTGGACTCTTATGGGGTATTTGGTCTAAAACAAAATCATGAATTACTTTTAAAAATGGTAAACCCGGTATGGGTTATTTTAATTTAATAATAATATAAATTTGAAAATTGTTGTTAAAAATGATAAGTCCCATAGTTATTTTTTAAAACTATTTCTAATTTTTTTTGTTTTTAAATATAAACTTATTTCTGGAGAGAGAGAGAGAGAGAGAGAGAGAGAGAGAGAGAGAGAGAGAGAGAGAGAGAGAGAGAGAGAGAGAGAGAGAGAGAGAGAGAGAGAGAGAGAGAGAGAGAGAGAGAGAGAGAGAGAGAGAGAGAGGGGGGGGTTTTTGCAAAATGAAAACAAACAAAATGTGTTTACATTTTATTTAATTTGGAAACAATTTGTTTTTAAATATCAAAATTGAAAACGATGGCCAAACAAAAAAAGATACCTATTTTTGCATTCAAATATAGAAAACAACAATCAAATGTCTTCATGCAACTTTTATCGTTTAATAGATTACATCTTTTAAAAAATAAAAGTAAATTAAAATATGGACCCAATTGGTCTATTTCCATGTAAGTCATTTAATTGGGTATATTTTTTATTTTTTAGAGCATCCACGACAGACTTTTTATTTATATTTTTTTTACAGTGTAAAGAGTTAGTTTAACAAAAATACATAAAATTACACTTTTCAGACTCTGCTATAACCAAAATTTTAACAAACATAAATAATAACTCTGTAAATTTAACATGATACTATTTACTCTATATTTAGTAAAATTTTATATTTTCTCTTACTACAATTACTATTTATTTTTATTTTTTTCATTTAAAAGAATAAATAAATATTTAAAAAGTAATATTTTAATTAATAACATAGAAACTGAAAAGTATATTTAAAAAAAATTAATTGTTAAAATAAAAAATATTTTTAATTATTTTGAAGAGATTGTAGTATATGCTCATATCATGTTATGTTACCCTAGATTTTATTTTTAAAAAAATTTAAAGCAAAGTCGGATTCACCGTGTGATCAGTGTGGGTAAATGCTCACTGAACTTAAATTTATTAATATATTATTATTAATATATTTAAAAAACGCACAAGTCATAGCCCAAATAAAAAAATTATTAATACTAATATCACAAGCCCTTGAGCCATCGCTCTATGCACTACTCACAAGTTACAAACTCACACCCGTCAACCATAAACCATGCCATTGATGTTGTTTGAAGTTTGAAGAATGTTCGAATGGACAGATCTGTAAGGTGTGTTAATCCTTCCTACGCTCACTCCCGTAGTTGAATTTTTTTTTGAAATTGCACAGTCTAAGTTTTTTGCAATTTTAATTTTTGCAATTGTACAGTCCGGTAAAAATCTAAGGTTTCTACAACAAACTTAGATTTTTGTATGATTGTCCAAGATTTCTACATTTTGGTATCTGTACGATGTCCAAGAATTTTGCCTCATATGTATAATTTATGTATATATTATATTAATAAATAATAATGGCCAAGCACAAGCACGAGCTTTATACATAGTTTTTTTATTCATATACCAATTAATTACCAAGCACAAGCAATAAGCAACCCGATGAAGCAATGAAGGCAATGCCAGCAAAGTATAATTAATTAAACAATATTATTTATTATTTTTTGTTATGCTTTTCTTCTTCTTCTTCTTCCTATTATGCAATTAATTAAATTATGAGTACTGAATTTTAATCTTATAGGATAATCAAATCGGTGCTTTGCATCCAAACAACAAATCAAAAGTCGATTTGTTATAGCATAATCTGTTAGCCGATTTGAGATACAACTTTCAATATCTAAAAATTTAAATTATAATTTGTAACATTTTTATTATTATTATTATTATATATATATATTAAATTATAAAATTCAAATTCAAAAGTCATCCTATGAAATTTTTGAATCCACCCTAATTTAAAGTATATAAAAAAACAAATTTAAAACAGAAAATGGATATATCAGGAAATCTGAGTTTGTTCAAAATCTTCAACTGGCCGACACTGTTTTCGATCAATCTCACCCAACTATATATGTTCCCTAGCTAAATGCTACATAAGGTTCGATGAAAAATCAAAAATTGGCAATACAATAGGAACGGGAACACAAAATTAGGAGGAAAAAACTAGGGGCGTGGAATGAACCCAAGGGCTTCTTTCGTCTTGGAGGTTTTATAGCTCAGTGTCGCAAAATCGGATCATCAGTTCAGAAACCATTCTGCGAGCGAAAGGAATATAACTTAAGCTGTACCTGAAAGAAACCCACATTGGTAATATTATATTAGTGGGCGGGAGGAACATGAACTGCGCAAAGGTTCAGTGCATTCATTTCACCCCTTGTCACAGATTACATTAGTGGCTAACTCGACATACACTTATTCATCCAGGTTTAGAACTGGCCATGTTTAAGTGCTATGCTATGTGCTTAGATGGTGATTGTTTTTTTTCTTTTCAATTTTAACACTTTTTGAAAAACCAAAAAAAATAAAATAAAATCATTCTTGTAACTAAATTGATGAACTTTCTGGAAATAAAATTCAACTCAATCTACTACCTTTTAGTACTGCCACACCCTATCACAGCCGTAAAGCTTTAAATTCAATGTGCCATCCTTACAGAGTAGTTGATGTTAGAAGCTACAGTATCTTTACTCTTTTCATGGAGCATTGATATTCAACCAGATTGATAATCGAACTGATATAGCACAATTTCAGTCATATGATGTATTTAAAAAAAAACACAACGATTTTAATTGCACCACATCAATCCGGCCATCATTCCGGTTGTAATTCATCCGGTTAACTTTTTTTATTGCTTTTCACATCATGTTATAAGCAAGGAAGAATTTTAGTCAAATAATATCTAACATATTCATAGTGATTGAATGTCATATTCTTATTCAGAGCTGGATTTCAGAAACAACAACTGGTAGCCATATATACTAACGAAGTAAATGCAGTGATATACAAAATGTAGACAAAAAAATAAAAATAAAAATAAAAAACATACCATAACAAAGCACAAACCTCACATATAATTGCAAGAATTGTGAATACCTTACTATGAATCTGCAGGAGAGAATAGAAATAAGTGAGTGAGTTTATGAATATACATGAATGCTATCACAAACTCTTAGTCACAATTAACAAACATCTTAGTATGTATTTGGTACAAGGGAATGGAGTGAAATAGAATCGATCAATTTCATTTCCATTTCCCATTTGATACGCAAAAGAGAGGGAATGGCCCATTACTGTGGGAATGTGATCACCCTGTATAAAATGAATTTCATTCCCGATTGGGGTTCCGGGTGGAGGTGGCGCAGTTATATGGTTGTAGGATGGATTAGGGTATGATTTTACAAATTTTTTGAAGAAATTTAAAATTAAGGATAGTTTAATAACTGTCTGAAAATTAAAAAATTGATTCTTTTGTCAACCAAACAAAATAATGATAATGAATCATTCCATTTCGATTCTCATGTTAATCTCATTCTCATATTTATTCCATTCTCTCCAATTTGATTTTCACTACCAAACAAGCTCTTAAAGTTCAATCAAACCTTATCTGCCAGGCCAGGAGCAAAGGTCAGCATCAACCAAAAAGAATATATGTGCAAGAGACAAATAATTTTCAAGTCATTCAGATTTTAAACCGCAAAAACCTTCAACTATACAACCTTCCACCAAAATCAAAGAAACGAATAGACTAAAACAAAGCTACGATATTGAGGGACTGTTGATGTAATGTGCAAATTATTTTGATCTTACCAAAAGAGCACAAATGAGAGCTATAACGACAAATCCAATGTAAATGGTTGTTGTATAAATTCGAACAGGATCAAACATCATTCGAATTTGCTGCCCCAGCCCAATCAAGAAGACCGTACTGCCGCATGTGACATAAAATTTTAGAAGCTGGAAAATTAGATGGTTGATGCCCACAAATAAAATTTCAACTATATCATGAATGCACGAATAAGCAAATAGATATGTCACAAGTGCATACATGGATACACACAAGTAGGTATGCCCATATAACATAGTTTTTGATCCCAGGAACCATGAAAGGGAAAATAGAAGGAAATTGAAAAAAACGCACAGAAGTGAAATCTTTATGCATCTTGGAATGATGGAAGTGCACATCATTGTGATGACCTATATATGTGTGTATGACTGTATGTGGGGTCAAACAACGCAGCATTGCAAAGCTAAGATGCTAAATTAATATATTGCTCCAAATTCAGTTCCCACAGGACATTTGTATTAATTTCCACAGCATCTTTAAACCTACCTTCCCACAGCCAATACATTGCCAAAGGTGAACATTACTGCAAATTTGATGGGCTTTGCAAAAACAATCAGTGACTGCAAAAAACGAGACGGGTAAAATGAATGGTTAATAGAGCCCAGCCATTCCAAACAGCTACAAAAAAAAGTAGTAAATGAACATCTTTATGTGTATACAACCATCAAAATTCCAGGAGGTACAAACCCCCATAAAACAAATATTTACATTTTGTTTTCAGAAAAACAGATATTTACAATTTTTAGTATATAGGGCAATACCACGGTAGTTTGTACAGTTAACCGGTTCTATGGCATTGTCATTATCGTTGAATTGATTTTTTTTTTTTAATCTTATACCGAGAAGGTGTTTTTGCGAGGATTACCCGCAGGGCCAACCTGCAAATAGAATTTTCATTTAATACTGCCTTAGAATTTAGTTTGTTACTACCGTTTTAAGATTCCACATTCCAAACATGAAAATGGTCATTCTATTCGAACATTATAAAATGCCTGCAACCAATCAATGAATAATAACAATGACTCCAGCTTCAGCAGTTCGGCTAATTTCTTTTTTTATCCCGAATACTTTCTCCAATGAAACAAAAAATTTAAACTTTAGAATCAAAATTTATTTATTTTTTAAATAAAGAATTCATCTATACCCATCTCGTGAAAATACATATAGATATTCAATCACAATGCGTAATGTCCAACAAATATAGAAAGAAACAAAAAAAAAAAAAAAAGGAAGGTTGCTGCTGCTTAATGAGACAGCGAAACAAACGAATGAGCATACCAGAAACATAGAAGCGAGACCAGCCACCAAGCACGCAGCAAATGCGTACAGTCTCTGCCCATAGAAACGACCGACACCAATAAGTAAATAAACAAATCAATAAATAAATTTGAGACGAAAATCGACAGGACAGGGAAGAATAAGCACGATCCTAGGAAATGGCATGTGGGTTTGGACAAAACCTGCGTGGGAGACAAGGAACATAGGCCATCGGATTCGTCGGAGATGCTTTCTACTTCTTGCTCTTGCTCTTCCTCGTCCCTGCCCCACAGAGACTGGTTGAGCTTCCACATTTTTGCGACTTGGACGCCCTTTAAATTTTTAATTCTTTTTAAAAAATACATCTCGTGGGTATTTTAAAAACGGTTTAAAGACCAAATTTATTAAACATTTTTTTGTTAAATATTAATCGGATATAATTATAAAATATCATTAAAATACTTATTAAAAATTTTACTAAATAAATTATTATTTTATTCTAATTGTATATACATGACTAAATATTATTGTAATGTATATTGGAAATACATATTTCAAATATATTTTATAATCATAATTAATATTTAGTTATGTATATATAATTTATAAAAAATATTTGGTGAGTTTCTAAGGCTACGCTTCACACAAGACAACTATTTCTAGAAAGTGATGGGTTCATTTAATTTGAAATTACTTCATTTTAAAATAGTTAATCTATAGTTGCTATTAAATTTTATTTTAAACTATTTTTAATTTTCAAATCGAAATTGGTTTTTGGATGAGAGAGCCAAGTATTTTATTCCATTTTTCAATTGTTTTGATATTCAAATCTAAAAAATTATTTTTTTCCTTTTTAAGCCTATTTGGTTTGGTTTTTTTAATATGATTACTTTTTTAAAACTATAAACTCAAATGAATTTACACGACTCATACATACTTTTAAATTATATGTTAGGTTTTATTTTATGTTTTCAATTTTTATCTTACCAATCTGGTCATATTTTATTTTTGAGGTTTTTATGATATTTAATTTTAAAAGTATTTTTTAAAACATATTTTTCTTGTACAATGCATAAACTACTTTCAAATTAAAATTTAACATAAACTATAGTAAAATACTAAAAACATAATGCATAAATCAAAATAAGTACTAAATAGAACATGACTATTTTCTGTTTTAAGTTTGAACTCAATTTTTATGGGAGATTCATTTTTTTCTACTTTTAGTTTACTTTATTACCTAAACTCAAGGTTGCCCGTGGGATATAGGTGGCCCTAAGCGAAATCCATTAAGGAGGCCCCTTGTCTCCAAGTGATCCCGGCTCTTCATTTTTTAGAGTATTTTACTTTCCATTTTTTTAGGCAATCACATGTGACTTTGTCATAAAAAAAAATGTAAGTTTGATTTTAAGTTTCTTATAATTCTAACATAAAGATTTACATAGCCTATTATTCCATGGAAAGGAGGGATACTAATTCTCATTGTCTATTCAACTTTTGTGTGTTGTTGTACTCGAATTCAAGGGCAAACCTATTGGTTAAAATATTACTATAAGAAGAACTAATTTTATAATTAGTAAAATGTAATAACTATTGCATTGTTATGAACCTAATCTTTTTGCTCAAGTTCTAGTACACAAGTATTGTCATCCAGTTTTATGGTTGGTCTACTTAAGAGGTAATCCTAAGCTAAAAATAAGTAAATAATTCAAACCCAACAAATTTCTATCAAATATTTAAAGCACAACATAAAATCAAACTTAAATAATTCAAATCACATAATATCATATAATTACAAATGGCAGGCGGTGCACTTAGGGATGACAAAAGTGCCCAACCAGGAGATTTTAAATAAGTTTAATGGAAAAAATAGCATCTCGCCCAGCCCCAAACTGCCAAATTCCCGGGTCGGGTTCGGGTCAGGCAGTACCCGGGCCGACCTATTGCCATCCCTAGGTACACCAACTACCAAGCAAGCAAAAAGGAAAATCCCTTCCATAACTGCACCGGTTTCCTCCACTCCCACCTCCAAATCCCTTCCTCATCAACCAAAATCCAACAACTGTTCCCATCTCCACCCACTGCCTCTGCCCTTTCAACCTCACTCTCCACCCATGCTTCAACCCAAAACCAGTAAATAGCGCTTATGCCACTTCCTAGTTTGCCCAAAATCCAACCTCAAACCTCCTGCAGTGACTACAATTCCCCCCCTCATCAATGGACTAGCAGAGTCGTGGAGCAAACATTGAGACGCAAAGGGAGGCTAGGGCATGGCGGCCTGAGAGCAATGGAGCATAAAGGATGGCCAAGGGAGAGAGTTGCTAAGATGGAGGTGTGTAAAAGGGGGGGAGGGGGATTGTCTGGACTAGTTGTCTAGCTTGGTTGAGGAATAGGAAAAGCTATAGGCCGATGGTCGGAGGCCCGGAGTAGAGTCACGTGAGGATTAACATGACGTGAGGCCAATGACTACAAGAAGGTTGTGAGGTGAGAGAGACCAAGATAGAAAACCAATTTGTTGGCTTGATTGCAAAAACCTAGGGTTGGGCCTACATGGACTTGCCATCTGCTTCAATTTTTATGTGATATAATTTAGAAAAACACTCTTTTGAAAACACATTATATCTATTGTCAGATAAAATCATTTTTAAAATTCAAAATGTAGCACAAAATCTAAAATCTTTTAAAAAAATACATAAACAAAAATATGTATCAAACGACCATCGCTATTACCTTTTTTTTTACTAAATTATTTAGGAGCACTGATAATTAGTCGGGTAGTGACATAAAGCAATATCACATGGTTAAAAATATATTTATTCATTATTTAGAGCTCTTTTTTTTAATGATTGAAATAGTATTTTTGTGCGATTTTACCTTGCATATATCTACGTGTACATATATATTTTCTAAAATACCTGTTAAATGATTACTGTAAAGATGATAATATAATTCTAACCTATTTTTTTATTATTTAATTTATATTAAAATTTACGTAGTGATAAAATAAAATTTTTATTCCCACCATTTTCGCACAATTCATATCAAATTCTAATTTAAAATAAGGCTGTAAAATTTTCATTTAAAGCTATATTATTATTATTATTATTAATGCATAGTCATTCTTTATATTTTGTTATATTAAAATAATTTATTATCTCAATTGTTTTAGACTACTAGAAGTGATATATATATATATATTGAAATATTCGGAGAAGAAATTCTCCATTTTGGCAATTTACAAGCAAATAAATTACAAATGGCAGTATCCCAATAATTGATTTTCGCCTCAATTATTTTCGCAATGGATCGAATTATGTCATCATGTTATTATCTAATTATGTCAGTAATTTGTACAAAATATATTCATTATAGTTGGATAAATAAATAAATTTAAACAAATTAATATTAACCCAATATGTACCTGTAAAATATTCTGCACAGTTATTATGGGTGGACAACAACTTACGTGTAAACAAACTCGTGGTCGCACAATTTCGAACAACAAAGACAGAAACAAACGTTGCAGTCCGAAAGCCCAAGTAGCCCAAAGAGGCAAAGACCAACCCCCCCTCCCAAATCCCCAAATCCCCATTCGGCCCAACCCCTCGCCGCGTCTCTCTCTCTCTCTCTCTGTGCGCGCGCGTGCGTGGAAAATCTATCTGGTGGTGATCGTCCCCTAAAATTTCCTCGACCCTGTTAATGTTATCTGCGAATCACCCCACGTCGTACGGTCTCCGGCGATCCGTCTCCTCTTCTCTGACAGCGCCTAAAGGGCTACTAGCGTTAGGGTTAGGGTTTCGCTCGGTGCCGATTTCAGTCCTGAAGCCTCGACCGGTGCCTGTTTTTTTTCTACGGGCCTCGAGTTTTCGAATCCAGCGTTGCTTCAAGTTTTTGCACCCAGGGTTTCGAATCAGCGGAACCCACTAGATTGTGTGTGCGTGTGTGTGTTTGCATTGGGGAACATTATTATTGTTCTTATAATATTCGGCCGAGGTTCGAATTGAGCGTTGCCTGAAGAATTTGGGGGTTAGGGTTTAGAATTCGCAGGCCCTCTTCGTGCGAATCGTGCAGTGATCGGTCATGCCTCGAAGCTCTCGACACAAATCGAGTAAGCACAGTTCGAGGGACGCTAGAGACTACTCTGATTCCGACAGAGATTCGGCTCTCAAAGACAAGATGCCTAGGGAGGAGACGAGCGCCAAGGTTTCCAAGGATCTGGGCTCGAGCGAGAAGCGGAAACAGAAGCACTCCTCGGATGTCAGGGATTTAGGAAATGGGCAATTAGCGGAAGGGCCCAGTAGCTCAAAGAGGCGAAAAGACCGGAGTGCTGATGAGGGCAGTGGAGGAGATAGGTGGAATGGTGGCGAGGCTGTTGATCCGTCCAGTAAAAGTGGCAGTGAGAAAGCAGCGGCCAAGTCTAGGGCGTCCAATGATTCCAAGAGTAAGAGTGGTTGGAAGCATGATGGATTGACTGAGAGAAGGGAAGAGACTGAGGAGGTAAAAAAGAGTAGTAAGAGTAAGTTGGATAGAGATTCTAGTAGAAGAGAAGTTAAGGAGGGCGTTTCAGAGAGGGAGAGGAAAGGGAAAGAGGGGAAAGGGGATAAATTGTTTGAGAGTGGGACTGGGGGAGGTGGTCGACAGGGAAGTGAGTAAGAAGCACGGATCTAGTGAAGATGAACACCGGGTTAAAAAGGCTGAAGAAAATACTTGTAAGTTAACTCTTTGTTAGTTTTCTTATTGTAGTTATTTTTCTTTTTAAACTGTATTATTTCCTCACTGAAACTGTTTGTGAATGCTGGTCATGTGACGTGTTTTTTTTTTTTCCATTTAGTAATGGCAGCCACATGCTGGTGAAATTATAGACTGAAAGAAACTGTTATGTTCCCATGGTTGGATTTAAATGATTGGATGATACGGTCCTATTAATATTGTCAGGTTCAATAAAATTTTAGGCTCTTGGTTTCTTAAGAGCTAATATGTTGCTAGATCATATATTGTACATTACGGTATGGAGACTTTATTAACCACCCTAAATTTCCAATTCTTTTCTCCTCCAACGTACTGCAATTTAATTTAGTACAGAATATCTATGTGAGAATCATTCTCTTTATGCTTATTGCTTAGTCCATTACATAATAACGATTGTGCAGCTCCACATTTAAGTTGCTGTAAAATTTTGCTCCTCATCTCTCGGGTGAGGAAAATGGTCGGTGTTAGTTAATATTCTGGGTTCTTCAAGGGTGGGGTGTAAAGTTTAGGTATCAATGAAGAGTAGCTTTTATATATATATATATATATATATATATATATATATATGTTGATGGCTTGCTTTGCATTTCAGTCCACAATTATCGAGCAAAAAATGTAATAATAAAAAAGCAACCCTGTTTTCTTTTCCTAATTTTCCTTAGTTTTTGTAACTAGGCATGCCAGTTGATTGGAGTTCTGATCCAACTCTATCTGAGTCTGTTTGTCAGTTATTGGGAGGTTAGTCCTGAGTCCGAGTCCAAATAGATAACAAATTAGTTTTAGATTGATTACAATCTTAATTCAATGATTAATATAAATATATAATATCATAAAGATGGTATTACTGCTATTATATATTATTATTAAATTACTAAGCAAGTTAAAATAAACTATTATTTTGATCTAGCATTTGATATAACATCTAAAACTCAGATTAGGCTGTTTGAATCATAGATCTGGAAAATATCATGGTTTGATCCAAAACAACAACAAAAATAAAAAATAAATACATAATGCAGGTCCAGTTATAGATTTCCATTGTTCCGATTAAAGCTTAACCTGCTGACTGGCCTATCCATAGTATGACTGGAGACCAAACTAAGAGCGCTTGTGTTTGAATCTTACTGTATTTTAGTTCGATATATTTAGCCACAAATTTTTAAAACTGCATTTTGATCAAGGATTGAATTACATTGAATTAAACTGAGCTTGTTTTGCTGCATGAAAGTTCATGAGCCCAAACCATGGAAAATGTATTTTAATGTTAGCTGTTGATGATTTTGTTCCCAGCAATGAATGGAAGGTCCGATTTAAGCAATGCAAGATATAGGTTTAAAGGGTTCATTCATGTTGTGTGCTGGTCTTGTAAGAGGCATAGGAAACCTTTTCTCTTGTAATTTAATCTTTTAGTTGAATTTTTAGTCTATATTATCATGAAAAGTTTGGCCAGTGTGGCCCGACCCCTTCCCAGATCCCGCCAATCGCTGGTGCTTCGTGCACCGGGTTGCCCCTTTTATTATATCATGTAAATTTTGAGTTGATGATGTGCTTGCTCATGTGTTCATTTACTGTCTTCCTTTTACTCTGTTTTAAATGTTTTTGCTCAGTTATAGAGCAAAAACATTTAAACCAAAGGAAAATGAAGAAAGGCAAAGTTGTAGATTGAAATTGGGATCTTTTGTACATTTGGATTTAGTGTCTTAGTGTCTGTCAGCGTTGAAGAGAGAGTGTGTGCATGTGTGTGTTCAGATAGTGCATATTCAACAAGAAATTGTATCCATTAACCATTTGATTAATCGCTGATAAGTGAAGCACCAAAAGTTCATTACCTTTAAGGGTAATTAGCTATGGATGCCTTTGCAAGATGGATTTCTCTGTTTATTGGGATTTGAGCGGTCTGTTCACTTTTTTAATAAAAAACAATTTGAATGATAAAAATGGTGCAATCTATTATAGATTGCCATTTGATGTTTTGGAGTATTGTGATTTTTCCCCCCAAACTAGGACTAGTGATTATTTTTGTCATCAACGCATTATAGGCCTTTTTAGGAAATTTTAGCAGCAGGCATCCACATATGTGAAATATTTGAAGCAGCTAAATGTAGATTTGCAAAAAGTTTGTTTAATCACATCCCTTGCTTCTTTTAGTGAAATTGCATGAAGTAGTGATTGCTCGAGAAATGTACTTCGCATTCTTCTAAAAATGTTTGGTGAAATTGCATGAAGCAGTGCAATTTATTATTTTTTGTTTTAAAATGTTTATATGTATTCTGATTTATTGTTTGCATTGCATAAGTTTTAGAGCTTGCAATCGGAGAGTTTTTCATTATATACTTTGTCTTATCGATCAACGAATGATCTTTTTCAGTTACTCGATGCAGGCAAGAATTTGGTGTGTTTATGTTGCTGTATTTTTAAGTTTTTTCTATTTATTAAATACTTAGATAGCTTTGTTGTTATGTAGATGTTTGAATGATATCACAGGAGACGTGGAAATTTTGTTTTAATGTATTTTTTTGTTCCCCACCTTTTAGAAGAATATTTTCCTACATTGTTTACAGTTTGTATCGTAGTAGTTAAGTCACCTAAGCGCCTCTTGAGCAATACTTAAGTGTCCAAGTGGTTTTTAGGAGGCGAAGCGAATTCACACTTTGCGTGTGACTGTAGTTGGCAACAGTCTATGAAGCACAGACGCGTAAAATATGCCTGCATACCAGTGTAGGACACTCATAGGATACCTACACTCTTCTGTAATGCCTCTGACATGTCTGGAACACCTGAAAACCGAGTCAGCCATTTGTTTGGAGAGCTGACACGTAGCTGGCACTCTGACACTCCAGGCGGGACATCTGACACATGTGGGACTCGTTCTCACTTTAAAAAAACTTGTGCTGGCCTTTGTTTTGTCTACTACTTCAACGTGATGGCTCTAGGAGCCTAGGGTTGGCTTGGTGGAATTGCAGAAGAACAGGGAAAGAGATGGTGGTTGCTCACTGCTTATCGCTGGCAATTCCAATGCCAACTGTCAGCACTGTCCAGCTCTAGCAAGGGGCAAACAAGTTTTTTTTTTTGGTTCCTCCCTTCCTTCACCCTCTGTTTTTGTGCCGCCCAGCTACATCCTGTAGCATACATCATTAATAGTATGAGTATATCTTTATTTCTATTTAGGGTTTTATATAGTCTTGTATCAAATAATAAGTTCTATAATATTGTGTTTATTACAAATATATATTACTCATTGTGCACCAACATGTTGAAAAATTATTTTTTTCTACAATTGCTTGTCGAAGTGTCATGCCACATGCCCATGTCCGTGCTACATAGGCGATGACAAAGGCCATTGACACAATTGCCTCTGACAAGGACGACACTGGCAGTGAGTTCAAGTACCTGTTCCTACCATTTCTCCGTAGGTGTTACTCATTTACTTTCTTAAACTCTATATATTTTAATAAATATGAGAAAGAAATGAATATAATGTTATCAATTAATTCCTTTTTTAATCGAGTACTCTCAACAGCCTTCTACTTAAACTTGTTATACTTAAATTGGAACATTTAATGGATGGGAAATAATAATATATTTAAAATTATGGAATAAGGTAATATTTCAATGAAAAGCATAATTAAATTAATTGAATAATAAAATATAATATATAATATATAAAATAAAAAAAATTTCTTTTGAGTGATAGCTTATTATAACTTAATTTAATGCATAATATTTCTTTTATTTTGCCTTCTTCAATAAATATACCATATGCAATTAATTTTTAAAGTGATATAATTTTCAAAATATATAAATTAATTGTTTTATTTGCGGTGTTAGATGTTTTAATCTGTGTAATTTAACCAAGATAGATTATAAAATTGATTAATATTTTGAAATATTCTGTAAATAATATAATAGTAATGTAGTATTTGTTATGCATTTTTATGAAGCTTATATTTATTTTAACTATATTATGCTTTGCTCGCTTATTGATGCTTTGTTGGCACTCTATTGCTAAAGCGTCACAGAGGGCCTGAAACGCATTGCATTGCATTGGCGCTTTAACTACTCTGGTTTGTATTTATACCTGAGTGATGTTGGTTGCCAATTCTGCCCATTTTGAAGCATCTCCACCCACCATTGCCTCCCAACAATTCCAAAGACTTTTGTAGCTTTATGATTTTTGAAACATATCTGTTGTGAACAGTTTATTTTAAATACTTTTATTTTGTTAATCATGAATTGATAGCTGTGTGAACTGTAATTGTTTTCTTGTTTTTTTTGATAAGTAAGAATACAAGGAGTTCCCTTGTTGGAGTATAGCATTTGATTGTTCAAATAAGATAGGTGCACTTTCTATATATTTTTTTGTTTTTTCTAAAGTTTTATGTTAGGTCTGATCAGTCTCATGTCAATAGCAATATCATGTTAGTTCTTTGAAAGTGTCACTTTTAGAATACAAAGGTTTCTTTGAAGTAGGATGCATCTAATCTGCAGAGTTTGTAATCTGCAGTAGGTTTCTTTGAAAGTGTAATTGAAAGTGTGACTTTTTTTTATTATTATTAGCTATTGATATTGACAAGTTGATTCTCATCTTATTACAGCATCTAAGATGCATGATGGATTGAGAAAACCTGAGCCTGAGAATGAGCCAGAGAAACGAACTAGAAAGAGGAGAGATGGCTCTACTGATTGGGACAAGCATGGAGAAGATAAAAATGGTATTAATGACAGACTATTTTCTTCCAGGGATGATATCTCCAGGAATGGAAGGTATAAGGATGAAATTATTAAAGATAAACACCATGATGACAAGTGGAGAGATGGGCAGTCTACTAAGGACTTAACTAGTAGCAGGTCTGATGATAAGCATTATAGGGATGAAAAGGATGCTGAAGAAATCTGGAAAAAGAAATCTAAACCTCGAGATCGTGAACATGATTGTGACCGAGACTGTGAACATGATCGCGATCGAGAACGCAAAGACAATCGTGACCGAGATCATGTGCATGATCGTGTCCGAGATCGCGAATATGATCGTGACCGATATCGTGAACATGATCGTGAGCCTCGTCGTTATCGAGATCGAGATCGTGAACATGATTGTGATCGTGAGTACAATCATGATCTCCGGCGTGATGAAGATTGTGATGTGCGTGAGTCCCGACGTGACCGTGATAGGGAACGCAATCATGAAAGAGATTGTGAATCACATCGTGACCGAGAACGGGATCTTGGGAATAATCGGAGAAGGGACCGCCATGGTACCCGTGATCTTGAACGTTACCGTGACCATGATCCCGATGGATATTGTGATCGTGGTCGTGGTCATGACCGCCATCATAGTATGAGTCTTGCTGATCAGAATTGTGGATATAAAGACAGCAGGGGGAAGAAAAGATCTCTCAATGATCATGATGATCGTAATGATATGAAATCTAGATGTGTCAAAGTTGATCATCCTGACATGGAGAAGAGATCTATGAATAGTGGAAAATTGGATTCAGATACAGACAAGGGAAGATCTCAATTTCTCCAGTCCCATGTGGACAATAGTATAACTAATAAAAATCAAAATTACCGTGAAGGTGATTTTGGTAATGATGCGCAGAGGTAAACCATTTGTCCTATTACTTCCTCTATTTTTGCACTCTAATTTACGAAAATATTGTTGCATTATAATAAGGCTAATTAATAGCTTTTGGGTTAAAATGCTTATGTATTGTGGTACCTTGTGTTTAGGGCTATTCATTTAATTGCCCCATAAACTTCACAATGGAGTTCTATAAAGTTTTCTGCTGTTTTCTGGCACTTGTTTACGTTTCAATAATACTCTAGTGACATTACAGAGCTGCACATTTTACACCACATTGTATCATTTGACGGTAGACGGTTCATTTAATCATTTGAACTATTTGTGCACTACAGACATTTCAATCATGTAAATTCTAAGTATGTGGATTCTGCAACTGAACTGCGGCCCGGCACAGGTTTTTCAAGGGACTTAATTGTTTCTGGAGCACCAGACAGAGTTTCCAAGTATAGACCATCGGAGAAAATTGATGATGATCTTTTGGGGGAGTTATCAGTTGAAAGGTCTTCGAGTTCTAAGGCTTCACCTATGGGTCTCATTGAAAGATCCCCATCAAGTATTGACCGCAGAGGCACAAACAGAACCGGTTCACGGAAAAATCTTGATGTTGATGGAAGAGCACGGAGGAACGGTGGACCATATGATGTTAGAGACAGCATTAAAACTTTAGCCAATGAGTCAGCACTGGCTGAACCGTTCATCAATAAACCTAATCAGTACATTTTTTCTTCTTCAAGGTCTGGGATTGACAGTCCTGCGCGGTGTTTAGTGGAGGAAGACAGCAGAAATACTTCCAGTACCCCTTACAGGAGGAATGCTGATTCCAACATGGAAAGAGGGCATGTTAATCCGTGGAAGGGTGTCTCGAATTGGTCCCCAACTATACCAAACAGCTTCATTCCCTTCCAGCATGGACCGCCTCCTGGAGGTTTTCAGGGTTTGGTCCCTCATTTTCCTTTTGGTGTTAGACCTTCGTTGGATGCAAACCACCCTGGGATTCCTTATCCTTTCCCAGATGCTGACCGGTTTCCCAGTAATGTAGGTCCACTTGGATGGCAGAATATGGTGGACAGTTCAGGGATAGGCCATTCTCATATGCATGGATGGGATGGGCATAATGGTGTTTTTCGGGGTGAACCACGAATGTATGCAGGTCCTGGGTGGGACCATAAAATGCGCTCAGTGGATGAGCGGATATGGGATGCCAATGCAGACATGAATGGTGATTTGAATTCGGGCATCCTGTCCTCATCTAAGAACGATGATTATCCTATGAAGTCTCCAACAAAAGAAGTGTTGGCTCAGTCAGCTGAGCAACAATCTGGGAGTGAAATTTACAATCATGGGGTTGGCAAAAGCATTGAGATAGAGAGGTCCAGTTGCAGTTCACAAGGGAAGGAGGCTCCAATGTCTCAACCTAAAAGTTCCCATGAAAAGACATTCCAAGTTTCTAAAATGCCAGGGGGCAATAATTCTCTTATTTTTGCAGCTTATCTGTCCAAGCTTGACATTTCAACTGAGCTGGCTCAGCCAGAACTGTACAGTCGCTGTATGAGATTACTGGATTTGGATCCAAGTGCTACTGTTGAGGAAGATTTTACCAAGAATATGAATGTAAGATTCCTTTTAAAATATGACTCTCCTGCTCTCCTGTCCAAATGTATGATTTTTATTAACTTTCTTTTATTCTTTTCCCCGTATCTGACAGGGCAATTGTGGAGGAGGAATTGTTACCAAAGCTCCATATCCCGACTCAACTTTTTCGCTTTTACCAACCATAAAGAACTCTGTGTTTGAGGTATACATATACATATGTTCACATATTTTATGTATAATGTTGGTATAGCTGCAATGTTCTTTTATTGCATGTGCTGCTTGCCGAAGATGCTTGATTTAGAGGATAAATTTTAAACTTGGTCTGTTCCTGTGATGGAGCAGCGTCTCGAATTTCGTCAACAGATTTTATTTTATTTTTTAATTTCCTGGGAATGGCGCATGCTTTTGTTCATGGAACTATGCCTTTTCGAGTTTGACATTATTGTGTCTTGCAGAGGGCCTTGGACCTGTACAAGAAGCAAAAAGTGGAAAACAGTAGCTTCAAAAAGGGTAGTGTAGACCTTTCTGCGGCTTCTGGTCAGGAGAAAGTGGAAGAACACATACCTATGTCTGAACCGGAGAAAAGTGAGGAGCCCCTCCCCGTTTTAGATCCGACCAGAGTAGATGATGGACTCATTCTAACTTCTGGTCAAGTGATTTCGAAAGATCTAGTGGATGCGCCTGCTTACAAAGTTCAAGAAAATGGTAATCCTCCCAGCATGAGCTCCAAAGAAAATCCAGAGCCACCACAAAATTTTGAAGTCGAGGAACCAGAAGAGAGGACTTGTGAGCAGGAGGATAAAGACGGAGGTAGGGACCGTATCTTATCACATGAGAATTCAGAGGATCTTCCTAGTATTATTAGCCATCCTAGTCCCAAGGGCTGTGATTTAGGAGATGGGCTTTCTAGGGAGAATTTAAGTTGTTATTCATCATGTTTTGTTAAGGATCAGCCGCAGGAGGCAGTGGCTTTGGGTGACCCATTGGATGGGTCAAATGATGAGTCTGAGTTGGTAAGTCTGAGTCGGATACATCATTCCCCTGAAAGTACACATTGAGACAATTTTCATATTCATGCGGTTTTTATTTTCCTTTTTCTTCCGAAAAAGAGAAAAAATTAAAGAAATGAAAATAATCTGTTGTTTGAGGTTATTTTCCAATATAATCCTCCTATTTCGTTGGCTTCGGCGCCTGTCAGTTGAGGTAATAAAAGAAACGAGTGTGCATTTTTTTTTATCTAATTTTAGGATTGCCTGTGTTCGTTTGTAAAACATTTATTGGTGGTAGTTTTGATGGGAATTGGTTTCAGCTAGATCGTTTACTTTTTCAGTGTTTTAGGATTTGATTGGTGTTGATTTAGAACTTGAAATTGCTTTACTCATTTTGATTGAAAGGCTAGTTATATATTATTTCTGTAATTTTAACTTGTTAATTATTTAGTATTTTACGTGTCATCAAAACAACCAGATTAGCATACTTGAAGGTGTAATCTAGAAAGTTACAGCAATCTATTTAAAAACAAAAATCTGATTTCATTGAGGCATGTAAGAGCAATATATATAATACAGTATGTCCTATCATGTTCTAAGCAGTGTGTCCGTCTCTCAATCTAATTCATTTAACGCCCGACAGTTTGGAGCCTCACATAGGCAGGGGAGTTTTAGCACTTGGCTCTCATCAGGATCGAAAAAGCAGTCGTACCGGCCAAACAAGAACAATTTTTTTCATTTCATATTATAGAGGAAATGATGTTACTCGTGAATTTAACAGCTCGAGAGAGAGACGTGAGCTCGTCCCCAGCAGAAACGATAGTTTTAGCAACAAGTACAATCCGACTCATTGTCACCAACTCTCATTATGCTTGCGTAGCAGTTAGGCACGCACTGTGAATGAGCCAACAGTGAAATTAAAATCAATAAAAGGTTAGCATAAACATATTTCTACAGCAGACCGAGGCATATTGTGTAACTAGTGTGATTTGACTTGCAGAATGGCGTGCAATGTTTCCCTTTTCCTGTTGCGTCCGCCAATTCTTGGCTGATCTTAAACAGCTGCTATGAAAATTCATCAAAACTAAAATTCTCACAAATAAATAAACTGCCATTATATTGCTTTAGTGGTAGTTTCTGTCACATGTATATAAACTACACAAAGTGTTGTGATGTGGTAAAAGTAATATATTTTCGAATAGCTTTCATTTTACCTTTTGATAATTCTTTTGCATGGACACTATGTCACTATTTGACACAGCAAATTCTAAAAGTAATCAACTAAAACTCGAATGAAACTACAATGAAATACTTACATAGCAGTCTTTGTCTTTGTCTTCCAACTAATATCGTACCTCCTTCATATTTACAATACTGTCTTTAACTGCCCTCTTCCTCTTCTTCCTTCCTCTCATAAGTAATAAGAGGGTACCTAACACTAACCCTAGCACAAGGTTTACATAAAAGTTGGCCTTTCAGGGTTAAAGCCTTTTTTGCAGCTTTGAAAGGAATGCTTGAGCCACAACCTTCACAAGACCGTTTGTCTTTCTTCCACATTAAATTATCATGTGTAGAGAAACTAAGATTAATCTTCTCTTGAAGCTGAATGGACCCAAACATTACAGAAGACAACCGCTGGATTTAATGGATTTAATTTTAATCAGCGGGATATATGCAACAACTACAACAGATTTGATCGAAACATCTAATGGAAAATGTGGCAGCTACTCTCATTACCATAATAAGACTTCCAGAAAGTTAAAGGGGAGAAAACTAGATTTTAGGTACATGCCCGAGAGGGATAAGCTTGATTCTGTTTAGAATTAGAAGCTCTTTGGGTCCCTTTGGGAATGAAATTGAAATGTGTTAAATTCCCACCTGTGATGTTTATATTCTCTATCAATCTTTCCGTAAAGCTGTGCTCTGCTAAAAATGCCTCTTCAATAGCCATCTGGAGATAAATCAGGTTACTTCGTTCAAAACGGCCTCTCCCTGGAACCTAAAGAACCAGGAGGTAGAAAAGTTAAGTGCCACTCAAGAGCATCTTCTCGCTGACAAATCTAATGCTCAAACTAAAAAGCCACAAACACACACCTGTCCACATATTCTATGAATGAAAAAACCATTCCACGTTTGACCCATGCAAAATCCTGTTCACGCATAAAATAATAGAGAGCAATCGGCGTATTCTTCTGTCATTAACAGAAAGCAACACAATCATATGGGCAACAAAGAAGCTTGAAATGTGACTTCGGTAAGGGTACTTAGTTCTCGCCCTTCGCTTTCCATTTCCAGAGTACCCAAGAAAACTTGCTCTGGCGCTCGCTTGACCGGATCAATCACAATGGCAGGCCAAGCAGGTTGCTTCCTCTCGGATTTAGCCCACACTATATCTCCGGACACATATATAGTCCTCCCACCCACACCCATCTTCCCCCTGCCCACTAGCACTCTTCAACTCAATGGGATTGGGTTCCTGAATTATGATATCAACTAAATCCATTACTTTCCCATGTAACAATGACTTCGAATTCCGGATTTTCGAGCAACTGTGATTCCTAATATCAGCACCCTTAAACCCAATAGACCTCCCTCCCTTACCATCTTCTGCACGCAATGCAGCTACATCCCCAGTTCCCCACACCCAGAACCGAATTTCTCACCCTTTTGCCGTTTCTCCCCACCAACTTCAACGCTGGCTCTACGGCTCTTATCTTTGAGGCTGAGTTGATCTTTTCTCCAGTTCTCAATGACTGAGTCGTTAAACCAGGAGGGAAGTACCTAAACCCTCCTTCTCAAGGTCCTCACCGACGGCGGTCTCTTTTCCTTGGCTTCGCACTCGCCGTCCGATTTGGGGTCCACCTGAACCCGGGTCCACCACGCCGCACCAAACTCCTCCCCTTCGTCGGAAACTGAAATTCCGGTGGCCGTAACTATGCCGGCGGCGACCTCGCTGAGCAGGGTCAGAGGGTCTTCGTCGTAGTAGCATCTGCGGCTGGCCCTGAGTTTCTTCGCCGCGACATCTTCGTCCTCGGCCGCAGAGCCGGAAGGATGAGGCTGCTTGGCTGGCGGCATTTGGGATTTGAAGCCCCTCTTGATGATCACGATACGTATTCCCACCCCCCTCCACCAGAAAAAAAAAAAAAGAAACAGAGAGAAAAAGAAAAAGAAGAAGCTCGAACAACGTTGGGTTGGGACCCAAAACAGGAGTACAAAGAACAAGTGAAACTTTGGAACAGAAGTCGAATGTGGTGAGGTACAGGAGAGAGCGAGGAAGGGTTTGAGCGGGAAAACTGATGGGATTTCGGGAACTGGGTCGATCGAGTCGAACTCGAACCGCAGAGGCGCAGGGAAGGAAGGAGGCACACAGTACACAGAGAAAGGGCTTGTGCTGTGCTTTCACGCAGCGCTTGTGTTATGTTGAAGGCACATAGAAAGCACGAAGACCATGACGAGGACGTAGACTGAGGAAATGGAAATAAAGTTCCAAATGTTTTTTTTTTCTTTTTCCTTCTTTCTGATTTTGTTTGTTTTTTTAATACGGCTTAAGTTTCATTTAACGGTTTATAGTTAAATAAAAATAGCGGGTAATTATATTATTTATAAATTGAGAATCAAATAATATTATTTTATTTTTTATTTTTTTATTTAATATTATAATATTTTTTATTTCTCATCTCTTTTATTTTTTAACATGTATTCAGAAAAAAAGATAAAAAAATTTAAAATAACATAAAATTATTATTATTTTAATTAAAATAGAAATAAAATAAAGATAATTATTGGAGTTAAATATTATTAAAATATAGAGATAAAATAAAGTCTCTCTCGGAGTTGCTCTTATACTTATCATACTCATTTTTCATCAGTTTTATTATATATTGAAAAAAATAATCAAATAATTTAACCATAAAATACATAAATATCAAAATAAATCTAATTAATTTATTAACATTTATACAAACTAATCATGTACTTAGGTAGGGCACGAGCTAACCTACGCCCCCCGCGCGCGCGCCAGAGTATTATGATGCGCCCTACAGGGATCATCGTGCACGGTGGCTGAGGCCGCCAGTCAGGCAGTCAAGGGACTTAATTTGAATTTAAAAAAAAGGTTAACAAAAGTTAGAATAAATATAGTAAAATAATCTTCTCACATTACTTTCTTGATATTGGATAATCGAGCATTAGGGGAAGGGAAAAGAAAAAACAAAATATAAATAAATTAAAACTGTCCACATTAAAACTGTTCACAATTCAATTGCATAAATTATTTTTTTCTCCCCGTGTAACATATATATATAAACATGCTCTTGTAATTATATTTTATGAAATTATCAAAGTTAATATAATGGTTGGTTGATGCAGCTCGTTGTAAATTGTAATAGCATGAAAATAACTTCAGGCCGCCAGATCATATGGAGTCCAACCTATATTAATATTGCCCGATTATAAATTAGAATTGAATAATTTTTCGATGTAACGACGTATTAATATACCAATCAAGCAGAAATGAAAGAGTAAAAAATATATATTATAATTATTCAACCATTATAATTTTATAATAATACAACTAGACTAGTTGATTGCACTAATATTTATATACCCGTAAAATGTCTGTTACCTCAGAGAACCTGAACTGTCAACCTCCTCCTCAGTGCAAGCGGGTGGCATGACATATCTCACTGTTTCCAGATCAAGCATGTGCGTGTAGCATTCGTTTTTTAAACACGTTTTTGAAATATGAATCCAAAATAATATAATACACACGTTTTTTACACTACTCACGTTCCTCTCTCAATATAATATTGGGCACCACTTGATCCGATGTTGGTGCTCAGATCCTTGCGTGGCCATTATACCACATGCAAAGGACTCTCTCTCTCTCTGGCCGACAAAAGTGGGTGTATGCCTATACTCCTAAATCTATCCTTCGGTACAAAAGTCGGTGACCAACACATTATATGTAAACAAAATATGAGAAACATATAGAAAGAAAAGAGAATGGTGAGTGAAACGGCCGAAGAATTGCATATTTCATAATCCTTTTTGACATATTGGGACTGTCTGGTTCAGAATTTTCGAAACGTGGTTATATTTTTAAAATTGGGATTTAATTTGAAAAGATAAAATATGTTTGATATCAGTTTTAAAAATAAAGTGTTACTTGATTTGGATAAATTAATTATTATTTTAAAATGTTTTTTTATTTTTTATTTTAAATTTATTTTTTTTGACTTATTTTAATTTTTAAAGTTTTAAATTTTTTTATTATTTAAACTCATCATATTTTATTATAATTTTTTATTAATTTTTATAAAATTCACTTAATATATATATTTTAAAAAATACATTTTTAAAATATAAACTTGAATAAAATTTATTTTAAAATTTTAATTTTAATTTCAATAAAAATTTAAAATCATGAAAACTAAAAAAAAACATATACCAACACTACTATTTTTCATAGCATCTTCAATTTTCTCACCATATATGACTCTCTACCATAATACAAAGAACTAATTATACACTTTTTCGTTACTTCAATCATCTCCCTAAATAGAGTCTCTTTATTTTCTATAAAGAGTTAAACATAAAAATTACCCTCTAACCAGTTTTCTATCCCACTCTCTGTAAATAAATTTTACTATTCTTAATCTTAAAAATAAAAAATAGCTATTCATCTTATTATTATTTTATTAGTTTGTCCTCTCACCTTCTCTCCGCTCTTTCCTCCGTCGGCTCTCGCCGTCTTCCCTATAGCTGCACTCTCTCTTCTTTCTTCTCTCTTTTCTCTCCCGCTGTCCTCTCTTTTCCTCCTCCTCCTCCTCCTCCTCTCTCTCTCTCTCTCTCTCTCTCTCTCTCTCTCTCTCTCTCTCTCTCTCTCTCTCTCTCTCTCTGTCTGTCTGTCTCTCTATTTTCACCGTTCTCCGACGCAGGCTAATTTTGGTCGAGGTGGGTTGACGTTTTTGCGTTGGTGATCTGGGTTGATCTTCGTCTGTCCGTAAACAATTAATGGTCTAAAAAAATGACCATTTAACTGCTGCAATAATGGCAAGTTATTGTGCGTAAAAACTGATTCAGAGGGCTAGTGGCTAGACCCAGTGTGATGAAATGAGAGGGCTATTGGTGGAATTGTCTGAGCGTGATAACGAGATAATGGATCCAAGGACTGGTGTTGAAGAACTTATAAGCAGCATTTTGTTCTTAGACAAAAAACAAAACCCCCTTCATATTATTTAGTGTATGAAGTTCTGTAGAGGAGAAAATCAAAATTAGATTACATGTGAAAGTAGAAACAAGAAAATCAACAATGGTACTGCTGATTTCAACTGATAACAAAATAAAAATAAAAATTCCCTAATACACAATTATTACAAAGGGTAAAAACTATCATTTGTTTTTTAGAAAGAGATAATTCTATAAAATAAAAATGAAAGCATACATACAAACAAAATTGACAAAGTATTACACATTACAAATTAACATTTTAACATATGAGAACCCTTTACACCCTTTCTTGTCTACTACATAGTATCCTGCATCACTGTCAGAATCACCATTCCAACTCTACTACAGAATCAATAGTGATTCACAATTCATAGTGCATTTTTGTCATGGATTAACCAATAGTTACACATGTCGAGTAGTAAACTACAACAAAAATTAGGCCTCTCCCGATTGCCATCTCTTGCCAGGGCCTTTCATGTGAAATCAACCAATTAATGAATGTCAAACTGATTTTGTATGCACAGTGAAGTGAACAGATCAAACTCAATAGTTGCCACAAAAATCCAATTCCAATTTGAGCTCCTCAGCTCTGGTGTTTGCTCCCCTCTGACAACAAGTAAGGAGTAACCAGGGAATCAATAACAACTTGCATACAAAAAACGAACTTGACTACTGTTTTTTCCCTTTCTGATTTCATTACGTACATTGTTCCTGTGGAAAAGCTTAGCAGTGGAATAATTCACACTACACAACTTTGAAAGCTCAGTTCATCGTTGCTTTAGCAGTGGATCGCAGACGCTCTGGATCACAACGAAGAGCTTAGCAGCGAGCCCCGCCTCAAAAGCCCACCCAGTAGGCTCAAGCTGCACACCACCATCTCTGACATCGATTCCAAACCTAGACCCAAACCACCCTTGATTTCAATCAACGAGCCAATCAATCTGGAGGCATTCAGTTTGGTCTCGATGCAGCCCTCGTTCAACAAGTCGACCAACAATAAGGCCATGGCGGGCTGAAGCAGGCTATTTCGGGAATCTGAATCAACGGGGAGGTTCATGAGAATATGGGCGATACCGGAGCCGCTGATGACAGAGATACCGCCGCAAGGCTTCTTTGTCTCTTGGATTATGGGAACCTGGTATTGCTGTCGTCAGATCGAGGCGGGGCGGGGGTGTGGCAAAGCTTTGATTTCCCGGGGGATATGTTCCTATCAGGGATGAAGGTCACGGCGGCCGGTGCATTCGTTCACTGTTAAAAAAAATATTTTAATATAAATAAATTTAAAATGAAGCTTTGTTGGAATTGGGAACAAAAACTTATTCTTGGCACAAAAAATTCCCCACGTGTAGGGATAAAATTGATTTGTTCTAAATTATATAACTCCATGAAGAGTACTTCTTATATAGGGGTATAAAATATACTAGTAAGTTTATATAATATTTTCTAATGTATTGAAAAGTACTATTTATTTTCTATAAAAGTAATTCTAAGAGGCATTCTATTGTCTAAATAGTCAAATGCCAAAAACAAGTTCCAACAAACTCTTCATTTGACTCTCTATATGTATAAAAGGCTATAGTGACTCTTTATTTTTAAAAAGTTATTATTTATTCTTTACATACTATTTTATTACTTTTTTATCTTCCCTCTCTTCTATCCAAATGAAAGTTTATTATATTATAAATATAATAAAAATTATTATTTAATAAAAAATAAAATTAAAATAAAGAGTATTATTGGAGTTAGGAGTAAAAAACTACTTTTTACAAATAAAGAATTATTTACGCATGTATATTCGTATTATTGTTAAAGATACTCTAACTATTAAATTATATATAAAAATTTACTCTTACCTTTTTTTTTCACGTTTTTCCGTAATACTTACTTTTATTTTATATTAAATTATAAAATTTTTTATTAAATAAAAAATAATATAAAATAATTTAGAGAATTTATTGTGATATATAATTATATAAATAAAAAAATAACTTAAATTTATAAATTTTTAAAAAGTAATTGAGCATATGGTGTTATGCTCTAAGGAATTCGCAATTAATTAAGCTTGAATTTCCTACGCATACCAATGCCTTGGCCCTTGGGTGGATCGGAGAGGTGGTGAGGCGGCTGTGAAGTTGACCTTTAAAATAACCTCTTCAATGATTTAACATTTAAAATAAACTATGCCGTGAGATTGACCTGAAATTAATAGCATAAAAATAACCACAACACGTCAAACACGAGCAAATTTCATACTAATTATTTGCCCTCCTATGTAAAGTGAAATAAGGTTTACACACCAGGAACCGGATATCCCTTTATACAACACGAATTAAAACAACAAAAGACTCCACTGTCTGATTCTCACGAGAAGAAGACGACGTTACCGGATAGAGAAGGGCGCCGACAAGAACACCACATAACAAACAACCCAAGTTACCCAACAACGCGCCAGCCCCCGCTTCAATACCAACAAAGAAATTTGGCAATTTTTACAACGCTACATGGACTCCACAGTACAATTTGTGCTCCTCCTTTTTATTCACCATTAGCCTATATACAGCTCTAGTAGCCTATACAGGAGTTATTACTTGAGCTATACTTCGCTTGCAAGTTGCAAATGGCCGAGGAACTGGCTTATTTGGCAAATCTTCTCACGTTTGCTGGGTTTAATTTGCCATGCTCCATACTTGCCACTGATCTCTTCATGCGATCACACTCAGCTACTTCTCAGTGATTACCGGAAATGGAAACAATCATTGCTTCCTGCACATGTCTGGTTCTTCGGTCTTAGCAAACCTTCCACGGACCCTTGGTTGAGTGTCAGCAAGAGCCTTCCTGCAAGCATACTGAAATAACACCAACAATGAGTCGAATTCTCCCATTCACAAGATGCAACTCAAGCGTCGCACCCCAACTAAACACCCAACTAAACAGAAGAGCATATTCGTTTGGCATAATAGCTGCAGGGCATTAAATATGAAAGAAGCGACACACGCACAATGGAATAAGAACCACCGGAACACAGCATCCATAGACCATCAAAATCAGCAGGGCTTTTAACCCCACCGACTCCAAGAATAATTTTTAAAAAAAAAACACAAAAAAACAAGAAGCATTAAATATTGTGCCGTGTCTTGCAGCAGCCGATATATGATAATGCACCCAGAAGAAAATTAACGTGTTCAGGAAGAAATTAAGTCTATCAGAGAGAGAACGTGATCCAAGAAAATTGATAAATGGGGTCTCCCCTGAGCAAACATTCATCATTTCTTAATGTTCCCATGACTTAAAATGGTTACACCGTCGTGCAAAAGAACGAAGCCATTTCTCTTTCTGAAGCAAAATTGATCTCCAGTCCAGATGAAATAGAGACCATGGCAAAATTCTTTTTATATTAAGCAAAACTGATCACCGGTTCAGTTGGAATAGAAACCATGTCATTTCTCTTTATACAAAGCGAAATTGATCTCCAGTTCAGATGGAATGGAAAAAACAACAATAAGAAGTGTATGAAAGACCAAATAGGGAGCAGGAACAAAAATATTTCACCCATAAGTTGTGTGTCTATATTCTATGCATGCATCCCAATCGTGTTACAGTGCATCACTTATCACACCATCTCATGGAATAATATACCACTAAACATGCCACATTTTTTTGGCATTTGACCTCACAACATAGGAATTTACATTTAAACACATCTACAATAGCATTCAAGAGGGGGGGAAACATTTTAACTTCTCTAACCATGTTTAAGGACAGCTTGATTAGAGTATCTGTCAGAAAGAGTTAACAGTTACCCTGGATTACATTGCGGTTGATATAATCAAGTTATAGATAAAATATGAAAACAAATTACTGTGTTTCAATTTTGATCCTCAATTTCTAAGGACATGTCAACCTTCATGGTTCTGTAATAAAATTTATAATGTCAAAAATTACAAACACAAGAGGCGAAAGATAAAAAGAAAGAGGAGCAACTAGTGCATTTTTTACCTTAATCTTCCTTCCAAAGTTCCTCTTTTTCTTCTTGTTCCTATATCTAGAAAGCTTTTCCCTGCGCTCTTCACTGTTGCAATTGTGCCGCTCATGTGGAGATTGTATGAGGCTTATATGACCATTAGCAAGAGCCTGTCATAAGAACTCAAAATCAATGGCAAAAACTGCTAAGCATTTCTTGAGCTTTCAACTCTTGTTTCAAAAGCAAACAATGCTCAGAGCTGAAAGGCAATGTTAAACTCACTTTTTCTTGTAGTTAACCAGGGCAGAGAGGAAAGAAGAACGAAATGGGTTGAAAAAATATTAAGTCAAATAATTGGTGCAATAACTCTTTAGGCGCTAGGCTGAGCATGCAAACCTTACAACAAGTAGAATAGAAGGACTGCAGCAGAATGAAGGGTGTCATGTTTGTGGTAGACTTTCTAGCTTTCTGTTTAAAAACTAGTTTCTGTACAATGTGTACATATTCAATTATTTCCCGATTAATGTAAAAATAAGTTTTAAAGCCATTTTATAACAGTAATATTGAAATGGTGACTGCCATTTTTGTCTGTCTTGGTTCATACGGTCAACCCCATTTTATTGAGACTAGACAGTTTGCTTTGGTTTGGTTTGGTATTGAAAATCTTGTCACTATTTCCCTACCAATTTTTATCCACAAAAAAACAAGAAAAACACCCATGTGAAATAACTGAGAAAGGCAGAATAAATATTTGAAACTGTAGATCTGACCTTAATATCTCCCTCACTGAAGGCTCTCCTCATACCACTCCCAAAATCAATCCCAGTAAAATCCAAAAAACTGGGCCTTATAGCATGCCCATTGTTCCACTCCATCTTGTTCAACCATCCTGAGCTAATGCTTTTCTGGAATGGTCCTTCAGAAAGCAAATCTTCCCCTACCATTTGGTTTCCTTCGGAATTTTTAACAGGCATCTTGTTATCCAAAACCTCAAAAGCTGGTCTCTCTGATGACTCAATTGCATTTTTTTCTAGGAGTTCATTACGGCACCCATAGAAAGCATCACTCAGAAGTTGATCACTTTGAATTGAATCAGCTACATCAAGTGCCTGGGAGGGGATAACTTCATCTCCACAAGAAATCATTGAAATAGCAGCAGCTGACATGAGATCAATATCCACCAGTGATTCTTCAATGATGGGATCTGGAGCTTTGAATAAATCCCCTTCTTCTCCCAAGTCATACTCCAATATAGTAGAGGTCTCAACCGGGTTGGGCTACAAATAGAAAATATAAAAGGTATAAAAAAATTCAATAAAATAATCATGGGTATTTGAAACAAAACTATCAAGTGATTAGCAAACGCAAACACTTTCCCAGGAAGTGAATACATTGATCTTATTATAAAAAGGCGCCTACCATCAATTAATATCAGAGCTAAAAGGCTCAAACTAATGGTCCTCCTCAGATGACAATAAACATAAATTACTATTATCCTATAATATAGACTTATATGCAATGAATTTTTCATTCAAAATGCTGTTTCAGGCACAAGGTAAACATGTTTAAAAATGACAAGTAATAATTTTTGCACAAAATTGACAATAGTGCATATCGAACAAAGTTGCAAAGGACGCCTCCTGCAAGCCTTAGGGTGGTGGTTGAGATTACCATCCACATCAATCACACATATAGAATATGTGCAATTCATGAACCGACTGCTATGCGATGAACACCTCTTGTTTGCAGTGCAGCTGAAATTAAAGTAGTTTTTGTTACATGTTACCCATGCTTGATTCAAACAATGAAAATTGAGGGAATCTGCATTTCTCAGCAAGTCAAGAGATTGTTATATGAGACATGAATGATCATGTGGAGCGAAATATTCTCATCTTCCCATACATCTATGGGGAGTGTTTACATAATTCAAGTTGTGATAGGAATTAGGAAGTAATTAACATTATATAAGATTTGACAGTCAAGCTCCAAAATGGGCATAGAATGTCGGCCGGGTCACACTCCAGGGGGGGCATCTTGGATGCCCATGCAAATGGCATATCATCAAAAGGCAAAAACCAAACATGGAAATGGTTACAAATGAAAAGAGTATTCCTAATAAAAAAAAAGCCTAAAAATTAGGGAAAGAGAAACTCGTGTTGGCGAAACTTCAACTTTACTTTCTTTTCTTATATTTTGTCAAGACGCGTCCAAATCCACAAAGCAAAAAAAGAAAAAGAACTTAAAGCTTTCCCAATTATTTTTTGTTTGGCTGCAGATAGAATCCTAATAAGAAAAAAAGTAAACAGAGATAAGATTCTCGACATAACTTCGCTTTCCTTCCCCCCTTACCCCAATTTTCTCAGCTACTAAACAAGGAATTAGGGAACACATGAGTCAAGTTAACAAAAAACAAAAGTCAAATATAATTTCCAGGGAAAGAAAAATCAAATCATGAGCATTTGCAAAATAAACAAGAACCCAATTCATGAAAATGGAAGAAATTTAAAATAATACCCTAAATCCAACGAAGAAGAAGAAGAAGAAGAAGAAGAAGAAGAAGAAAAGCAAATACAATTATCAAACCCTAATTTTCCAGTACAGATACACAAAGATCAAACCTAATGCCGATCGTATAACCAGGAAGGATAGAAACCTACAGAAACAGGAGCGATGATACGAAGATTGCGGTGAGCGAATGAGCGATAGATGGAGAGAGTACCATAGAAACATTGGGTTTGTGAGATTGATAGAAGTCGCCGAGGCTTTGTAATTGTTGAGAGCAGTTCTGGGAGTAGGGAAACAGAAGCCCCGTCTCTGCAAACATTTTTTTTTCAACCCCTAATCTGCTCTCTCCCTCGCAAGCTTCAATGGTGAACCTGTTTCTACAGAGAAGGAGAAACGAAGCAGAGCACAGAGAGCAACACAGGCACAGAGGACAGGACGAGACAGAGGACGGAGCTGCCGTGACCAATTGAGTGTGTTGTGCGGGCGCGCGTGGGTGCAATCTTTGGCCGTTTCGTTGAGTCTATGTTTTTGTGGGGGAGAGAGCCGCGTTGAGTGTGAATTTATAATACAAAAAATCAAAAATATGTGTGAATGGGCAGATTTATGACGTAATAAAGTGGACGGTAAACATGTGTGATTCAAATGTAAAATATACGCAGTATCCTATTTTCGGTTTTGTTTTCTTGTTTTTTTTTTTAAATTATTTTGTTTGGGTGTTTGGAATATTGTTGGTTAAGAATATTACCATAACATTTTTCTTAGGTGTTATTTCACTCTGTATACAAGATTCTTTTCTTTTGTGTAGGTTTTTCGCCTATTAATATTTTATTAGTTCAGTGTTTTAATCAAGATTCACAAATGATTTAGTTATAACTAATAAAATATTATCACATTAAGTGTGTGATCAAAAAAAAACATTTATATGTAATATTAATTGAAAAAAAGGTGTTTGGAGAGCAATTGAAAAAAATGGTTAGAATGGTCAACTGGTCTTTTGCACGGTGTAAGTTGTTGGGATAAATTTTGGTTTGAGTAATTTTAGCATCATTTGGAGTGTTTAATGTGTTTATAAATATAGAAAATAATGAATGTTATGAGTTGAGTAGTAATTAAAATTCTATGATTCTAAATATTCATATCATAATTCAACACAATGCATATTTTTTAAAAGTGTAAAATAGGGAAATATAAGCTATTAACATCTTGCTAAATTTGCATACTTTCATAACACGAAGTTTTAGATCATCATTAATATGGACATTAACAATTATACCTGGCGTTTATTACTTTTTCATCCATGAATTTAAACTTTAATAAATATTTTAAATCATGGGATTTAGAGCTTTATTATTATTATATCAATCTTAGAAGTTAATCGCTTCCCTTAAATGAGTTGATTGTTTCCCCAAACCAATTGGCTAGTCAATATATCTATTTCGAACATATGCTTTTTGGAGCAAAATGTGACAATTTGAAGAAAAAAATTTGTTAATGAATGTTGCATTTTTTATATCATTTGCTACAAATGCCAATACTTTTTTCAATATTTTTAAATAATTAATTTGTATTCATAAAGTATAAATACCTCATCAATATTGTAACAATATAAAACCAACAAATAATAAAATTCACTTCAAATCTACATCAAATTCATGCGTATACTCATCTTGTCAATATTCAATTATAAGCGATACTTTAATTAACATTGAGATTATTACATTATTATAACAAGAATAATTACTTCATACTTAATTGAGCAATCATACTATAATGGTTATCATTAAGCTCGAAAAATGAAAGAGTAATTATCTTGCTTAACTCGGTGAAAACAAGAAATTTATTATCAACCTAAAAACAAATATGAATCAAAGCATAATATTTGATAGTTTTAGTAGAACTCAAGTGATTCTATTAATAATATTAATTAGGATGTAACAATAATATAGAAAAGGATAACTGAATATATAAACTTTAACTCAAATAATAAAAATAATTAATTAAAAATGCCAAAAGATAAAAATAAATCTATAATTTAAGAGTTTATAATTAATAATTATCAAAAATGAATGTTCCTTTTTGTGTTATACATGGCCTTTTATAAACAAATAAGAATCAAAAACTATTACAAGTGAAAAATAAAATAAAAGTAAACTATTACAAGTTGCAAGATTTCAAGAGATACAATCATACATGATTTTCAAATATACGGCTAACGACATGGTTACCATGGTATGGGCAATGAACAACTGGCTGTCGTGATTAGGGTTTGAGGTGCTCGAAAACAGTCAAAATGCTCGAAATGATTAGCACATCACTATCTAGATATTTTCTTATTCAACTGATTGCTCAAACGCAACGTTAACCAATAAACCTCGAAAAAATCAACAATCGGGTCACTCGGGGCCCTAACTCGAAATTGAGTCTAAGTATAATCAAAATGCTCACATCGATGAACACAAGATCATTTAGATGTTTCCAGCTGCCTAAAATGGTTATCTCTCAATTCTACTCAAATACAGGCCTTTATAATATATATGGATATTCTAGGCAAAAAAATAAATAAAAAGAATTATCATATTTGAACATACAAATAATTTTACATTTTCAAAATATAAATCGATTTTAAAATTTGATAAGATATATTTGAGCTTCATACACATATGAATAAAATCTATGAATTTTTGTTATTGTGATACTTGATATTTGTATTATTAATTTAATATTCATGTATTAATAAACACGCTTATAAAATTTCATACTACTTTACGTAGTGTCGGCTCCGAGATTTAGGGGGCCCAAAGCAATTATTAAGTTGGGGGCTTTACCGTCGGAAGGTTGGAGTTGCCGAGTTAGACAGATTGTCGGTCACTAGAAGCTTGGATTGAGGCAAGGATGGTCGTTGGATGCTTGGATGTCACGGATCGCCATTGCCAAAACAATGGGCCATTTGCGCTGTGGCAGGGCTATTGGAGCTGGGAGGGAAGATTTACGGGCTTGCAGCGGGGCAGTGGGTGGGAGGTTGACTTCGTGAAGCGCGTTCCTGGTGTTGGAAATTGGCCGGAGCATGACGGAGATGGAGGTGTTCACATCACATTAAGCGTGGAGACTAAAGCATAGGCTACGTTAAAAAGAAGAAGAATGTTGTGTGTTTTGGTTGCTGGGTTATGTCAATGAATATAAGATAGGGCCTAACCAACTGGGAGACCTAATTTTGATATACTTTTTTGGGGTCCAAGGCTCAAGCCTTACTTGCTTGGCCTTAGGGCCAACCCTAACTCTATGATTTGTTTTTACGTAAATATAACTGAAAAAAGTAATTAGTAGTTATTTATTTTTTTACTAATATTTTTTATAGTTAAATTTATGTAGAAATTTACTATGAAATTGTATTGACATTTTCTTAATACATGAATGTTTAAACTAACAATTGATTTATAAAACAAATATTGATATAGTATCAAAATAGCAAAAAAAAAAATCTACATAATAGCATCCACATTTGATTTAGCATAATCAAAATTTTCTTATAATTTAGGGAAAAAATATACAAATTTGCAAAAAAAAAAAAATCTACATCAAGGTCTCTAGAATGAGATATAGTGATAGAGAATGAATACTAAATTCTCATATTTAGAAATTTACTATTCATCCCAAAATACTTTCATGGTATTTTTAAAATATATTATTATAATTTTAAGCATTAAATTGGTTATAATAAATGAAAGAGAGAAATAAAAAACTAAAAAATAAATATTAATAGAAATGGAAAATAAAATGTTTGATGTTTTTAGAAAATAAGTAAAATTTAAGAGATAGATATATTATTAAAAAAAATAAAGATGTCAAATCAAATGTAAATGATTTAATGTACTAAAATCATTAAACACAACAAATTCGAATAAAATAGATATTTCTCTTATCTAGTTTCAAAGAAGGCATATGATAGAAATTGACCATAGTTTAGATTAATAAAATGAAATAAGATAAAATTGACCATAACATTTTTTAAGGTTGGATAATCATGACAATGTGATAATATACCAAATCATCAGAAGAATGAGAGAAAAAATTAGAGCCATCCATATCATTATAGTTTTATAACAATACTACGTGGCATTACGTAACATTTTTTTGTTTTCTTACACGGCCATGACCTCATGTCAGTTTCTCTATGAGTCGGGATTTGCTGGAAAATAAGCTCATATTTTCACTATGAAAATTTGAATAATTTTAATATTAAAATAATATTTATTTTAGAAATTAACCGTAAGATTAAATATTCATATAATATGTATCATAAACTTATTTGACTAGTATACTATAAGAATACGAGGGCGACCTGAACTCTTCCGAATACCATACTATCGTATTTGACAACCATAAGTCATCTTATATGTTGGAGTAACATCCAATAAATAATCCACTCTAGTAGTTCTATAACAGAGCAGATGTGTCGAAGTGAAACAACTCAAATGACACCACTCTAGTCATCTTGTATGTCTAGACTATCGAGAGAAAGCCGGGTGTTGTTTTGATCCGCCTCAGATTCGATTTCCATAGAAGCAACACTGGTTGACTTATACTGTCGACTCTCCGTATTTCCAGCATTACATACAAGTCTGCGTCGGGTGGTGTTTTGATCTGCCCCCAGATATGTATCAAATGACATTCGTATGATAGGTTGAATTTACGCAAATTCACACTATTGCATATGATAGAAATTGACCATAGTTTAGATTAATAAAATGAAATAAGATAAAATTGACCATAACATTTTTTTAAGGTTGGATAATCATGACAATGTGATAATATACCAAATCATCAGAAGAATGAGAGAAAAAATTAGAGCCGTCCATATCATTATAGTTTTACAACGTGGCATTACGTAAACATTTTTTGTTTTCTTACACAGCCATGACCTCATGTCAGTTTCTCTATGAGTCAGGATTTGCTGGAAAACAAGCTTAGATTTTCACTATGAAAATCTGAGTAATTTCGGTATTAAGTTGATATTTATTTTAGAAATTAACGTAAAATTGAATATTCATATAGTATATATCATGTCTGTAAAATTTACAGTGATTTAACAGTTAATTCATGTGCAACTTAAATTAGAAAAAATCTAAATTAAATTAAATTTAACTTATTTAAATTTAATTTTTTTCTAATTTAATTTGAGGATAAATTAACCGTTAGATCATCATAAAATTTTACAGGTATGATACATATTACATAAATATTTAATCTAATAATTAATTTTTAAAATAAATATTAACTTAATATTGAAATTACTCAAATTTCTACGGTAAAAATCTAAACTTATTGGACTAGTATACTATTAGAATATGAGGGGCAACTTGAACTCTTCTGAATACCATACTAACGTATTTGACAACCAGAAGTCATCTTATATGTTAGAGTAACATCAATAAATAATCCACTCTAGTAGTTCTATAACAAGAGCAGATGTGTCGAAGTGAAACAACTCATTCCGCTGGGCCTTGTATGTCTAGACTATCAGAGAAAGCCGGGTGGTGTTTTGATCCGCCTCAGATTCGATTTCCATAGAGCAACACTGATTGACTTATACTGTCGACTCTCCGTATTTCCAGCATCACATACGGGCTGCGTCGGGTGGTGTTTTGATCCGCCCCAGATATGTATCAAATGACATTCGTATGATAGGTTGAATTTACGCAAATTCACACTATTTCTTCTATGTGCCTTACTTTAACCGACCATAGCATTATTTTAAACAATGGACCACAATGCTAGCATTTAAAAGCTTTTAAAGAATATATTGAATTTACGCTTAAAATAAGACGCCAAACCCACGTGGCTAATTCAATCGATAGAAACGGAAATATTAGTAAAGAATTTGAAACTTACTGTTATCTTAAGTGGAATATAATATTATTAATATTTTAAAAAAATAAATAAAATAAGGCATCAATCATTTAAAAAGAGTGTGTTTCTAAAGAATAAAGCCTAACAAAAATTTAAAAAATATATATAATGAGTCTGGCTAATGAAGTAGATAAAAGAGAAAAGAAAACGAACAAAATAAATTATGATCATTCATACAAAAAATAATTTTAAATTTAAATTTAATTAAATTATTTTTAAAATAACTAATTTATTCAAATAAATTATCACTTTATTTAATAAAAAAACATATTACCATATAAGTTATATCCTCCGGCTTAATACACCAAAGTGACCTAAGATTCGCTAGGATCGGCCAAAAATTAATGGTGGAATACATCTGTGTTACATTTTTGTGAATGTGTGGGGTCAATAGCCATTTACATTCCAACATGAATAGCGATCTATCTGGTTATGAGAATTGAGAAAGAGGATCTCGATTTAATTGAGACTATCTATATACACAGTTTAAATATCCTATCCTGCAGAATGTCAAAAACTTTAGTTACCTTTTTTTTTTTCGTCATACTAAAAGTCAAAGCATAATCTAAATACTTAAAGTGAATTAAATTGTAATGGACCCAAAATCCCAGAAGGAAGCTTTTTTACTAACCTTTGGTAAAACAGAGAAAATGGGTGAGAAAAAAACATATGAAAAAGAGGTGAAAAAGAAAAAAAGTAAAATTCTGTTTTTCCGTGAAATAATTAGTAAGGATAGAAAACTAATGAAAAAAATATAATTTTTTTTATATATATTGTCAATTTTATCATTTTTTTAATGACATGTGGTTGATTAGTCAGCTTGTTTAAGAGGTAATATGGAGAATTTGTTTGCACCGGTATATTTTTTCACACCTTTTACAAATGATTTATTCTGAAAAATGTTCGATACCCATAATGTTTGCATGGGGAAAAAGTTTTTTTAATACTTTTTCCCTACTTCAATCGGTTTTTATATCTTTTTTTTTTGTATTAACCAATCACGGGGTAAACTAGACACGTCAGATATTTTTTCTAAATTATATTTATAAAAAAGGGATGAAAATAAAAAAAATGAAAAGAAAAAGAATAAAATTTTATTTTTCCAGGTTAAGATAGAAAAACGAGTGAAAAAGAAATATAACAAATATTTATTATATTTATTATTAATTTTTTTTATGTCACGTGATTGATCAGCCGACTTATTTCACGGGTAATATGGAGATTTTGTTTTATGCAGTATATTTTTCACTGCCTTTTCTGATGATTTACTATGAAAAATATTTCATGCTTACTCATAAAGTTTTCTATACTTACTAGTTACTATTGCACTTTCATCTCAGCCAAGCAAGCGAAAACAAAAATTTACCTTTTTTTTCCATATCATTAGGTATTTTATATTTTTTTCCTATTAATTATTAATTACCAAATGAATGGTAATGCTTTAAAAGTGCAATGCACGATGCATCTATCGACAATATTCATTGGGCAAATGGGATGGTTGCTTTGGTGTTTCGCAGAATTGAAATCCCATGGTTTTCTGCGTGTAAGGGCGTTCTTGATTTGCGATTTCCCGAGACAGTTTCTGAAATAATTTTAGATTTTTTGTAACTTTTTTTATGTAATTTTATCGAAAGAACAAGTCATTAATAGTGACACTCGTGTAAAACAAAAAACTGATGAAACTAATATATTGGTTGGTAACGCATGCCGGCTCTCTGAATAGAATAGACCAGACCGCCGTACATGATCGAAATGTGATTACGTGAACGCGAGTGACAGACCGCGACACAAACATGATGGAAAAAGTCAGCAAAAGCGTATGGCGCGGAAATTAATATTTTTTGTCGGGTAATTTTACTTGAGTTAGAGTTAAATTTATGTGTCGTGTGTGGCTAAAAAATCACTACAGGTAAGGTAATAATACGCGAGCGGATGTCAGAAATGTTTACATTGGTTTGATCTTTAGATGAATTTCAGTTAAAAAATAATTATATTTTTTAAAATCAAAATACTATTTTATGTATTTGTAATATCTTTTAAAATGACATGGTGTATGTTACTTCAAAAAGTATATCTCTCATGTGTACTCAAAACATATGCATGTTTGAGAAATTAATGGAACAGATTTTTTTGAAAATGGCATAATTTACATAAAATTTGAAAATGAAGGTGAAAGAGTATTTTTTTTGATTAAATCCCATGTGGAGATTTAGGTGCTATAAGTCTCGTCGATAGTTATAAATAAAAAAATAATTTAGACTGATTCTTGTACACAAAGAAATAGTCATTTAAAATTTACAATAGAAATTATATTTCACGAAACCCGGGTTAGTACATCCAGAAATTAATTTTTTAATATTAATTTAATTATCAAAACGAAGTTCTATATCACCCATTGAAATACTATTCCTCTCAAACAAATTTAAACATGTCATTCGTGCGAATGCAACAATCAATTGAAATAGAAATTAATAAAACCAAAGTTCATCAAACCGAAAAGCGATGATGCGGTGGCTTGAGAAGCAAGTAACTTGGGATGCGCAACTTGGGACACAAGCAAGACTTATCTTTCCTTTAGCTGCAGCCACCAAATTAACTATTTTTTTTTTTTTTTTGATTTTTTACGTAATTAAAGAACCGCTCAACCTCCGCCAACCCCAAGGAGACCTTCAATATCAAGATTACCATTGAAGGATGGAATATCCACCTTCAACCGATAATTGGCAACATCTCTACGATCGTGCGATTCCTTTGGTATTCTCTCGCTCGATCTTGCATCGATGGTAGTCGGGCGCCATACAACAACTCTTCCTCTTCGATGAATCATCCCCCGATTATCTAATTGTTAGTCGCACGTCTAAGGTTTGGGTCAACCAATTCATCCCTTGCCTCGAGACAGCACGCTCGAGCAAATCATCATCGAATTTAATTGGTCGGCATATTCACGAACTCTCCTTACTCTTGGCCGCTCTTCGCCAAACACTTTGCCACCACGATCTTCTAACGAGTCGACACGCTCGGTCGGATCTTCAAGACGCCGTTCTACACGTCGGATTCTCGACCTCTGACATCAAACTCCGCCCTTGGGACCCATTGATTGGCTCCTTGGACGCCCGCCTCCCGAACGTCGTCGGTACAATGATCACCTCCAACACACGGACTCGGTGGCATCACCGCAGGAAAAAGCCTTGTTTTGATACCAACCGACGGCGGGTGCGAACCTGGAGATCGATAACAACGATTGAATCTCCCAAACAGGTTGCTAATCCAAGCAAACCCAAAGAATAAATTGATTAATCAATCTATAGATTTATAAAAGCGAGAATAAAATTCATGTGTAACATTACAACGAATTAAAGGCCTATTTATAGCCTCACAAAGGATTACATAAAAGAAAATTCGCATAAAAGAAATTAAAAGGAAACTATTAAATTAGCAATTAAAAGGAAATAATTAAAAGGAAAGATAAGTCTTGCTTGTGTTCCAAGTTGCTTGCATCCCAAGTTACTTGCTTCTCAAGTGCGGCCATATCCCTAAACACATCATCTGAACCATTAATTTGGTTGATGAATGTAGTGGACAATTCTGATCTAATATTAGTGCTCATACTGTCATATGACAACATGGGGTAAAACACTATCCGCAATTATATTATATAAATAATTTATGCAGGATATTAAAAAGAAATTAAAAAATTAAATGCATAGACCGGGGATGGTATTATGGATAGTAAATATATTATACGAGTATACCCAAAAAAAGTGATGGGTTTAATTTTTTGTTCAAGTTTTTCATTAAATAAAAATAAACTGTCATCCAAATTCAATTATTTATTCTAGCTTACCGAGTCTACTTGAACATAGATCATTTTTTGAGACGTTCTCAAAAATGACTTTTTTCTAGTAAATATACAAAAGTAATGTTTCCCGCAATGCTGATGTCTCTGCACCATTTTTTCCTTAATTTTTTTGTTCACAAGTCTCGATTCGATCAACGACATATGTGATTAATTAGATTCAAATTTGATTGTCGAAATGTTTTGAATTTGGTTATTTAATATAACCTCTAAAATAGTTTTTTTAATATCTGTTTAATCAACAACACGTGATATTGATAAAAGTCCGACAATATGTGATATATTCTCTAATGAGACAATTTAAACGTTTTTAATGTTATATTCTTAAAGTCAGTTTTCTCAAGCTTTTATCAATTTTATCTTTACTGATTCTCATCCCATTAATTGGATTGTTTTATCTTTACTAATATTTTTAATGCTATAATATTTGTTGGCATTTGAAAAAAAACTAAAATTATATACTATATTAAATAAAAGGTATTATATAAATAATAAATATTTTTGAAAGGAAATAATAATATAAAACTAAATAAAAGACCATTATTTTATTTTAAAAATGTTACTGTCAAAATAATAATTTTAAAATAATTTTTTAAAATACCGCCTAATGAATAGTACAGGCCATGAATTTTAGCTAAGGAATATTTGATCGTGCATATTATTGAGGTTGGTTTTGAAGAAGTGAACAACAGGGGTCTATGGTGAGGTTAGATCGTTGGATAAGAAAAAGTTAGAAGGAAATTTGACTCTATAATATCATAAACTCAATCCCCTAAAACTCAAAACACATAATTTACTTTCATGAATTTTTGATGTATTATTCGTCTTATTCACACTAACAGCTTATAAGAATTTTTTTGTTTATAAGAAATGTTGTTTGCAGTCTCTGACATGAAGGCTGTATACAATTATTTTGTATTTTTATTAAAATATTACCGTTTTAATTAATAATATTTTAATTAAAACGATATAGTAAATAAAAATATTTTAAAAAAATATAATTTAATTTTTATTTTAAGGATTATATTTAAATTTTTTTCATTGTTTATTACTATTATTAGCACAATCCGGAGCGGACAAGAGACATTGTTGTCGGCTTCCAACCACTTGATATGATAATTAAATTGTTGTATTTGGACTTTCGGTTTTGGTTTCTTCTTCTTTTTTTTTTAATCTTGGACTCATTTTAGTGTTGAAAGTAGCATGACGATGACATCGTCGTGAGAGGCTATAATTCTTAATTAGTTATACTAAAATGTCAATTTCCTGGTAAGAGGTATGCATAAAGGGACAAGAAAAAACAGCTGTAGTAGTGGGTTACATATTAATTAGATCGCTAGAAGAGACGGCTGTGAATTGTGATGGGATTTGCTTGGGTTGTTTATTTGGCAGGGCTCAGGCACTAATAAATTCACATAATACAATTTGGTGGTGTTAAAAATCAAAAAAAGACAAGTAAAAAATTTGATAATGACGGGAAAGTGTGGTCCACCACAAAGCTCTTAGGTGACATTGGTGGGGTAAATTGTGCGGCCACCAGTTTGTGTTATTATGTGCCCGCACGCTTAAGGTTGACGTTTGGAAGAGCCCAGAAAAAGGACCAAGACAAGTACGTGATTTTCAGCAGCGTGAGTTCTGGTCTTGTGTGTGTATAAATGGGCAATCAGTCATAATTAGGATGTCCCAATCGAGATGAACTGGAAGGCGCTTAACTTTTGTGTTCGTGGCTTGACTTTTTGAATGAATTCCCACTGCGTCCATGTCCAGGCATAAATTCCATCTATATATATATATATATATATATATATATATATAGAGAGAGAGAGAGAGAGAGAGAGAGAGAGAGAGAGAGAGAGAGAGAGAGAGAGAGATGAGCATGTTGTTATCGTCGCATGTTGTACTCTTATATAATACATGGTCATTTGTGTACGATTGGCTTTATCTGAGCATGAATGACCATGCTATGTATAGAAAAACTATGTGTGATTTTAAAAGTTCCTAAAAGACTATCTCCATAACTACAACATGTACTTATGTGTTATATATGTGCCTGCATGTAGTGATAAGTTGATGCGTGTCTATTATTGTCTGTAATGTGAAATTTCATTTTAGTTGGTAGTTTTTCTTTCTATGGTGGGTAGTTCATGCGTGTGCAAGTTAGTGGTCTGGCTATGATATAAAGTCAACGTGTCTTCAATTAAGAATATACAAAGAAAATTGATTATCAACTCTTGTATCTCCCTTTTTACTTCTCTCATATATACCTACTATTCTTTGATATCTAACTAAATTGATCGTATTAATTTGATATTAAAGCTAGTTTTATGGAAATAGGTAACAAAACAAATGTTGAATTTCATAATGAATTTTCTTAAATATTAATTTTTCATGAGTTTAGTTTCTACCAAATTTATGCTTTCTTACAAATCATATTCACCAAACTACAGTTCTATTTTACGAGGAATGGATGTCAATCCTCTCCACCCTAAGAATCCAACCACTTTTGAAATTGTTTTTTTCCCAAATTTGATAGAACCAACCGGTAGTTGGATTTAAAAGGCCAAACAATAATATTTTAAATTCCATCACATCAGTCATATCAACAAGTGTAACTTTCTTGGTTTCATTTGAAAGGATTGCATTGCTCCACCATTTCTGTCTAAACAATTATGAAGAGCTGTTTGAAGGCCGTACGAGACTCAAGCAAATTGCTTTAGTCACCACCTATCAAGAAAACTTTGAGAAGTTATCACAATGAATTGATGATTTTCCTAAACATTACCTCGTTGGGTGCTTTATAATAAGTTTGCAAGATGAGGTTTGATTGAATGGGAAAAAGCCATCATGAATGCTCTCATACACCATTAGTGTGGCACATTTCCTTGAGAAGCACAATATGCTATAAAAGGAATCTAGTCCATCAACCCAAGCATAGACAACAACCATTAATCTAAAGAGAATTTTCAGTCAACTCAGCTAGATTTTTTGGACCACCTCTAAAACAGAAAATAACTCAAACATTAGTTGTACTATTCAAGCATATTGAAGAGTGTATTACTCATCAAGAATCAAAGGAAAAGAGAGACAAGAAATTGTGCTATTATTGTAACAAGAAATTCATTTTGAGTTATTCATGTGAGAAGCCTCAATTCTTCATGATAAACGGCATCACAAACTAACATGGGAAGCCATGCCAATCCTCTAGGGGATCAACATTATTTTACCATGATAAACCATGAGTTCATCCTTGAGGACAAGGATCTTTAAGGGAGAGGATTGATATGTGCCGTAGTGGATTGGATGTAGTGAGAAATTGATGCATGTATGTTATTGTCAATAGTAAGAAGTTAAATTTTAATGGTTAGTTTTTTTTTATATGGTGGGTAGTTCGTGAATGTGTGAGATGGTCATACTATTATAAAAAGCTACACTGTCTTCAATTAAGAAAATATGAAAAAAGTGATTATCTTGTATCTCTTTCTATATTTTTCTCCTACCTGCTATTATTTTCTACCCAACTAAATTGATCATCTTATTATGGTTTGTCGTGGATAATATTTTATGTATTGTTATGGTTTTTATTAAAGCTAATAAACAGTTACACATGCAGATTCGTGAATTCTAAATAAATAGTTAAAAACTAGAGCATTATCCCATTTAAATATGATTTGATGTCACAGTGTCCTCGTTAAAGGCGTAGATGTGATTTGCATATTTACAAGATTATCATTATTACTGAAGAATGATGATTTTTTAAAATTTTTACTATCAAAGTCATCAAAGTCTATAGTTTTGCAATAATTTTTTTAATCATTGATTGATTGATATGATGCACCAGTAATAATAATAAAAATTATAGGATCATATTCAAAGGTTAAATACATCTAAAGATCAGCCACGGGTATAAGGTCTATTTAATATGGATGACTTTTAATTAATTTGGTTATTGATGATTTAACAAAAAAATTAAGGTTGGATGTTGATTTTCATATGAATTAATGTTAGCACATTGATTTATTTACTTTACTTTACAACTTGTGACACTGTCATACGGTTCCTCAAATTGTTGTGCTTAGGCTGGTTGTTGGATGTTTGTCTCACATCACTCAAGAACAAGAAAAAATAAGGTATATATAAGAAAAAAGAATATTTTAAATGTTACGACGCGTCTTAAAACTATGCGAACCGATGTGGTGAGCCCAAAACAGACAGTATCATAACACGTGATCGGACATTTACTTAGATCCGATTCTAATAAAATGGTATCATAGCCTGATTGTCTTGTGATTATCTCCGTAAAGTGTTCTATGATATCGAAATTTCATAAGTGTATCTTCAACTGGCGTACGGTTAATGTGTGATAAGGAGAGATATTGTTGGATATTTGTCTCACATGGCTTAAGGATAAGAAAGCAAGACATATATAAAAAGTAATTGGGTCTTTGCTTAAATTGGATTTTAACACTGGTATCAGAGTGTATCTAATTCTTTTCAATAAAAGCTTGCTATGATTTTTTGGGACCCGATCACAAGGACGGAGACTGTTCTCTCGGCTAATTTGATGATTCCAAGTTCACAAGTCCAACAATATTTGATTTTGTTGGGAAATTGTGTCCTATATCGGAAGAAAAATGAGAAGTCAAGAAGCTTATATGGTGAAACGGCCTAAAAAAAGTCACAATGCGTTTTAAAGCCGTGCGGGCGATGTGGCGAGCCCAAAGCGGACAATATTGTGACATGCGGGTGGGCCTACGCCTTGGCCAAATCCTAATAAACAGGTGGAGATTTGTCACTATGCTGTTTTTATTGAGGAGTTGTTTTTGGCTTTACGTCAAGGTGGAGATTTGTGAGGTGACGTAAAGTTTTTAAAAAAGGAAACTGAATTTCGTATATATATATATATATATATATACACACACACACACACCCAACCCCTGTCATACCCTATTGCACAGCGCGTCCTCTCCCTCCGTAGAAGTTGCAGCGCACGACGGAAGTCTCCCACGCCCGTGGGGTCTGAATCTGTAACATCTGAAGTCGTCTGTCTCCCACACTTGTGAGATCTGGTCTGTGTATCATCTGTGCTGCTCTGGCATTCTGCAGCAATCTGTTTTCAGGTAAATTATTATGCCGCTGCCCGTGGACGTAACCCTATTCTGAGGGTGAACCACGTAAATCTGGTATTTCTATTTGTGATGTGATTTTCTGTTTTCTGTTTATTTGCTCAATTATTCCTAACAGATTTCAATTTGACTCATTTATTTAAGTGAAAATTTTTTAAAGCTAGTTGGCCTTCAACGCTTCAAAATGCTACTAGCTAGGTAACGTTTGTCCTATTTCCTATAACGTCGAAGAAACCCGAGACAACCACTTCCCTCCACTATAATTGTAACCTGCAACTTTGGTCGTGCTTTATGGAGTTTTGGGGCCGGCATATGGGTTCTCAGACAAGATGTGACCTTTCGGCTTGGCCACTCAAAGGTCTCCCTCCTACTTTCCCTAAACTTTTTCAATGTTTTCTAGCCACTCTTTGTTAGGCAATCTTCAGGGAGCGCAATTCAAGAATTTTCGACCATAAATGCATATATTTACAAGTAATTTGAGGGTCTTAGATTATTGATAACAAACCAATTAAGTTTTAATAAGTTTATTTACTGATTATAAATTATACTTAAAATTTATATTTTAACTATAAATTTTATTAAAATTTCATATATTTTAGATAGGGATAGTGAAATTTGTAATATTGATTATAAATTATATTTAAAATTTATATTTTAATTATAAATTTTAAATTTTGAGATATTGATTAGTCAAGTTAGTTAAATTTAACTATTAGTCTTTGATATTTTAATAAAATTTATAGTAAAAATTAGGGGTGATCAAGAACCGAACTAAACCGACGAACCGAACCAAACCGTTTGTACCAAAAAAGCTGGTTTTTAAAATTATATTGGTTTATTTGGTTTTTATTTTTAGAAAACCGATATTATTGGTTCGATTTACGGTTTTGGGGGTTTGGTTAATCAAACCGACCGAACAGACGTTACCACTTTGGCACGTCGGCACTTACCGCTTCCCAATTCCCACGCATTCCTTAGTTTTGTAGTTTCTCAAAGTAAAAAGGCCAAAGTTTGACATTCCTAATTCCCAATTTCCACTTATCTCTGTCGGATCTACTCGTAGAGTCGTAAACTTGGCCGATTGGTGATAATGTTTCAGAATTAAAATGAATGTATTGTTTATTTGACGTTAAAATTCAAAAACCGATTCAAACTGATTAACCGAACCGAATTTTTATGCACCGAACCGAACCAAAACCGATGATTTTTAACATTTATTGGTTGGTTTTGATTTGAATTTTTTTCAAACCGAATGTCATTGGTTTGGTTTAAAAATTATATACAAACCGATCGAACCGATCGATATCACTCCTAGTAAAAATGTATATTTTAAGTATGATTGTGACTGATATATATATAAAAGTTTATTAAAATTTTTAATTACTCTTATACTAATGCTCTTAGTATGGTAGTGGGTTTCAACTGAGCATTTCGTGTTTCACTCCCTGTTACTATCGCGAGCTCTGATTTAATGTTCGCATTTTGTCACTTTTTCCCCTCTTCATGTATTTAGCTTTCATTCTTTTTGTTTCTTTTGTTTTGAATAAAAGACACGCATTATGTTGTGTCTCCCTACCCAGATTTGTTTCCATGGCTACGTGTACTAACCTTATTTTCCTTTGATAATTTTGTTTGAAATATATCTCGAGAAGGGCCTAAATACATGCTCCCCAATTGGCAAATGGCCGACAAATATAGGTGGCCAATGGCCTTTTCTATTCGTTGGCGGTGGTGGTGCTACTGCGTGAGGGGTCGCCTCACTGCTCCAAATACGGATCATGATTGCATTCCAAGTTTCCCAAAGCAATTACGTGAGGGTTGAGGAACATAAGTTAATGAACTTTTTTTAAATATATATAGGCGACAGACACTGGTTTTAAGGATATTTGGGATGTGGTCTTGGCATGATTACTTATTTGAAAACCTAAGAAAACGTGTTTGAAAAAGAGATATAGGCGACAGACACTGGTTCTAAGTCTTGCTTGCCACGATTGTTGCTTTATTAGGAACTGGAACTTTTTTTATTTGGTTAAGAATGGGAGAAAAAGAGATTACAACAAATCCACTTTCTCATGAAAAAACAAAAACAAACAAACATTATTAAAAAAAAAAAAACAAACTCAATTCTCGGATCTCGAATTAATTCTCAGATTATGTCTCTTATTTAGATGGAAGCTCTTTTTGGGAGTTGACTTTACTTATTTGAACTGAGTCTGAGATTCTAAAAATCATGTTTTGCGTCTAACACCATTGTCTTCATTGGATGTGTGTGGCCGTAGCCAGAACAATTGAGGGTAGTTTTAAAACATCTAATTATATCATTTTTAGTTGTGTTTATATACATTATTTAATTATATCCAACCATCTGAGTAATGAGTTGGGTGGTCTTGCATTGCATGGTTGAACCGGACCTGACCTTGGCCGACATCGAAAACTATGATTGCTCTTCCGGCAACATTTTTATATGCTATCTGCGGACTGCGGTCCTACGGCAACAGGACAGGACAGGACACGGCGAGGTGTTCGCCCCTATCCGATATATATATTATATATTTGAGTTGAGTGTCATGGCCAAAGAAAACACTACACGTGCCTAGCGTGATTTTATGTGTATATGTAAGGTGACCGTCGATCGATCAATGCAACCCGCAAATAACTACACGTGCCCAGCGTGATTTTGATTGATTAATCGATTAATGCAACCCTCAAATAAACTACACGTGCCTAGCTATAACGTGATTTTGATTGATCAATCCATTAATGCAACCCGCACTTAACATATATATGACTGATAACAAAACGTTTTTATCTTCTTCTCCTCTCTCTTTTTCTGTCTTAAAACAAGTAACCTCGACCCATTCTATCTATAATCATGGTAGCCTACATTAATGTTATTTAACTCATTTTATAACGTAACATTTATTACTAAAAGAAGAAACCGCACGAGATGAACTACGTACGTTGATTGCAAATAAATAAATGATGGGCAGATAATTTTTTCTCTAATTTTCAAACATACTACCCAAACTATTAAAATTTAAAGTTCAAATCAAATGAAACTCTGACACATCTTTCTCATGTGTTAATGGTAATAATACACAGTCAAAAATCATAGATAAGCGAAATATTGGAACAAACTTATCAAGGAAGGAACATTGTGAATGAAAAAAAATATATTTTAATACTATATTAAAATTCAAGGGTCAATATCCTAAAATTAATTGGTTATAGGAAATACTACCATTGAATCTATATCAAGTTATATTTGATTGATTACTTTTTATGAAACTCTAACACAAACATTTATGTCAACTCAAGGGACAGTATCCATTGATTTCAAAGCATTATTCTGTTTCTAAAAATATAAGTTTGACCCGTAAAACATTTTTACGTTTGGTATACTTATTTTTTTATTATGATTTGAATAAAAGTATTATTTTTAAAAAAATATTTAAGTTATTTTATATTTCTAAATATAATTTTTTTTTAACTCAAATTATTTATTTATTTTTCTAATTTTTTTATTTTCCCTATTTAATTGTGCGAGCTCATCCTATTTTATTTTTTAAAATAATCTTTTTAAAATAATCTTTATCAAATAAAATTTATTTTTGAAATTTAAAATTCAATAATTTTAATACAAACTCAAATATAAAGTAAAACATAAAAATAAAAACACGTTAATTAGAGTTTTTTATCAATATTGTTTTAAAAACGTTCCATTCACCACCCTGTCCTCTCCTCTTTCATTATTGGAGTGCAATGTTTGGTTTCCACACTTGAAGATGGTGGGTCGCTCTCCCACCACGTCCTTGTCTCGCCTTATCCCCTCCAAACCGGAACGCAAGACGACAAAGCATTTTTTGTTGTTTTGTAATATAAAATATTATTAGTCATTAAACGTATTATATATGCGTTTATTTATTTTCCCTAATCAAGTTTGCACCTAAAGTCGAGTTGTCTAAGTTTGGGTTGGATTTGGGATGGACATTATTGGTATATTTTTTACCAATAGGTTATGCATGCGGAGTTTGTTTGTTATATGGCTTTTACCAAGTAAATAATATTTGGTACACGGAGTACTTTAATTTTGTTTTAAATAAAATACGTATTTTTGAAAAATATATTTCAATTGTTTTTTATTTTAAAATTTATTTATTTATTCATTCATTTATCTTTATCATATTCATACTCTTATTTCATTTTTATGAAGCTTAATTTTTTGGAAATATTTTAAAAAATAAATAAATATGATTAATATGAAATATAATTTTATTTTTGTTATTTTATATATATCCTGTCAAACGGAATCGTAGTATATCTCTACATCGATTGAAAAAATTTTTTTCGCGGTTTAAAATGATCTTATCATATGAGATGAGAATGATATCAAAAAACATATTATGGCTTGTAAAACTTTTTTTTTTTCAGTTTTGGAAAATCAATGAATCTAGGCCACTAAATATTGGATATTTATTAAATGATTTGATAAATGATACCCATACAACGAAATTATTTAAATAGCTAGTTATGAAAATGCCTGAAGTCGCCAAAAATTGCCACCATGGGGACTGTCACCATGCCGGCGTCCTCGATGGCCGCTGCAGGATCCGCCTCGCACCACGGTGCCGCTACCTCCCATTCCGCTGGACTGCACTAGGACCTGGCAGGTCCCATTGGAGGTAGGGAAGCCGCGTGGATGATGGGCGGTGCCACTACCATGTGGCCTCCCGTAGGCGCAGGCATATGGGCCGTCGCCGACGGTGGCAAACTTGGGAAGCGAGAGCTCCAATTACTTGCAGAAAATTTAACCCGGCCTTTGATTCGGCCAAGCCCAACATGGGTCCGATGAATTTTACTACCTCAATTTTCGGGGGGAGTGGTGGACAGTAGCGGCGGGCAACACCGGCCCGCCTGGGGGTTTGTGTGTGAGGGTTGGGGAGAGAGGGTGTAATGGGTCTCACTCAAGTGATCAGTTTCACATCACTTCTCAAAATCCTATAGGTTATTAGACTTTAAGAAAATACAAAAAGTCTAGGGACATAACAATTCTTAACGCTAACCAAATTTGCCTGACACAAGTTACCTTAAGAGGTAAGCTACTTTTTCTTAATAAAATGATGCTCAATTTATCACTTTGGAAAATATTCAATAATATTATGCATGTCACGCCTCAAATTTTTCAACACCAAAAAATTAATTAATGAAGCCTTATACCTCGCGCTCAAAAGGACAAAGAAATTAGTGGATAGCCACCTAAATAGGGTGTTGCCTAAGACTTATTACAATCTCTCTCCATGCTACACACAAGCACACAACACTTCACACATATAAAGTACAACTAATAATAAACATGGTCATCATCCTCAAAAGATAGTGTCTCAATGTTGTTCTTAAATAAATATATGAATCTTAGTCTTAAAATATCGCAGTGTCTCAAATCAATAACAATTAATAGAACGAGAAAAAATTCCTACCTCCACAGCTTGGGTAACAACCCAACGCCTGCTAGGACCTATAAAAATAGACATCAAAGGTAAATGAGCAAATCATAGCTCAGTAGGGATCAAGTCTTTCTATGTCAACTCAATATCTCTACCTCTAAATGCTTTGTGTACACAAATATCATTGCAGTGATGGGTAAAGATAAACTAACATGCACCACAATCACCAAACAACAGCGCCAATAGCACCAAAAGGGTATTGACCACTCTAGGTGTCTCCTCAATGAGACTTCAATGCTCAAGTCCACTTTAGAACCTGTCATCTCAATAAAACCTCAATGCTCAAGTCTACTCTAGGTTGTCCCCTCAATGAAACCTTAGTTCTCAGGTATTAGTTCTAACATGTATTACACAAACTCCACAATTAAATACATTTAGCACACCTTAATTATTTAGAAAATTAGTTCTCAAACACTTAACAAACGTTGAAATACAAGCATAAAGCAAAGGGCAAAAATATCGGCCAGTACTAAGCTAGGTCGACCATATTGACCAACTCCCTTCGCATCGACTAAACCACATCGATCAAGGATTGATCGATCTCATCACCATGTCAACCACATCAACCTACACAGATCAACCAAGAACAGGTCGATCTTAGGCCCACCTGACCACATCGACCTCGCGTCGATCTCACAATGAAATTCACTCTCGTATTGACCAAACTACTAAAAGCATTTTGGAGCTTCTTTTTGGTCGATCTTGACCAACACTAGGTCAGGTCAACCACATCAACCAAGCCACATTGACTACACTGCGTTAACCGCGTCGATGTTCTGCTTCGCTTCCAACAGGTTCGTTACCCAGTTCTACACATAAATTGATTCCTAATGCCCTAAACAGGGCTTCTAAACTGCAAACGTCAATCCATAACACCTCTCTTGTACTCAAATAGATTTATGAGTCATAACACAATCATTCACCCACTACACTCCATAAGAAGAAGATTAGGGTTCTAACTCCTATACTTCCATAATCATCAATTAAGAATGGGGGAATGAACATGTGGAGACAAAACCACCACCTCTCTTTGCCTGAATCGGAATGGGAGGCCTTATACTTCGTGATCTTGCTTCTAGGGTTCCTCCTTCACCTTGTGTTCTTTATTTATCTCTCTCTCTTTTTTTCTCATGTTAATGCCCGATGGAACACGTTCGCCTCCCTTTTTTTCTTTTAATATACATATAAAATGTTATTAAGACAAATCATATTATTTAAATGTTCAAATTACTAAAATACCTAATACATAAGTTAATACTATTCCTTAAGGCCCTGAACTCCAAAATGGATCTAAATACAGTCAAACTTTCTCATTTTTCGAGTCCAACCTCATACTAACATCTATTTGTCACAATTATCATTCCACAACAAGGTCCACTCTTAGGACCTAGAATACGGGTCCTTACAAGGCAAAGTTTTTCTTTTTCAACTACATGAAGATACAATGATTAATAAATATGGGGTTCACAAAATAAACTCATTTCCTCGACATGTAAATATTGATTAAACCATAAGAGTTACAAATAAAAATAACTCATTTATAAAAACAGTCATAATAAGAGAAACAATAACTATGTGACCATATAAATGCTTAGCTAAGACACCTACATAAAGAATGCAGCCAAACTCATATTCTTTCCTTCCTTTTCATTAAAAAAAATTGAACCAGATTTGAGCTACACTTATAAAGCATCAACTAGTCAACCAACATCAAGACAACAAGTGACTGTCATTCTCCCATTAATCCGTCATCATAATACAACTATGTAAATACTTGTCCCATATGAAATTAGTTACTTAAGTGGAAGTGAGTGTCTGTGGCTGAATTTTTGGCCATGGGTCAGTTTTGGGGCGCAACGCTGTCCGCTTGAGTGCTTAAAATCTCCCTTTTAATAGAATTAATTTAATAGGAGATGCAAACGGTGTTCATAATTTAATGGTATGGAGCGAGGTCTCACATATACCATGGGCTGGAAGTTTGGAACAGAACAAGCTAGGAGTTACAGGAGGCGTGAGCGAGGCGGCAAAAACAGAGGGAGAGCTGGTGCGACTGATTTAAGTTTTGGTATTCAGAAATGGTGGTAGCCACAACCCCATTCTCGTGTCGCTATGTGAGTGTTAGTGACTCCTAATATAGTAATATAGGAATGACAATAGGACAGGACAAATTTTTAGTTGCCCCATCTCCATATACAGTAGGAGAAATATATCCCGTTCCCATTCCGCCGGATTTCCGCCCTATCAGGCAGGACACGGGACAGGGATTTCCCACACCACACTTGATAGCCCAAGCCCACCCGCATGCAAGTCCTGATAGCCCAAGCCCACCCGCATGCAAGTCCGGCCCAGCCCACACCCCACTGCCCCACCCAGCAGCTCCCAGGCCGCATGCCCAGCCAGCCCAGCTGACCCGCCCACGAAAAATCCTAGCACTAAATTAATTTTCTTTTAAAATTGTAAACTTCTAAACAACTATATCACTACTTATAATTAAAATTTAACTTTACTTTCTCTTAATTTTTTAAGGTAATATAAAAACAATTAACTCAAATCTTTGATAACTATTCCACCGAAAAAAAAATCAGAATATTAATCAGCATACATCAGGCAGTCACACGTTTTGGTTAGCCTAAGTAATTCCTTAGTATATGGAACTCGAAAAAAACTTCTTACAATCCTACCACTCAAGCCCGAATACTAATATGACAGCATATAATTAAATAACATACTATTGATCTCAATCACATGCCACTTCATCAGCTACACATAACTTGCACGGTATGACAGCCTACAGCAGTAGGCATGGAACTTATCAGTCACAAAATTGGGCTTGATACAATAATTACTAGGCCGTTTTTCATCAATGCGAGAGTAAAGGCATATCAGCCCAACAAAACAGACGGATTTATAGTATTCTACATAGATATGCAAATCAGCCCAACAAAATAATCCACCCACTAATTTCTACCGAATAATGTTCTAGAATAAATAATTACCATAAACAATGCAGCGCCACTGCACACAAGCATCCACTACTTAGCATAAATAAAAACCCACAACCACCTAGTAAAAACCCCTCCCTCCAATTCTTCAAGACAAAAGTGCAAAACCCTCTCCAATTACATCTTAACCTTTGAGAAGTCGAACTCCGGATGCTGCCAAAGAAATCAAGATTTAATTAAAAAAATCAAACATGTATAGCCCAATATTCCATTCGTGTGGAAGGAGGGAGGACAAGAGTTTACCGAGGCCATGAAATCCTTGAGCACATTCTGCTTTTGCATCTCGTCGCTTGTGGGGAGTCCCATAGACTTCTGTCTCTGATCGAACTGCACAGTGCAAAATTGGAATTAACCAAAGCAAACAGAATCGACCATAAACAATCACAATAAAGAGATCATCAACAACTTCTTTTCTATGGGAAAAGACACTCAACAACCACAGAGTACCAAGTTTCTGTATGTTACCATCATCTTCTCTACCGTCGACCGAGTTTCTGGGTCCAAGTCAGAGAGTTTGCTGCTTTCTGGTTCAACCTTTTGGGTGTCAACTTCTGGTTCACCTTTCACCACACATTTCCACCATTCCATTTGATCATGCTTTGTTAGAAGAACGGAGACGGAACTCTGATCCTCTGTGGAACCAGAATGTTTACATAAATACATAGCAGCAAAGAATGCAGACAAGCAAATGAAAACTCAATACATATTTCATCAGGGAAACCCAAGTTAATCATTTTATAAGAAACTCCCTAGTCCCAAACCAAACATATATTTAAATGATTATTTAGCATTGGCATGTTTTTATCTGTAGGGTGCCATACCTAAACTCCAAAAGCAGTCATCTACCTTGACAGACTTGAAAAGCTCCCCCCTGGGTGTTTCAATATATAAGTAAGGTACAAGCACAAGTATTATGATTCAACAAATAATTTTAACAAAATAAAGTTATGACAATGTGCTTACGTCAATTATTGGGGGCTGATTTTTCAATCCAACTGTAAGTTTATTTTTCTTTATGTCACAGACAATGAACCTTGATTTGGTTCCTGCAGGAACTGGAACAGTCACAGTCACCTCTTGTAAGCTCTGCCCCCAAGAATAATTCTCCAGATCAAGGCCATTCCCTTTGTTAGGTTCTGTTAAGATAATGACAAAAGAACAAACTGTAAGTGGACAGAAGAATAATATATATAATAATTACTTTTAAAATAAGAACGTAACATTTATACTCTAAGGAAGGGAGAACAACAATATGGCATTGAGTTTTTAAGATAAGAACCAACCAATGAAAGGGAGCAACCATATATATAAATCGTGAACAAAGTAACAAATACTTCTACTGATAATTAGTTTGCTTTCAATCAAAGAAAAAGTAAAATAAGAAAAACATATACAGGGAATCATCCTGTTATAGAGTACATTAGGAAAACAAAAAACACAAAATGAGCTTGGGCATCATTGATCAGAGATCAAATTAAAAGTGAAGAAAAGAATATTGAAAACCTAGTTTCAATCCAGATCAAGGGACAGCCCTCCTCACTGATTATTTTGTGGGACATAACGCTTTGAAGCATGTATCAACGCTTTTCATTATTCATTTTAGCCCTCATCAAACTGTTTCTTCATCAGGTTTGCATCTACCAGGGCACACAGAACGATTGAAGCAACAAGTAGAAACAGTATTCAAAACATAAAGTGAACATGGTACTGAGCCCAACCACGAAATTATATTAACCCTTACCCTCCCACCTTTCTATTTGTTCTCAGCTATAGACGCTACATGTACTTCCATAATAGAACAATGTGTTCAAAACCTCTAGCAATCATTTAATGGAAAAGGGCATTAACATAAATAAAAGAAACAGACGACGTGTGAAAACAAACAGCCGACTCTTGTCCGGGTTGTACGACCCTTCATTGGTTCTTTTGTTCCGTAGAAGATTTAAAACCATCAAAAAGGTTCACAATTCTAACTCCACATCAACACTTAGCAAACCAAAACTCACTTAGGAGGGAAAAAAGTTACATTTTAACCATAAATCTTTTCGTTTTCCCAAATCCCAACGTGCAACAAAAAAAAAACTGAAGCAATACTGATGCAGAAGCTAAGAAACAGAAGAACTCAAATATGATCCTGAAAATGAGCTCAATTAGATTGAACGTTCCCTGATAAAACAAATTAGAGGATATAGAACAGACGTACTGAACATGTATATACTTCGGATGCATGAATCAATGCGTACAAGATATAAACTCCCAGTTTATTTCCAGCTAATAAATTTAAGCAAACCCTAAGAAAACAGTAAGAGGCATTTTTAATCAATTTAAAATTTATAGAGAGAGAGTGCGTGTGTGTGTACGTTTTTTATTGGACTGTTCTTCTTCCTTAGCCTCTTCCTGCTTATGTTCCTTAATCTCCTGTTTCGGAGCCGGAGTCGCCTCCTTGACACGCTTCTTCTCGGGCTCGCGCTCCGCCGCCGCAGCCGCCTTCTTTTTCCTCTCCTCGGCGACAACCTTGTCTCTGAGAGAACGAACAAGGCCTAAAATCTTGGTTTCGGCCTGGTCGCTGGAGAAGAGATCCGACTCCTTGGCCACAAAACCGAGGGCGTTCTCGAGGAAGAGCAGAGGCTTGGAAGGATCGAGGACGGAGGAGAAGGGCAAGGCAGTGGAAGCAGCGGTCTGAGGTTGTTGCTTTTGTTGGTCGTCCTGAGCGTCCTGGCATTCGGAGATTATCGCCATTGAGTTCGGTAGGGGGGGGCAAAGGAGGCCTGCCGGATTGGATTGAAGGAAGATCGGAATTAGGGTTTTTGGCAAAGGACTTTAAAAGGGGATGATGGGGAGATTGGAGAAAGGCGGTAGTGGACGGACTAGAGGGTTCCAGAACCCTGACTTTCCATTCTTCTTCTTTTCTGTTTTTTTTCCTCTTTTTTTTTTTCTCTTTTTCTTTTTTTCCTTCCATTTTTATTTTTATTTTTATTACAAATTTAAAAAAAAATTGTAATTATTTTTATCTACACTTATGTTGTTCGGATAATTTTTTTCTTTTCCATTCACCACTTCTCTATTTTTATTTTTGGGATATATAATACATTCATTTTTTATAATTTATTTATTTTCTTAAACTTTTTCATATCTCATTTTTCATTCCTATCCATATTCTTTTAAATAATATTTTTTTTATTTACTACTTTTTCTCTCTTAAACCAATCAGAAGTTTACATTTATAAAAATATATATATTAAACTTTTATAAGAAAAATATTTGAAGATAAATAGTAAATATTTAAATATGAATATTCACTATTTAAATAGGAGTGGCAACGGGTCGGGTCGAGTCGGGTACCGCCTGACCTGAACCGGCCCAAAAATATTTATTTTGACTCGGGGGTTTTGGCAGGTCGGGTCGGTACGGATTGGTCGGATCATCATTTTCCCATTAAATTTATTTAAAGCCTCCAAGTCGGGCATGATCCGGCCCCAACCCGATGGCATGTCGGTGCGGGGCAGACCGAGCCGGGTTGATTTTGTCATCCCTAAATCTGATGTCCATAAACACATAGTATAAAAATAGTAATCAAGGACCGAGTGTCTGAATGCAAAGTCTAAAGGCTAATGTTAGAGGAATGAGTGTTTAAAGGCTTATGTCTAAGAGCAAGGTGTTCGAAAGCATAATGTCTAAACCTAACCCAATTCTTGTTCATTCAATTTCGACGTTACATACCTGTGTCTTTTACAAATGTTATTAATATTTACTATTTATTATCCTGTACACGTGAATATAAAAGCATATTAGGGTTTGGTAAGGCATACCATGCACATACCTTGTGTATTTTTCTTTATGAATAATGAAAAACTAATTTTCAGATTAATTGTGTATGTAAACGATCTTAAGCGATAAGTTAGGTTTACTTATCAATATTTGGTATCAAAGCCTAAGTTTTCGAATAAAGAACATAATCTAGGGTTTTCAAAGAATGCTTTAACATCAATAAAGTATAAAAGTTTAACAAAAGGCCAAGCTTTAGTTTATGGAATATCATGATTAAGCCATCATTGATTCTATAAGAATTGTGGAAAACTATTATAAAAAGGTTTTAAAACGAATTCCTTTGAATATCTTTCAGCTCCATAATATCCTTAAAATTTTGTTTAACACTTAAATTTATACTTGTGAAGTGTTTTGAGACTAAGTGCAACCTATGTTTAACTCTCTCTCTCTCTCTCTCTCTCTATGTGTATATATATATATATAAGCTCACTCCAAAAAGATTACTCTATGAAATCACTTTTGTGAGAAGTTTTATCTTATATTGAACTTAGATTTAATATTTTCCGAAGTCTTTTTTATCTTTAAATGTTTGTTTACCCCCCCCCCCCCCTAATGTTAACTTAAAATAAGATTATTTTAGGGTATCTCTCAATCAAGTACTCCAAAGACAAGTTCGGAGAAAAAAAAATTTGGATCTTCCATAATACAACCAAAATGGGAAAAGACAATAACGAGACCAAGATCACAAAGTTTGCTTATAAAGATAAGGTTTAGGGTAAGATTATAAACAAGAAGTGTACTAGATAAAGTAAGATGTGAGTGAGAAAATTTTCCTATTTTTATGGCAAACATATAAGATTTATCTACAATATGAATGACTGGAGCTTGAGAACTAAATTGTGTAGTTATGAAAATGATTAAGATTATAGGTCATATGATTACTATAGGCTTGAATTAAAGAACTAAGAGGATGTATATGAACTAAGAGTGTGTGGAGATAAAGGTACCACTATTTTAGAGAACATATTAAAGAAGAAATTCTAGATTAACAACTATGATGGGATCTTGAGAAGATGAGCCCTTGGTGGCAGAAGCAACGGTAGATGAGTGGTAGGTAGGTTGGGGTAGCTTTCATTTAGGATGAGTAACCTGAGGTTAATTGGTTGGATTGGGATTTGGGATTATAAAAACATTCTCACTGATAGTCACAAAAAAATCTTCATATATTTAAATACAACATGAAAATTTAGAAATGATAATTAAAAAATAAAGTTCTCCATAACTTTACAAATCATTACAATCTAAAAAGAAGAAGTGATCATATAGTTTACGAACTTGATGGCATATTTTATGTAACTATACAATAAATAAAACACTTAAATGATCATCAATGCAAAATCTTGTTATCATCTACTATCCTCAAAATTCTTTTTATTTTTCTTCTATTCAATTTCTCAAAATAACAACAAACGATGATTTGATTAAAGATAGATTAAAAGAAAAATACAAAATAAAACAACACAACCAATTGTTTTCGTGCAAGAATGCATTTAAAAATATATAGAAAATAAAATAATATAAGATTGATACATTATTACAATGTAAATTAGATGGAATCACATTTTTCCTCAATTTAAAATCCAAGACAGTGATTCAATCAAAAAGTTAAACATTACACGGTTTCATAGGGTTTAACACAAATTTAGATTTTGAAATCAATATCAATCATGTTTCAAATTCGAGTTAGATATGTTCTTTATAGTAGGCACAACAACAATGCCACTAAAGAAGGATAGTATGATAAATTTTATTATTTAAGTATTTAACAATTGAATGAAAAAATTAATTTATGGTATTTAAATATTTAAAACAAAATTAAAATACTATAAACCTAAATTAAAATGTATTTAAAGCAAAAATAAAAATCAAATTTTGAAACTTATGGGGGAGTGTCCAATCTCGACCGTTGACGTAGAATAGCCTTGGATATATTGTTGTAGGTGTCCGCATTAGTAAGGGGTCACAGGGATAGAGCACGATCCAACCAAATTTGGCCTGGCCCATATGTAGAGTGATCGGGCTTTGCCCTGTATATCTAATGATCATAACACAAAAATAAAAATAAATAAATAAAAATAACAATGGGGCATTGGACCTCGGCCTGATTCTTTCTTATTGGCAAGCTAGGTCGTTTGTTATTATTTTTTTTCTTCTTTTACGTCACGTCACATAGGTAGTTTTGCAAAAGAATACTTTGACTCAATTATCTTTTTGTTTTTCATAGAATAAATATTGGCCTTTTATAAAATAAATCACTATATTAAATTTTTTTTATTAGGGGTTAATAATTATATTATACAAAAATAAATATTATTATTTGTTGATTTTCTTTCTTTATACTATCAATTATTCAAAGAGCCATCATTATTATTTTTCATAAATATTAGGTTTATTTTATATGTTAAAATAATTTATCAAAAGCATAGTATACAAATCTTTCCATCAATATATTTTCCTTATGCGTGTGTATTATCATCAATATTTGATCCGTTGGCTTTTGGGTTTCCTAGTTTTTTTTAAAGCTTATATTAATGTCCTTGCATCGTTCTTTTTTTTTTTTTGTTCGCATGAATATTACCAGGTAAAACTTAAAAATTAAGATGATATCTCTTGAAATCAACTAAATCGTCCAGATATTGAGTACAGGAGACTAACCAAAATAAGCCAATTGATTTTAGTCAAACTAAAGATTTATATGCAAGAAAAGTAAAACTGCTCGCCACAGGCACCCGCGCTCATCTCTGCGCCGCTCTTGAAATGGAAGCTCATCTCCGGCAACGCCAGCCCTCTCCAGCGCAGGTTCGACTTTCGATACCTAGCGTCGCTCCATCGCTAGGGAGAAGATGGAGTACGTCACCTCTTAGCCTTCTTTAAAGGCGTCTCCGTCGCCTAGCTTACCTGGGCGTCCTTGGCGTACGTGCACCTTGGACCAAAATGGGGTCGCCCCATCGCCCTGCTCCGGCGAGAGCGCCATGTTGCCTAGGTGCTTCGTAGGTGATGTTTTAATAACAATATAAATCATATTGGACTAGTATTTTAATTGGATGTTCATGGTCGCCGCCTTTCTGTTGATTTGATTTTATTTTTTTTTAAAAGAGAGTAAAGGTTATTGTTATTAAATAGAAAAAACAAAAAACAAAATCAACTGCTTGCATTCATCATATCGAATGAGCGTAATTTTGAGCGTGTTTGGTATTGGTTTTGGTTTTGGTTTTCTGTATTAAAATACAGAAAATTTATTGTTGTTGTTGTTTGGTGGATGTTTTTTTTTTATTTTGGGAAACAACCTGAGTATAGAAAATCGGAAACAACTTCTGCGTGTTTTCGTGTGTTTTCTCCCCGCTAGCTCCTTGCACGACGTCCCCCCTTGATGGCTCCCCTGCGCGACTTCCTCCCTTGACGGCTCCCCTGCGACGCCTCCCCTACAACATCCCCGCGCGACTTCTGTGACGTCTCCCTCCCTCCCCTGCGCGACGATGCGATGCGGATGGCCGCCCCCCCCCCCCCCACCCGATGCCTCCGTTGCCGTTCTCCCCGCCCGGCGCAACCTCCACCCGTTCGATCCGACTGGCACGACCTCTCCCAGCGCGGCGCGGCACGATGTCCCCTCTGAAAGTGTAAAACGAGTATAGTTTTACGTAAAAACATACACCAAACAAAGGCACCGTTTTAAATTTTATAAAAAATAATTTCTAAATACGATTTCCAAAAAAATGTTTTGAAAACAGAATACAATAAACATCCACCAAACATGCCCTTTAGCACCTAGAAAATGAGATAGGCAATATTGAGTTATGCCATATTATATGTTTATTATTCAAAGGAATAAAAAGTAATTTTCATCTCTACATCATTTCATATATTTTATTTATTTTTTATATCTCATTATAATCTCTATCTCTATTTAGGGTGTAAAACAAGCTCTATACACACTGCTTTATGTTTATGGTGGAGCGAATCGGACTGATCAAGGCTCGGTTCATTTAAAATATTGACTGGCCCGTAGACTTTTTTAAATCTTTAAATGCATTAAAATTTAATATAAATATTATATTATATAACTTTAATCAAGAAAAATAGATTTTATATATGAACAATTATAAAACAAATTTAAAATAATATTAGTTCAATTGAATTATATTAATTAACTTTAAATTTTTAAAAAATTCAATAAATAAAAAATTACAGGCCAGTTCGCGAATCCCTGTAGGCTAGGCCGGACCGAGCTTTGCCCAGTCTATTTAAAATGTGAGCCGGGCCAAGCTAGCCCGTTTTACACCTTTATCTCTATTGTTTTAAATTGTAATTTTGTTATTTTGTATTTACAATTTTTTTCATTTATTATATAACCAATCAAAAGTACACATATATTTAAAAATATAATAAAAAAATATTTGGATAATGAATAGTGATCATCTGAATATAGAGATTTTCTCTCCAATTTTTATTTTTATTCTCTAAATTTTGAAAGTTAAAGGACTTGATGTATAGTATTTTTAATCTAAAATTTAAAACTTTCTCTAAATTTTAAAGAAATTATGTTTTTGAAGGAGCTAGTATGGATATTCTAATACAATACAAAAAAAAAATCGCCTAAGCTATTCCTTGTGATATGAGAATTAAAGACAAAAAAACTAAAGCCTATTTGTAAGAAGAAAAGAAAAAGATGACGAAATTTATATTTATCAACTGCTTGAGCCAAGTGTATGTGTGTTTTTATTAAACAATATATTATTTGATATATTTTAAAAAAATAAGTAATTGAGAAGGACACAAAATGTCGTTAAACGATAAATTGTTTCATCCTAAAATAATATTTCAGGCGGTTTTAAATCATTGTCAAGATAACAAATATTTTCATTATGAGCAAGTTTATATTAAAAATATTAAACTTTTTATTTTACCTTGCCCTTTTCACTATTACATTAATAGTTGACCAATTATTTCCATTGGTCCTTATCAATGTTAGATGGTTGTTGCTCCTACTGGGTAACCATGTCGATATCATGCATATGCTAAGTTGTTTTAAGGTTATTCTTTGTAGATTTTCAACGTTTACTATGTTGGGATGGTGCTATATAAAACAATGTGTAATTTCAAATGCATAAAGATCATTTTTGATTAATTGAAATATATTTTATTTACGTATTTATTAGATTGCATATTATGCTTTCATGTGTAGCTAAACATCATAATATCTTGTTACTTATCGAAATCTATTACTGGATATGTGTGAAACACACATAATATATTCATTAACTATATTAAATATAAAATTTGTTTGCAATATGCTCTATTCTTATAAGATTGTGATGGGAATTATTTTTATAGTAAGATTAATCTAATATAGAATCATTGTAAAGAGTTTGTAAATAATAACACTTGTATGTATTTATACATATTAAACATGATCATAGAGTAAAATTTTTAACTAATTTTATGAATAACTAATAGTAACTAATTTCATGATCATAATAGTAACTCTATATTTTATTATTAAATAACTAATTTATGAATTAATTTTATTGATTAACTCGTATCTATAATTAATATTTTTTTACTTAATGATGAGACTCATTAAATTTCAAATATTATAGTTAGAATTTCAAATATGATAGATAGTGAATACGGCAAACCGATAGCTGTGCATTTATTAAACGATAGCTGTGCGGTCCCCGGCGGCTCACTACAAACGTGCAAACCGTAAAACGTGTTTGAATCCTCAAATCACAATGTTGCTTGCAATGCATCCCGTCAACCCAAATAAATGCAGCCCTGTCGGACTCAATCTTGGTTTGCTTAACTTTTTTAAAAAAGAAACAAAAATCCCCTTTTAGCCTCCCTACAAATATGTTAATTTAAAGGAAGAATTAAATAGAAAGTAGTAATGCGATACTAACAAATCATATAAATTATAATATCATGATTTTGAATTTGGATTTTATCTTAAGTTAATTTCAGTAATTAATTATTCTAAAACGTTAGATCCAAAAAAAAATAAATAAATTAATTAGCCGTTTCTTAATATTTATTACTTATACATAAGAAGAAATATATTTTTATAAATTTTAAAATCTTATGATAATAAAATTTAAATTATTATTTGTGAAAATAATGAATTGAAAACAAATCTAAGACACGTACCACTTTAATCATCACGTGCAAAAACAAAAATAACTATAATTAATAATGAGAAAATATAAGTGACAATACTAAATTTAAAATTAAAATTTTTAAAAAATAGGGAAACAAAAATAATTCCGAACAACCATGTACTCCTTAATTATACTTATATACGTCATACTTATATACGTCACGCAAATCACATATAACTCCACCCCAAAATGGCTCCACTCCCTATCCGTCCCACAAGACTGCTCAGTAATGCGGTGCTGGTGTAACAAAAGACTTTTGCATCGTATTATTTATATTTATTTAAAAATTAATCGTTAAATTAATTTTTTATATAAAAAATGTTTATCTAATAATTATTTTTTACGTAAATTTAACCCCAAAAAATGTAAATAAAAAAATTTGGCCAATTCCTAACGCAAATTTAAATTTTAGTGGAAAAGTAGGCAAGTCTGGCCCGACAGCCAGCATTCATGCCAGCGTGTGTTGGTGAAGTTTTTTGGTGGGGTGAGCCGCATCCGTACACGTGGATGGTACAAAGAGGAGCGGCCTGTCATGGCCGCTGCAAAAGTTTTGACTCTCGGCTCGGAAGGTGTGCCAGCTGGAAAAATGATGGTTGAAATTCAGAAAAATTCCATTAGGCTATGTTTGGTGTTATTTTTGGTTTTATATTTTTAAAAATAATTTTTAAAAATTATATTTGAAAAGTATTTTTTGGTAAATTAAATATAATTTTTTTGTTTGGTAATTGTTTTCTATTTTATTTTTTGAAAAGTGTATTTTTGGCAGTTTAGGCCGTAGGTACTGTTCCGGGCGGGTGAGCTCGCGCCAGGGCAGGGGGCAGCTCGCACAGGGGGGAGCCGTCATGCCGGGGGAGGTCGCGAGGGAGGGGGGGGGGAGCCGTCGCATAGGGGGGAGCTCGTGCGGGAAGAGCTTGCACGGGGGGAGAGCCGTCGTGCCGGGGAGGTCGCGGGGGGGGAGGTCGCGAGGGGGGGGGAGAGGGAGAGCGCGCGGGGGGGGAAAGCGGCGCAGGGGAAAGGGCACGCAGAGGGAGATCTTGCTGGGGGGAGGTCGTGCAGGGGGCGATCTCGCAGGGAGGAGGTCGCGCGGGGGAGATGTGGTCTGGGGGGAGCCGTCGCGCTAGGAGAAGCTTGCGCAGGGGTGGGGGGCGTCACGCCAGGGGGCGTCGTGCTGGGAGGGAAGGGGGAGCTGGCGTAGTGGGAGGAGGCAGCGGGCGGAGCTGGGGCAAGAAGAGGAGAAAAAAACATTGAGTGCAGAAAACAAAAAATGAAAACGTCTTTTACGCGTTTTCATTTTTGAGCAATTAAAATCGGGTTGTAGTCAAATTTTAAGAAAGGATACCGTTGTCAAACAACTTGCTTCGCACGTTTTCTGTATTAAAATAGACAAAACGGCCGAAAACATCGCAAACCAAACACGCTCTTATATTATCGATACAAAGTTTAAAGTTTAAATAAAAAGTTAATTTTTATTTATTTTTATATATGAAAAATAGAAAATGTATTTTTTTATTTATAAATAATAATAAAATAAATAAATAAAACATAGAAAGAAGTGTTGGAATAAAAAATTATGAAATAAGTAAAAATATTTTTTAAATGTAGAGATAAAATATATTGTTAAATATTTTTTTATTTTTTTGAGCTTATTTCTGGTTTGATTAAAATCTTTTGAAGGTTTATGGATTTTCTCTACGCCTTTCATTTTAATAAATATCCTTCTATTTATTTAAACAAAAAGTGCAAATCTTAAAAAAAAAAGGTTTGGGGTGACTTTAATTGCCTTCAAAGCTTGTAACCTTTAATCCTAGGGAGTAGGCGAGGTTTCTTATCACTGGTGGGAACATTGATGTATAAGAGAATCCACAGTTTATTGATAAAAATAAAAGCAAAAGCTATACTTAGTTAAAAATTAATTTCAATATATTAGGTAAATCATTAGTAAAAGCAAAAAAAATATAAATATCACTTTAGCTTTTGCTTGGACCGAATATGTCATGTCATCAACTAGTAGCAATTTACATATATAACCTGTTCTGCTCTCCCAACTTCATGTTTCTCTCACTTTGGCAAGTCCTTGGAAGTCACAGGCCTTCCTCCCGTGTCTCGCCCTCACCCATCGACCCCCCCGATCCCCCGCACGTGATGTCGGCCCCTACTCCCCCCGCATACGATGTCGCCCCTTTTGCCCATGTAACCATAGGGATTTTAAAATTTGGAGATAATATAGAAAAATAATATATTGGGTAAAATGATAGTTCAGGAAAAAAATAGATGAAATAATATTGAAATATCATTAGTCAAAATGTTACTATAGCAAGTTAAATATTGCTTTAGCTTGGAATTTTAGCTTATAAAGACCGGAGATACTCTAACAATTTGATATTGATATTTGTTGTCCAACCTAATTTTAAGTGTGTTAAAATGTCCAACAATTCATGGATTAAGATCAATCATTAAATGAATGATTGAGATAAAATATTGACATTAGAACAACTCCAATCTATTTTGTATTATTTACATGTAGAGAGTAAACTTTTAAATTTACTATTGGAATTAAATTTTAAAAATAACTATTTACATGTGAAATTTTCTTTACATGTAGATATAAAATATAAAACATTTTTGGAGTTGCTCTTATTCAATGAGTGTTTTTGTATATTTTTTTATTCTCAATTATTAATTTTATAATTTTTTTATTTCATTCAGAATTTGGATGTTAATCTAATAAATATAAAAAAGATCTTTTGGTAAGAGATTACTTATGGGTTTTTTAAAAATAAAATTAATTCTTAAGCCCTTCCCGTCCATGCTATGCTAAATCCAGAGCAACACTAATCCATAACATACATAGATGAAGCGAAGTAACTTAGCCTTCCCGGCCATGCTATGCACTTAAGTCCCTCACGCCCACATACCAAACATGCTAGGTAGGCATTTAACTTTAAATAATTATATATATAATATAAATGTGAAAATCACAAACCGATAACATTGCTAATCAAAAGCCCACAAATACTATTATTGATAAGGGGCAAATACTACTAAAAATGACACAAACATGGCTAAATATATATATATCATGAGGGCACCTTAAAGTCCCACAACAATCCTCTTGAAACGACACATAAAAAACCTACTATACAAGTTGGCCAAACTTTCAAACTATTATTCATATAGATGTTTGGATTCAAATAGAAGTTCAAATTTAAACTATAACATTTATACATAAGAGCATTACCATCAAACACCCAACCATTTTTTCTAAATTTATAGATTTAAATTACTTTTTACTTCCATGTATAAATATACATTACAATAGATTCCCTAAATCACTCCCTACATCATTAGAATAATATTTTATGCTATTTTTTGTTTAATAATAATTTTTTTTTATAATGTAATATGAAATAAAAGTAATGTTATGGGAAATGTGAAGGAGAGAGATGAGTGAAAATTTTTATATATGATTTAATAATTATAGGGAATGAATAATATTTCTTAATACATTGAGAAATACTATACGAATCCTTTGGAGAAAGTTAAATATAAGATATCTGTTATAGGAATGATTTTATGACTTTTTAACTTTTTTTCCTAATATAGGGAAATATACTACTATAGAAAATCTACTACTAGTGTTTTAAACAACTCTTTGGATGAACAGTTAAGTGTCTGGTCAAATTTTTAGTATACGTACACTCAAGCCTTCTATGGAACACTTAATCTTGCATTTGGTCAAATACTCATACTTATCTTCAAAGAAGTCTTTTATTTCACTTATGACAAGTCTTCATATTTAACCTGGCATAAGTCTTTGAACTTAACCTCAAAGAAATTTTTAGAGAAGACATTTTGAGCATATTTGGTTCAATTATGATTTGAAAAAAAATATCTATTTAGTAATAGAGAGAATGTGTTTTAGAAAGGGTATATTTTAAAAGATTAAGTCTTGATTCTTTTAAAAAATAATATTTCATTTATCCAAGTAATAAAAATGAGATAAAGTAAAAAACAAATAATAAAAAATTATTTGAGTCTCCTGACAAAATTAAGTTTAGAAACAATTTTTTAAAATAATTATAGAACATACCATTATTTTTAAATATATATCATTATTAAATTAAAATGAGCATGAATCCAACATTTATAAAAACAATTCAGGATTCTCCAAACACCAAATAGGGTGTTAAACTTGTCTCTGAATCTACTCTTCCTCTAACATGACTATATTACCCATTCTATGTGACCGTGTGAATCCTTCTGAACCCAAAAATACATTTTTCTGCATCTCAAACAGCCTAACTTCACCATTTGACTAGCCTTATGAAATAAGTGTCTTGAAAGATACTTATGACTTTTTGAAATGAAAATTTTATGATTTTTTTATTATTAGAAGAAATTATTTAAAATAATAAACTCTTTATAATTTGTAAACTAACCAATAAAAATATAAATTGTAAGTATAAATTAAGACAATCTTTAATTTATTTAATTTTAAATTGATTTATAAGTCATAATAATCACTCTTTCTTTAATTAAAATTTAAAAGTTATTTTTAAATTATAAAAATGAACATAATCTATAAACAGATTACTAAATACTAAAAAAGAAAAAATTTGGCCCATCAAGTAGGTCAATTAGTGAGGGGGTCGTGGGAGAAGCAAGTATTATATATACATGGGTGGTTAAGAGATTAAAGTTTGGTATTGTTTTATTGTTTTCTGTTTATAAAAAATATTTTAAAAAATTATATTTAAAAATTATTTTCTGTCGAATTGAATATATATTTTTGCTTAGGAGTTATTTTCTGTCAAATCAAAAATTATATCTCAATTTGATGCGGTTGTGCCAGGAGGGAGGAACAACGGGAAGGATAGGGCAGGGAGGAGCTATTGGCATAGAAGAGAAAAAAAGTAAAAACAATAAAAGTATATTTTTTATTTTTTATTTAAGTATTACTTGTACCAAAAGACAAAAAAAAAGTAAAAATAATTATATGATAATTTCTATATTCAAAATTGTTTTCTAATATGGATACCTCTTGTTCACTCGTGAAATTTACAACCAATATTTTGATTGCAATATATATTGGTGGACCGAGAGCACTAGTAGTAGATTTCCTATAAGAGTCTATTTCTCTATATTTATGAAAAAAAGTTAAAAAATTATAAAATCATCCATATAATAGATGCCTTATATTTAACTTTTTTTATATGATTTGTACAATGTTTCTCAATATATTAAGAAGCAATATTCACTCTTTATAATTATTAAATTGATATATAAAAAATTTCTCTTATCTCTCTCATTCACATTTCTCATAACATTCACTTTTAGTTTATATTAAATTATAAAAAGTATTATTAAATAAAATAAATATTATAAAATATTATTTTAATGGTATAGATAGTGATTTAAAAAATTTATTGTGATGTGCATTTTTATGGAGAAACAAAAAGTAGTTTAAAATTATAAATTTAAAGAAAATTATTGAGAGGTTTATGTGAGTTCTTTAAGGGCTAAGCATTAACACTAGCTTCCCAACCATCTTTCATAATTTTACTGATTTAAATTATTTTTTTGATTTTTTATACGAATATATATATACTATAATAAATTATATAAATCGCTATTTATATCGTTAAAATAATATTTTTAATATTTTTTTATAATTTAATATAAAACAAAAAGTAAATATTACGAAATTAAAAAATAAAAGAGAGAGATAAATAATTTTTTAGTAAATAATACAATTCTTAATATATTAGAAAATTATATAAATTATATAAATAATATAAAATTATATTAGAAAGTTAATTATAAGATATAATTTTATTATGACTATATATATATATATATATTTTAAATATAAAAAATAAACTTTTATAATGAATCTCGTACTATTGTTCTAACAAACTTCTACAATTTTGGCATTGTCAGCAAGTAGTTATACGTCGTAATTAATGGCCTAAAATTGCCACGTCAACGCATGCTTCACATGCTGCACATGCACAAAACAAATGGCAAGCCGTGAGATTCATACAAATGCTAGGGGCATCCTCGTAAGCCAACCGGCCCAACCCCTACATAAGTAAGCCTGCCTCGCCCCATGCAAAGATGCAAGGAGCGTGTCTGCAGACAACCTCGTAACAATACCCTAGTGTTCAACTAAATTACAGCTGCTTAATTTGAACTACAATGAGTTCGCTGCCTCTGATTGCCAAGGAATCCAAGTCCAGCCGGCGAGGCAGCTTCGGTCTGAAAACGCCAGCAGCTCTCGCATCCATAAAGCCCCCGGCAACGGCTCAGAGTGGGTTGAAATGGGAAACCGCCACTGCTGCGGAGGACGAGGAACCACTGAGCCCGATGGCCCGGGTGTACCAAACACCCAACTTCAACTTCCACATTATAGCCATGTTGGGGTTCAAGACGAGGATCAATGTTGAGCTGATGAAGGCCGGGCTAGAAGACACTCTGGTTAAGCATCGTCGTTTCTCCAGCAAACTGGTACAACTAATTTACATAAACTGACATTTCAATTATTCACGTAAACAGGAAATTATTTTAGTGAGGCCATAATACATAGAGTATATACTTTTAATATTATTTTTTAAATACAAGTCATATATATATATATATATATATGGATATAAATAAATATATATATGGATATGTATTAAAAGGTGATAAATATAAAAGGTCGAGTTCGGAGGCCGGCCAATGGCGGCCGGCAGAGAGCCTTGCCGGAAATGGGGAGCTTAGAGAGAAGGGAGAGAGCTTATGATAACACATGGAGCATCATAATTTTTTTAGATATAAAATGGTTAAAATTATAAATAAAAGAGATGCCGAAAGATTAAATAATTAATAATTAATTAAAATGATTGAGATTAGCTTTAAAATGTTTGAAATATAAAAAAAGTTAGGCCATGTTTAATTTGTTACGAGTTTTTATTTTTATATTTTATTTTTTTCTATAGTTCTTGTAAAATTTAATCTGAAAATATTTTTTGTTTGGTAGAAAAGACAATGTATTTTAAAATGAATGTTTTTTGAAAATTAGATCCTATAAAAATGAAAACAAATATAATATTATGATTTTAGATAATAAAATAGAGAAAAAAAATTATTTGAATCCTTTCCATAAAATTGAATTTATATTTAAAAACAAAATAATTAGAAATAGTTTTCTAAATAGTTATGAAACTCACTTTATTTTGAAAACTGAATTTATAACATAGCTTTATCTTTACGAATTCTAAAAATAAATTTTAAATTTATCCTAGCACATCATTTTAAAAATAATCACGAAACCTTTGTGAACCAAACATTTTGTATGTATATTTGACTTATGCAAAGTCTTTAGTTAGGAATTTAAAATATGTATATATATATATGCATATCTCATACATCAGGTTACAAGTAGAATCACCTCAAACAAACAAACACTAACGTCAATGATATGGTTACTTTAGTAGTTTTCCCATTTGCAATACTATAAGTTGCACAATCATCACTTTATTCTATATTTTAAACCTATATTGCATCACAATTTTCAATCAATAAATATAAATAGAGAGAGTTTGATATGTATTTTGATTTTGTTTTCTGGTTTCTTTATTGGAATTTATATTAAATTTTAAATTTTTAAAATAATTTATGTTTGATAAGAGAGAATTAATGTTTTTTTTAAATAAATTTGATTTCATAAAAATTTTAAAAATAAAATATGATAAACACAAGTAATAAAATAAAAAATAAAAAATAATCTTGATTGCCCATCAAAAATATATTTAAATTTTAAAAAATTAATTAGAAATCAATTTTAAAACAGCTACAGTATTATCATATTTTTAAAACACAATTTACAAATTAATTTATTTTAAATAAATATGATCCCAAAGTTTTTTGAATTCAACGTTGGAAACTAGGGCCTCTTTTGATAGAACGATATTATTTTTTAAAAATTAATTATTTTTAATAACAATAAACTCAAATAATTTAAAATTATTCATGATATTTAAATTTATAATTTTAAAAAATAATTTTATTTTTCTAAAAAATATAACCATACCAAACATGCAATAAAGACAAAAAAATGGGACAACATCAGTACTGGCCCTGTTTTATGTCCCTTTCCATCTTTAACCTTTTAAGTACTGTTTTTTTAAGAAGATTCAATGGGCAATTATTATTAATGTGGAAATTCCCCAATCGCAAGGTCATTGATGATAAAAGAGGCGGACAGAAGAAATGGGTTCGGACCGCTGTGAACATAGAAGACCACATTGTGGTTCCAGACATAGATCCCAAGGCATTGGATTCAGACGGGTCGGACCGATATGTTGAGGACTATGTATCCGACATCACTAAAACCCCCATGGACTTCTCCAAACCGCTCTGGGAACTCCACATCCTTAACATCAAGACCTCCGATGCCGAGGCGGTCGCCGTCCTCCGGGTCCACCACTCCATGGGTGACGGCACGTCGCTCATTCATTTGCTCATCTCAAGTACCCGGAAAGCCTCGGACCCGGACTCGCTGCCCACTTTTCCTGCCCCAAAGCGAGCGGGCTCGGGTTTGGGGAACACGGGCGGGTGGTTTCGGTCCGTTTTCAGGATACTGTGGCTGACGTGGCTGCTGTTTTGGAACACGTTTTCGGACACGCTGTGGTTCGTAGCAACCATCGTGTTCCTGAAGGATACGGATACGCCCATAAAGGGCGGGCCCGGCGTGGAACACTCTACGAAACGGTTTGTGCGTCGGACCGTTAGCTTGGACGACATTAAGCTGGTCAAGAACGCCACGAACGCGGTGCGTTGACTACTTCCACATTTTGCGTAATTAATTAACTTTAATTTCTTTGATACGTTTATATATAAACACCCATTTTAATTTTCTCAGACGATAAATGATGTTGTGTTGGGAGTGACACAAGCTGGTCTTGCCCGTTATCTCAACCGAAGATATGGTGAGAATTTTGCTTCAATCCTCTTTTAAATTTTATTTCATTTTTTACTTATAATTTTGGTTCTAGCTAGTGTCACCTAAAAAAAAGAATGTAGATTGATTAACACTCAATTTGAAGATAACTAGTTCTTTTAGTAGCACGTAAATTAGATTATCAATTTGATAGAGAAATAATTGGTTTTTTTCTCTCTGTTAATTTATTTAAGTATGCAAATACAATTAATTATATATACATATCACACCATTACATATAATAACTTCAAATGATCACAATGACGTACGTACACATTTTTAGTGATTTATATGAGTACTTTTGGAAGTTTTTTTTTTAAAAAAGAATAAATAAATATAATAACATAAACATTTTTAGATTTAAATGAGCTCATTTTTCCTTGAGGTCCACTTTGTGGGAACATTTTTTCATCTTGTAGATGCCAAAATGTTTGACTGCTCATTAGTCCCCTAGAGCCATGTAGCGGAGGGAACCGTCTTCTCATTAACTTTTTTGGATCTTTAATTAGTCCATGACATTCTTGACAAAAAATGGTTTGATGACAGCAAGAGAAAATGGGGACAAGAGAGCAGCAGAGGACAGCAATGATGTTCCAAATTCTATCTTGCTCCGGTCTGCCATTTATGTTAATATCAGAGCCACCACCGGCGTAGAGGTGATTCCATGTTCCCATCTCTCTCTATTTCACTTCATTGCATGCAGTAATTCTAGCTAGTGTTTTCCTGTTTCTGCTGTAAATGGGGATCAGATGAGTTTTGAACAATATTATTAAGGCAGAAGGCCCTACCTAATATATGAATATAAATCTGTCAAAAAGGCTACGGCAGCTACCAAAAATTCCAAGTTCAAGTGGGGAAATCACATCGGCTATGTCATCCTCCCCTTCGCTGTTGACTTACCAAACAACCCATTGGATTCTATCGGTCAGGTTAAAGCTACTATGGACAGGAAAAAGTTTTCACAAGAGTCAATTTTCTCTTATCATACCACCAATGTCATCCTCAATTTATTTGGTGAAAAGGTAATTAATAATCATATAGATTGTTGTGAATTGGCCTTATATACATACATACACTAGCCCTTCATTACACTGCCTGGAATTTGCACTTGACAGGCAGCTGCAGTTCTGATGCACAGAGCTATGTCCAACACTACAATGTCTTTTTCCAATGTTGTTGGTCCGCTTGAAGAAATTTGCTTCCATGGTCATCGCATGGCTTTTCTTGCTGTCAGCGTTTACGGTCACCCCCAAGTACGTAAGTTTAATATTAAAGCTGTAAAACTGTCATTATCAATGCATCTGGTAGGAAGGAGCCGAGATTGGCTCCGTTATTATTAACAATGGTACTGGAGCAAAAATGCTTATCTTATTGGCATACCCGCATATGGGTGGGAGTACGCCACAGTAAAAATGGTTAAACAACATTTTAATTAATAGTAGATCACATGTGGGTGGGTACGTGGGATATTTGTTATGTTATGCTGCTAGTTATAGACACTTCTATCCACACTGTATGCTTAAAAAAATTGATTTTCCATGTCAATGGTAATATATATTTATGTCTTAAGATATTTTGTTACAGGCATTGATGGTCCATTTTCAGAGTTACACCAATAAGATGACTATTGCTGTGGCAGTTGATGAAGATGCGATTCCCGATCCTCATCAACTCTGCGATGACTTTGAAGAGTCTCTTAATCTCATGAAAGCTGAAGTTTTACAAAAGGAGTAATCAAAGACACCAATGGAGGGAAATATATATAACCTTAGCATGAAGAAAGGACGACTTGCTAAGGCTAAAATAATTGAAGTCAAGTGATCATCCGTCATATGACTCATATCTATTTTATTTTTATTTGTATAACTGTAATATTTTATTGTGATGCACAAATGTTTGGCTTAATTTATTTTGATTTCCTTATGGTTATAATAAGACTTTCTTTTGCGAGTTTCCTCCTTTGGTGGTGAGTTTGAGGTTTGTTTTGAAATATGAGCGCAAAAAATAATTATATATAATTTTTTTGCAGTTTCCTCCTTCTTTGTATTAATTTGGCCTAATTTAAAGAATAATATTATTTAAGCAAAGAATAATAATATTTACGACAACCATCTAAATAACTATTTGATTCTATACTGAAACTCTTAACTAATAACCACCATAAAATTTAAAATCTATTAAGAAAAAACTCCAAAAGATTCTTTATTATTTATAAATAGAGAGTTAAATCTAAAAATTTCAGTCCAACAATCTCTTTATCTCATTCCTTTTTAATAATAAAGGTTTACTATTCATTTTTTATATAATATAATATTATTTTTTTTCTATTCTTATTTTTTTTCTCTCTTTCCTCCTTTTCTGATTGATTGTTTTATTTTTTTTATTATTTTAATAAAAGTAAAATTAAAATAAAGATGATTGTTGAATTCAAGGGTAAAAAATTAATCTTCATATCTAAATAAATTTTCTTAAATAAAAAAAAATATATTATTATTAGAGTTGTTGTAATATATAATTCCATTTGTAAAAGAAAAAACAGAAGGAAATCTTATCGTTCTTTTTATAATTTTTTAATATTACTAATATTAATATTTTACAATACAATATTTAAAATAATAATTTGATCACTTAAATCTAGACTTCTGTATATCTAATCAAAAATCAAACCATGGTATGACGTTGCTATGGATGTGATTGTTTTTTAAACCAAAGATTCAAAATCAAGTTTTATAAAATTATTTCAGTCTCAAAGTTTTTTTAGTTATTCACAAATTTAAGTTTTGTTTTAGCTGTATATATATTTGGTTTGCATGATTAAAAATTATGGATCGTTTGATTTTGAAATAATCAAAGCCATGGTTTGTAAAGGAAAACAAGCACCCACTATATGTTGTAGGGATGGCAATGGGGCGGGGCGGAGCGGGTATTGGGTCATCTCGTTCCCATCCCCGTTAAGGAAAAAATTACTGATACCCGTCCCGTGCCTCAGTGCCTCAGCGGGTATTAAATTTTTTGCCCCATCCCCGCCCCGCCGGGGCACGGGGCGGGGCAGGGATTTCCCGTCCCGCTCCAGTTAAAGCCTAGCCCGCCACCCCACCCGAGCCCAGCTCGCCAGTCCAAGACACCCCGCCCGCCCAGCCCAGAGTCAGCAGGCCCGCACGAAAAATTCTGACAAAATATTTTGTCAGGATGAGAAATCGAACCCAGAACTTCCCCTATGGGACGTGTATGCGGGCTGTCTGGTAGCTAACAGGGCGGAAGCTAATCGGATAAACAAGGTGGGGATGCGGGGCAAAAATTTTTGGCGGGTAGGGGTGGGTATGCGGGGCGGGGCATGCTTGCCCCGTCCTCGCCCCATTATTCGGCGGGGCAAAAAATTGTTGCTCTGTACTTGTCCCGTTACCCATTAAATTTAAAAAATACCTATCCTATTAGGGCGGGTACGAAACGGATCGAGACGTGTACGGGTTAAATTGACATCCTGTTATGTTGGAACGTTATTGTGCTTCTGGTTAAGGACCACATCACACGAAAGCATAATCACACGAAAGCATACATGCGAAGAGACTCACCCAGTCAGCCACACGTATCTTCGGCGCAATTAATGGGGCTGCAAAATTTGAAGAAACCCAACGGTAACTCCGCAGCCGCCTCCCATACGTAGCTTTCGGCTGTATGCATGGGACCTGCAAGTCAGCTATTGGCTGCTCGATCCAATCTGCATCAAATTTATTTATTTTTAATAGAGATCGATCAGCCCCGATCCACATCCAGACTCGCCGATCACGACTCAAGATCGCCAGTTCTCTCACTGTTGCGTCGACCCTTCACCCTCGTGGTTACCATAGATGCCCGCTGCAACCATCACCAAGCTGCCCGCCGATTTCCAATTATTAAAATTAAAAATATTTTTAAAAATTATAAACAGACTAATTTTTACACTCATAACTAATTTTAAATTTATCAAATATATTTTTAAAAATAATTATATTTAAAAAAATAATAACATCACGTAATATCTTATTTTTAAAAATATTTTAATAAAATCCATGATAGTTCTGCTGGGTATTGAAAAAAGAAAAGATGTTAACACCTTCAAAAGCTATAAACATATTTACATTAAATAATTAATTTACAAATAATAATATAATATTATGAAAAAAAATATACTAACATTCTTTCTCATTTACACACTCATCCAATTCTATGCAACTATTTTATGATAAGAGCAGTAAGAGTGATATTGAGAATTGTACAATGTATTAATTGCTAGCTAAACATTTTATTTGGTCTTCCATGATGCTGTGTATTTAAAATGTATTATATCATGAATTCAAAAAAGTATATTATTAATATATTTTTATCAATATGAAATATTATTTTATATCTATAACATTAATAAAATATTTTATAATACATTATTAGGTATTACTTTTATATACGATACATTCAAATCAATTCACATAAAGAGTCATTATACTTCAAATTTTTTCGCATATTCATTATTTACATATTTATTTTTTTCTCTCGTTGCCAATGCATTTGAGGGCAGTATCTCGCCATTGTGGCTGTACGAGAAGAAGTATCTCGTTGGCACATATGTGGAGGACCTGGCACAAGCTAGCTAGGGTATCGGAGGAGGGGAGGGAGCATTTGTGGGGCTTGCCGGATAAGACGGCGGAGGATTTGCAATACTTCTAGGCCTCTGCTTGAAAAGGCCTTGGAGACGAGGAAGTTGACGAGGTCACTTTCCGATCAAGATGTAGCTGATGAGATTGCACACATACAAGCACAACCCTCGATCTGTCTTGGAAAAAGAGTGAAATATATATATATATATATATATATATATATATATTATTTTAATATAAATATATATAAAACAGAAAAAATTATTTGAATTAAATTTAAAAAATAACTTTTCGTATGTAAATATAAAATACATAATAATTTTTTTTTTTTTAAAATCACAATTGTTTTTTTAAAGAAGCCATTATTGCACCCCTTAAGTTTTTTTTGCGAGAAGCATGAGCAATAGCATCGGAAAGTTTAAGGAATATGAGTGATTTACCGTGGAGAGGAAGTTGGGATTTGCAGCTGATACAAATAGGACTGTAATAATTTTTGGTATATTATTACTTTGCCAAACAAATGCACACGTAATCCATTCATAATTTTTTTTAATATAGTTTTTAATAACAGTTTTTTAAAACATAAAATTTAATTTAACACCAAACATAGTGATTCACCGGAGTTGGGATTCATTGCTGATATGACAAAAATCATCACTGTACTGATTTTTGGTATATCACTAGTCCGTCGGAATTTGTTTTAAAAGTTTAGATTAATTATTCATGTATTTTGTGTCATACCTGTAAAAAATAAATTAATTAAAAGCATGCATTATTATATGAGGCATGTCGTACAAATATAACGAAATATTTTGGATTTAATAATACAATTACATGTTTTCCATAATAAATGATGGAATGCTAACTATGTATCCACAACGATCTATCACTTGATCACTCACGGGGGTGTAGCTCATATGGTAGAGCGCTCGCTTCGCATGCGAGAGGCACAGGGTTCGATTCCCTGCACCTCCATTTTTTTTCCCCTTCGTCAGTTGAGTTGTGCAATACATATTTACTAACTGAGATCCAGAAAGGTTTGAGTTCAATTTGTAAATAATTAATTAGCCACCACAACCGACTCCCAATTTGTAAATAAATAATTAGCCACCACATCCTCGCTGCTGCATCCAGACATCCAGTTCCAGGGCACAACAGAAAAGTGCAATTTAAGCAAACACGCTCCCTGGCTGTTTTATCTATCTAATAAAAAAAATGTTGTGTTCATCTACTAAAAAAAAAATGTTGTGTTCATCTACTACAAAAAATGTTGTGTTCATCTACTAATAAAAAAAAATGTTGTGTTCATCTACTAATAAAATTTTTTTTTATTAGTAGATGAACACAACATTTTTAAAAATGTTATGCTTTAAACTTCTTTTGAACCCATCCTACGACAAGAGTAGCTAATATATGCTGTGATATAGGAGAACTGAAAATTTCAGCAGGACTGTGCTCTAGAAGCATTTCTTGAGAGGGCCCCAAAGAAGCCTGAGTCCTGAACAGTGGAAAATCAAATCCAAGCCCCAGCTTAACCATGTGTTTAAACGGAAATTAGAAAGGAAAAAAAAAATACAGAAATTAGAAATCCAAACCATGTAAACACAGAAATTAGATATTTAATTTGTTTGTTCCTTTCCATTCTAGTGTAGCAACAAAAAAATATTATGATTCACTTTTCCAACATGACTTAATATTTATCCTTTCAGACACACGTAAACATTTTAAACACAAAATTACGTGGCAAGAAACTAATCTCATCAGCAAACTTAACCGGTATGCTTGCTTACTTGAAGTAGTGGATGACACAGCACTGTCTGTGATAATATAAGAGTGAATACTCCTCACTTGTATTTAAAACACCACTATATATTAAATCAAAACACCCATCAAACCTCTGGAAATTGAAAAATAATTAAATCAAAACACCACAATATATTATCATAAAATACTGAATGGAGAGTGGCAGAATTCCCAAAGATGGAGAGCAGCAACAGCTATCCCTAGTTAGACTTAGGAGAAGCTGTAATGGCTCTGATTAGTAGTAAGGTATAGGTTGCAGTGTTTGTGCTTGAACCATAACAACATTCAGGTGCTTCAGAAAATAAACAACCTGTAAGCCTATGTATGTGTACCTGTGGTCATGGGCATAACGTGATAAATAATGTGTTCAACCAATCCAAATGTAGCAACCATTGAGTGGAACAAATCTAGTCCAACATTATTGGTAATTGGTCTATTCGCGACCATGTGTACCCCAATCTTATTCTATTGTCTTGTGATCTTGTTTTTTCAAATAGTTTGAACGATGCTCCGAAACCAGGTCACCTCAACATGCTATGCTTGAGAATGGTTGTTATTTTTGTACTTCAGCAATTGAGAGCACACTTCAGGAAGGTTTTCTTACTGGTTGTTAAGAATTACAAGAATAATTACGGCTATTGCAAGAATTTCCGTGACAAGGTTTTCTTAAGCATTGAATGTATCTTGCTGAAAATAATTACAGTCATTGCAAATCTGATAGACTTGTTCTAATGTTATGTGAAGAACTAGACTTGTCAGATCATGCTATGCTGCTATATACCCGATTTAGTTTATAAAAATTCATTTATTACAGCAGCATAGCATAAATTAGTAGAAGTATTACAGACACTAACTGGGTTATATAATTTTTTAGAAATATTAGCTAATTTATATACATACCTGTATTTCTTAAACATGTGGGATCAACATTAGCACTTATAAGTTGTGACGTGAACTTGTGAAAACTCCCAAAAACTCACAATTTTCAGGCCTTTAGGTTCCTAAAGTTTTTTTGCCTGCTAAAAACCGTGTGCTCTATTACAAAATGAAAACCGACTGCTGCATATATATATATGTATAAATATAAAAAAATTAATTTCAAAATTTAATATAATTTAGGGGTTAAAAGCTTTTATTGCTTTTATAAGGTTGCTGGTTTGAGTTTTACCATTCTCATTTGAGATTTTTTTCCAAATAACTTCTGCTGATATGATCATGTGACATTACATAATTACTATGCTCCTCTTACTAATTTAGCGCCTAATCAGATTTGGGAAAGCAGATTTAGACAATAGGATAAAAGTATTTTCATCAAATTATAAATAGGTAAGTGTATTAATCAATTTAGTGTATATGTGTAATTTTTTTTATGAGAAATGCTACGCATAAGCCCTTTTATAGAGGCCTCTGCATAAATCTAACGTGACAAAAGTGTATACTATAATAATGTGACATTAGATGTAATACATCACTTCATCTACATTTATTTTGATAAAATCACAGGTGATGCATGATCAAAATACTAAGTCAATATAATATTATCACATTAAATGTGCATAAAAGACTCATATAAAACTTGCATATAGACTTTTTCTTATTTTGTGTTTAAGTGTTAAATGTCTTAAATTTTAAATGTAGATGAAGTAATGTATTATTATAGTAGTAAATAAGAAAATAACTATAACCACCGAATATAATTTTTATAATTTTGTATAATGGTAACAAATAAAAAAAGGTATAGTTTTTCGCCTTTTTTTCCCTATTAAATAAACAAACGTAAGTTTGAAATAACAATTTTGTATGTACGGAATGCAAGGGCCATGATTGAAAGAAAATTGTAATGGGTAATTATATTTTATAAATTGATTTTTTTTATATAAAAATGACATAATTTTAAACTATTACAAAACATAAGTAGGTTTTATGTTAGGCATATTATTTTATCCATTAAACTATTACATCGTAGATTACTTTATCAATCATACAAGATAATATGTCTGACACAAATCAAATTGCTAGAGTGTAAAATTTGAGCAACATTTTAAGGATTTAAAAGCAGCAAATTTTGTATAAAAGTTATTTTTCTTTATGAAGGAAAATAATAAAAAAGTCATGAAATTATAAAAGTTTTTTTTTAAAAAAAAAATTCTTCATGAAAATCATTTAATATTTTTAAATATTTTAAAAAATACCATTTAAATTATTAAATTATATATAAGAAATTTATAACATTTATCTTTTATGTTTTCATATCACCTTATTCTATACTAAATTATAATAAAATTAGTACTAAATAAAAAATAATATAAATTATTACTTTAATAATATAAAAATGATTAAGGTAACAAACGAAAATTTGATAGCGGAATTGTATTGTACAAGTGACTCGTGATAGTGATAGATGCCGCCAAGCAATCGGTCCGCTGGGGGGGGCTTCATGGTAAGGATTAAGGAATGGTGTAGTTTGTCGTACCTGGCTCTATTCGAAATTCCAAAGCCCCTGTTCGGCTGCTACCCGGAAAGCCATTCTCTTCTCCCCACCCCTCCTCGCCACTGACTGCGCAAATTGAAGGAACAGGTTCTTCTGATTTCTGCACAATTTCTGTTTTTCCGCTTCTATTTGTCTCGCCACTGGTCTAGATGTCTACTCATGTTGTTGAATCTTGTCCCACAATTTAATCTGACATGTTATTCCGAAGAATACCCAAAAGGGTTTGCTCTTCATCTGGAATGTTGTTGGTTTCCCGATGTCCCCTTGTTTCTCGCGAACATAAACCCTTTGTTCCGGGTAACCCATGCCCTGTGTCGCTCACAATCCGATGTTTTCGTGCTTCTACACCTCCAAATCCTTCAAAAGTGGCTCTTACCGAGTTGGCTCAGCCACACCGTTCCCTTAGCGGCGCCGCCACCCGATTTTCCCGGTTCGCCAGGATCGAGGCTGAGGATGCCTTGTTTGATTACTTGCGCGGTACCAGAAGCTTCGAAGCCATAGACGCGGAGCACATTAGCAAGAACTCGCCTTGTTTCCTTCAGAAGTTGTTGTCCAAGGTTAAGCCCGACCAGGATATAGCTCGGACCTTGTCCCGGTTTTTCCGGTACAACCCCATTAACGAGTTTGAGCCCTTCTTTGAAAGCTTGGGCTTGGTCCCTTCTGAATTCTCACTGCTTCTCCCGCGGGATCTGTTGTTCTTGAGTGATGACCGTTCTATGCTGGAAAATTTTCATGTTCTCTGCGATTATGGAATTCCCCGTACCAGGATTGGCAAGATATATAAGGAAGCAAGGGAGGTGTTTGGTTATGAAGTTGGAGTTTTGGGTTCCAAGCTTCGGAGCTATGAGGAGCTCGGTTTGAGCAAATCCACCATTATTAAGCTGGTGAGTTGCTCCCCCTCGTTGTTGACTGGCAGTGTTAGCTGCGATTTTGCTACAGTTCTTGAAAAGCTAAAAGGATTAGGTATAAATGGTGATTGGATTGGATTGTATGTAACAATTGGAGGCATGTATAGTTGGCAGAGAGTGCTTGGCATTATGAATTTTCTTGAAGGAGTGGGTTACAGTGAGGAGAATATGAGGACCCTGTTCAAAGAAAGTCCCACATTATTGTTTGAAGACTCTGGGAATAAGGTTTATGTGTTGTTTGGTTGTTTACTTAAGTTGGGACTCAATGTAGATGAGGTTTCTCTTCTATTATCAAAATATCCTCAGATTCTTTCAAGAAAGTTTAACAAGAATTTTCACCATGCAGTTTGTTTCATGCTTAGCATCGGAATGGAGATAAAAGACATTGCGAATATTGTGTCTACCCACATGGAACTTCTGGGATCACATTCTCTGAAAGGTCCCAAAACAGTTCTGAAAAAGGTAAAAGGTGGGAAAGGACGATTATGCCAAATTATAAAAAAAGATCCCATGAAGCTGTTCACTTTAGCTTCTAAATCAGGCTCTGATAACACTAATGATATAGCTGCCAAAGTTCCAAATACACTTACGGATAAAACAGCATTCTTGTTGGGATTAGGATACACTGAAAATTCGGAGGAAATGATGAAGGCTTTGAAGCAGTTTCGGGGCAGAGGTGATCAATTACAGGAGAGGTTTGACTGCCTTGTTCAGGCTGGTTTGGACTGCAATGTTGTTAAAAACATGATTAAACATGCTCCATCAGTGCTAAACCAATCCAAAGATGTGCTTGAGAAGAAGATAGATTGGTTAAAAAATTGTTTAGGTTACCCATTGGAGTCTATTGCAGTATTTCCAACATATTTATGTTATGACGTGGAAAGGATTAATCTAAGATTTTCAATGTATGCTTGGCTGAGGGAACAAGGCGCAGCAAAGTCGCGCTTGTCTCTAAGCACACTGCTTGCATGTTCAGAAGAGCGCTTTGTAAAATATTTTGTGATTGTACATCCGGAAGGTCCTGCAATGTGGGAAAGTTTTCAGAAATAATTGTCATCGTGATAATGGATATTATTGTTTAGTGTATTTCAACAAATATGGAAAACTTCCTTTGCGGCTAAACTTTTAGTTTGGTACTCATAAGATTCAATTTATTAAATAATAACCTCTTTATTCCATTTGCTTTTTACTCACTGTATGAAACTTAATGCCAGCATAACTAATCCCAGTTTAGTATGATTTGACTTCATTTGTCATGGCATTTTTTTTCGCAACAAAAATAATATAAGTTGTTCCTATGTTGTGATGTATATGATGAATGCATTTAAGTTCCATCTAATGTGCTGGATTGTATGCTAGAATGTGAAATTGGCTGCTTTATGTCTTTTTTTGTTCCCTAAAACTTTTCATTTGAAGAATATACTATGGGACATCTGGTGTCGATCTAACCAGTCACTGGTATAATATATCCTGACGGTATAATTTGCTTACTGGCCTATATAGCATACTAGCTGTTGCTGAATCTTGTCCCCATCTATGGGACATCTGGCATCAACCCCCAAGGGAGAGACCCATTCAATATCTATTTTAGTCCCTACAAAAATTCTGAGATCTAGGGGCAGTTCAAAGTGCCACTACACATCCACCTAAAAGCCAAGGTTTGATTTTTGAAGCATCTCAATTAAGGATTAATTGCTGGAGCCAACACGGCATTGGTCAACATCGGCTTCCAAATAATTTGCAGAAAAATAAACACCCTAAATTAATTGTATAGGAGGCATAAATTAATTGCTCTCGCTGGTCTTTCATTTCACTATTCTAATGGGAAGAGTAGACAGAATTTTATTAGTCTATGCAAAAATCTATGATCCATATATAAGGAAAAGTAACATTCTTCATTAACATTGAAAATTTTAGCAGGCCACAGAAGCTGTGCATGATGATCATGAACGAAAGCTTATATCTGGTTTCCAAAATATTATATTGAACCCAAAGCAGTCTGATGATGACATGGGAACGGTCAGTCTGATCCAGTAATGTTTGAGTCTCCCCCCCACAAAATAAAAATAAAAATAATAATAATAACAGAAGCAAAATCCCCCAAAACTGTCCGCATTACACACACTAACTGAACTGGAACAGCTTGGATTTGAACTGGCCATGTGGCTGCCACCACTGGTGGATCCCATGAGCATGCATAAAATCTTGCGCAGCACTAAGATTAATAGTTAGAAACGCTGAGGAAAGGAGATGTGGTGGTTCACAATCCTCTGCCCCTAATAACAAATTCCCAAATGAAGTCTGTGTGGAGAGTCTCTCTACACACCCAGCTCCAATCTCTTCCATCATCTTCCGGTGCTCAAAGTACCCAATGTACTCCGAGCAGATTTTGTCAGCTGGGTTCACAAAAAGGAGGGGAACCCACGTCGATGACAGATCAATTAGAACGTCCTGTTGATGATTCTGCTTTCTGGCAAAGGCTAGCCCGGCCTTGACGATGCTGCCTGTGAAGCGGATTCCTTGCTTCAGTTTTTTGTCTTTTATCCACTCTAATGGGGCGGAGGCATATGGTGAATTGAAGAGGAATGTCTCAAGAGGAGATCCCCTCTTGGCCATGTTCTTCCCAGCCAGTAATGCCATAGCTGAACCGAGGGAATGACCAGCTAACCAGACATTAGCAGGGCCTGAAATACTGAGAATGTTCTGGACAGCCTGCATAGCGATCTGGAACCGGGGGGTCTGCTGGAGTGTGCAACGGACAAACTGGAAGTCCAACTTGAGGTCTTGGGATACAGAACCTGGTTTAAAGAGAGTTCCTCGGAAGGCAACTACATATTTTGGGGGAAATTTGAGCACATAGATGGCGCCAAATATGGAAGAATCTGTGTTGTCCACAAGCACGCGAAACAAACGGAATTGGAAAAACTCCCACCAGGGAGGAGCAAGTGCCTGGGTGCCCTGGCGCTTATCCTGGCGATCTAATTCTAGGACATAAACTCCCTGGACCAGTGCGGCTGCAACAGATCTTTGGTGTTGTGGGTTTTTCCTAGATGAACGGACACAACAATTTATTTATTTTTTGATAAATAGATGAACACACAACAAATGAAATGACTGTTTCTGATAGATAGATAAACATCAAAATTTTAAGGGAATGTGTTTCCTTGAGAGAGCATTACTGAGTTAAAGAAACCCGGATTAATGTAAAACTTGCAATGACTCGTTTGGCATTTGTTCTTTACAAGCAGCATATTATCTGAATGAATGCTTCAAAAAATAGATGGATTTTTTTTAAAAAAAAAAAACAAGTCATTTGGGCGGAAGATTAATTGAAAATGTTGTTGTACATAAAGGAGAAAACTTAATAGGGGGAAATGATCACACCAGTCAATTGCGGTGAGGTGGGAAGGTCCAGAAATGCTGAAAACATCCCTGTTGGATCCCATGAGCCCTTAGTAGCCTGGTCTGCTGCTCCCTTCCTGGGAATAAACAACGTCCAATGACATGCAATGTTGGTGAGACAACCCAATCAATCAATGCTCAAAACACCACTTGGTAGTTGGTACTAGGAACATATATATATATAATTCAATACCCAAAACATGATATTATGGCAAACCAATAATGATTCACTAAAAACCTAATAAAATTTGAACACGGGCATTGTGCCAAGCTTTAAGAAATATTGAACATGGGAGGGATTCAAAAAAGTGCGCAGCGTTCATAGATAGCATCATCATAAAAACAACATTACTAGAGAGAAGTTTAAAATATAAATAAATGAATAAAAACAACAAAAATTTCATTACTGCATACGTAATTTTTGCTTAAATTGCAGTTTCTGTTGTGCCCTGGAACTGGAAGAAGGGATGGATGGATGCTGCAGCGAGGATGAAATGTAGGGGGAGAAATCTTCCGTTGATTTGGGAGTCGGTTGTGGTGGCTAATTAATTATTTACAAATTGATTTCAAACCTTTCTGGATCTCAGTTAGAAAATATGTATTCCACAACACAACTGACACGAAGGGAAAAAATTGGAGGTGCAGGGAATCGAACCCTGTGCCTCTCGCATGCGAAGCGAGCGCTCTACCATATGAGCTACACCCCCGCCGGCGGTCGAGTGATAAATTGTAAAATCATAGTTAGCATTCCAGTATTTATTATCGCAAACTCGTAATTGTATTATTAAATTCAAAATATTTCGTTATATTTGTACTGAACATGCCTCAAGGGAAAAGTAGCTTTTGAACAGGTACCAACAGGGGATTGGGGGGAATTGGGATGTTGTATAAAAAGAGTAGTCACATTGATTCTCTTGAATTTATAATTTTATACTTTTTTTGTTTTACTATATAAATATATATTATAATAGATTTTCTAAATCGTCATCTATATCATTAAAATAATATTTTATATTATTTATTTTATTTAATAATAAATTTTTATAATTAAATATAAAATAAAAATAAATATTATAAAAAATATGAAAGAGAGAGGTGGGATAATTGTTTTATATATAATTTAATAATTATAGGAAGTGAATAGTACTTTTCAATATATTAAAAAGTGTTGTACAAATCTAATGGAGAAAGTTAAATATATGACATCTGCTGTAGGATGATTTTATGACTTTTTAATTTTTTTTCCTCAAATATGAGAAAACGAACTTTTATATAAATTTTGATACTAGTGCTTTAATGCATGCTTTTAATTATGGGAGGCACATGTCGTTTACAATTCAACCACATGAAGTATAGTTTTTAATTATTTATCTTTCATTTTTCTAATTGTATTTATGCGAAAATTAATTGTTAGATTATCGAAAAATTTTATAGGTATTATACAAAATAAACTATTAATCTAATAGATGACTTTTAAAACAAATATCGATAAACTATTGATATACCAAAAATCAGCACGGTGCTGATTTTTGTCATATCAGTCGTGAATCCCAACTCTCTTTGTAAAGGTTCATAGTGAATCAATCACTCGAGGTATGTTTTGTGTTAAATTTAATTTTATGTTTTCAAAAACTGTTATTAAAAACTATATTCAATTTTTTTATGAATGGATTACATGTGCATTTGTTTATTAATAGTTTTCTAATTCTATTTTCAAAAACAATATTCGTTTATAACTATCTAACTATAATGATATCATCAAATATCACACTCCTGAATGCCTTTTGAATGTTGTGCTTAATGATCATGTGTCACGCCCCCAAATTTCAAGGAACCCGGAACCAAGAATATGACTTTCCCTTGCCCGCACCCGAAAGGTCAATGGGTTGGTGACTAGCACCAATAGAGACTACACCGCGGGTGCTGTCTCAAACATGCAACCTTTATAGTCATACATCAAGAGTAATCCCGTACTTTCTCATATATCATCACGCATACAATAAGTCAAATAGTCATACAGACAGATATCACATCACAAATAGTATGCAAATACAACTGTCCACGGACCCATGTCCGGGATATCACACAAAACAATACGGAATACAATACTGTATCATACATCAGAATAGTGGGCACGTCCTCCTGGAAAAACGTCCTCCACTAGTCTCGGGTCACACTTAAAAAAGGTAAATAACAAGTAGGGGTGAGCGACAAGCTCAGTAGGTGACCCTAATACTCCATGTCATGCAAATATACAAGTCTATACTACATGCTTTGTGTACTCGTGTAATGTGTAATGTGCACAATTATCAGGACTCAGCCTGCAAACAAACATCAGGACCTAGCCTGCCCACCCAGGACAGCTTGTCCATGATCCTCCATGGGATCCCAGCTCAGGGCACTCAGCCCTAGCTCCATGAGCTCAATGGCTCAACACGATCCTCAACAGGATCCCAACTCAGGGCACTCAGCCCTACCATAGTGCTATATGCCCGGACACAGTGCCACACAGGCCTGCTATCGGCGCATATGCCTGTCATGGCCACATCGCAATATGCCCGGCCACAGTGCCACACAGGCCTGCCATCGGCACATATGCCTGCCCCGTTAACCACATAGCATCATCTATATTCATGGTGAGAACCTAACAAGTCATAGAGCCCAAACCTCAATTCCTCAAACCAATACCAACACCAATATGACATTAAGGTTCACCATACTCCCTTTATAACTGAAGCCAATCTTCATAAATCGATCATCATTCCTTGACCAAGGAAGGAGATACCCATAAGAGTTGTTTTCTTGAAATAAAAAGTCCCAGGCATTGTGTCCCCATATCATAACTAAGATAATCTGATTTTTGGGGATTTTTCTGAAATGTCTAACCCCACTTTCTAAAAATTCACCTCTACGAAAAACTAGATTTTTCCAAGATTTTATACTAAATCTCAATTTTCACATTTTGAAGGAGTGAGAATTTAATTTTCTAGTATTTTTCTTTGAATCCAAATGGGGGGTATTTCGTTATTTACATTGTGGAGAGGCATAATGGTTTACAATGTAAATGGTCCAATCCAGTTGCATTGGCTCGAAGCTGCAGAACTACCTGACTCGTAGCTTCAGGACTACGACTCGTAACTGCGGAAATGCGGCCTCGAAGACTCAAAGCTGTGACCTTCGACCTTCGGATCTTTGACCCTACGACTACGGGTCTGCGAACCTTCGGTCCTATGACTACGGGTGTAACAGCCTAGTCCACCCGTAGCTCGATATTGTCCGCTTTGGGTTTCGTTGGCACGGTTTTGTTTTTTGTAGGCCCTCGGCTCCCAAAAGGCCTTGTGCGAGGAGAGGTTTCCACAGCCACCTAAGTAGCCTGCTTCGTTCTCCTCCCTAGCCAATGTGGGACATTACATCCACCCCCCCTCGGAGAGCCCAACGTCTTCGCTGGCACACCGACCCGGGCCCTGGCTTTGATACCATTTGTAATAGCCCAGCCCACCCGTTGCCCGATATTGTCCTCTTTGGGCCTCGCCCGCACGGTTTTGTTTTTGGGAGCTACCAAAAACAAAACCGTGCGGGCGAGGCCCAAAGCGACAATATCGGGTTATGGGTGGGTCAGGTTGCACAACGGGTCTACGAACCTTCGACCCTACGACTACGGGTCTACGAACCTTTGACCCTACAACTACGGGTCTACGAACCTTCGACCCTATGACCACAGGTCTACGAACCTTCGACCCTATGACCCAAATCTTCGGGTCTTCGTCCTTTGGACCCAATAGTTCGCCCAGGATATTGTTCATCATCATTTTTGCCTGTTCTTCATCTATAATCAACCCAACGACCCTCAGACACTCTCAAACACACTTTTTACGCAACAGACTACAATATCTACATCAAAACGCGTCTTGGACGCCTCTAAATTGCACAGTAACGACAGAAATACGCACATAATTGCATATTTCCATAAATCAAGATCTAAATCCAGATTTCTATGGTTGACTTCTCAACCCTCATGGAATATGCAGTTAAACAACCCCAGATCACAGAAACACATATCCAACTGATATAAATCAGTTCTTAACCACAGATTTTATGCTAAACCATTAGATCTAACCCAAAATTGAATTTCCCCCAAAACCTAGGGTTGATGCTTAATTCCATAAATCATGATAAATTCGTGCATACCAAAGACAGAATCAAGATAAGAAGTTCAAGGACACCTACCTTGAGTGATTCTTTGAGCTCCACGAACCCAAATCGCCCCAAATCGCCAAGGCTTCAAGATTCCAAGCTCTCTCTCGCAAACGCACAAACGTGATAGCGTAAAGTGAAAGCTCTTTCTTTTCATTCTATTTATAGTTCTGTCAATCATTGATCACTAATTGACCTAGTCAATAGTTGATCGAGTTAATAATTGACCTCCCAACACAATAATCGACCTCCAAGGTCCCGAACTCCAAATTGAGTCAAATTACAGTCAAAACGCTCAAAATGACGAGCACAACACTATTCAGGTATTATCACACTCAAATGACCGCTCAAACGCAAAGTCAACCAATAAACCTCGAAAAGTCAACAATCGGGCCACTCAGGGCCCCGACCCTAAATTGGGCCCAAGTACTGTCAAAATGCTCACATTGACGACTATACTACTGTCCAGATAGTTGCATTGCCATAGAATGACTATGTTTCAACATTACCCAAATACGAGTCTTTACATCATGAAACTCATATAATTTGAGCATTTTCACTTCTCAAAATTCTTTCTAACATCAAAAGAGCTTGCATTTGTAAGAGACGTGGGTTACTCACATCAAAGTACAAGATCAAAATCCATGTAACTAAGAACAAATTCAATTTTTCTCAATCATTGAAGTTGGCCCCATTAAACATGGGTATTGAGTTAATATTAGCATGCATATATAGCAAAAAACTTTAGCCGAATAGAAAGCAAAATAACCAGATATGTTCTCATTAATAGCCAAATATCATAATCAACAAATTCAAATAATAATGACTTTGGTCTCAAAACACATAGCACAACCATAATATCAAGTTTTTGGACAGTAATATTAATTATAAATGATACTTTTGTTGTAGTGATCAAACATTGACAATAATTCATGTAAAATAATAAATCTAACTTTAGATTAAATTATTGTTTACATGTAAAACAAAACTTGATAATCATCACATGTTTATCACTATATGTGTGTGTACAATTCAGTCAAATATTAAATCTTTATTTAGGCTTATCAATACCTGCATTAATATACACACTTACAAACATTCAACACCTCTTATGAATAATCTATACATGAGACATTACTTTAGTGCCATTATGCTTCAATTAGCCACTTAAAACGATGAACAACTGAATATAATTATAAAAATTTATTACATAACATTTGAATTTAAATTTTACCACACAATTACCACATATATAGTTTTCAATAGCTAATCACCAAATTTAATTTGCAATAATATGCCATCTGAAAATTATAGTAAAAAATAACATGATTAAAATAAATAATTAAATAGACTATAAAATATATTACCCAATTGATTGGTAAAATAGCCAACATATTTCGTAAACCAAACCAAATATGAGACTAGTTTGACATTATTGTTAGGAGATTGCTTCTATTTATTTTATAAGTTAAGCAAATAAAAAGTGTTTGGTGACATTAAAAAAAGTACTTATAAAATAAGTTTTTATTTTTTTCTCAAAAGTATAAGTAGTTCAAATGTTGCTTTTAAAAAATACTTTTAAGAAACGTTTTTTAAAAGAACTAAATACCAATACTAACCATTTGTTCTTCATCCTAGCCTATTTTTGATGGGTAGAGTGGCTTGGGTGACGGGAAGGGAGAAGGTGGCTTAGGTGACAGGCTTGGGCGGTGGGGATGGGAGGGCGGGCTTGGGCGATGGGGATGGGGAGAGAAGGTTGGGCGACAGGGAGGGTGGCTTGAGCAATGGGCTTGGGCAACGGGAATGGGAGGGCGGGGTTGGGCGCAAGAATGAAATGGTTATGATAAGATTAAAAAATTTATTAAAAAGTTATAATGATAAAAAATATTTTTAACTTTTTAAATCTTTTTAGTAATTTTATTTTAATTTATTAAATCCTTATTATTTAATTTTAAATTATATAATACTTTTAAAATTATATTTTATTAAATATTCATCTGTTATCTTTACATAATATTTTTTTAATTAAAAATTACTTCTAATCACGTATTACCGAATCAAATGAATTCATATGCAAAAAAAATTCAATAAAAATCACGTTTTTTAATCTAGAAGTATATTTACTTCACCGATCGGCCGAATCAAATATGCACACTCCCATGTACGAATTGCTATGGGGATTTGGAAAGCGAAATTCAACCGTTTGTTACTTTTATAATTATCAAAGAAATAAATAAAACTTGATTATTTATGTATGGTTCACGTGAACAATAATCATGATATTGGTCTGACATCACATAAATGCAGCATGGGTAGTGCGTTTACCTGTTGCATACTAAATACAGGAGAGAGAAAACTAAGCCACGTTCGCTGCAGCCCGACAAGGCGGCAATACATACAATCTGAACTCACTGCTAGTCTGCTACAAGAATAATGATGAGAAAATAATTGCATTGGTAAATTAAAATCGAACATGGGTAAAATTATCGTAAGTAGCTCTTATCGTAAGAATTTAAATTATCGTAAATTTTTTATTCTTCTAGAGTTTATTTGATATGTAATAATAAAGTTAAAGTATAAAAATTAAATTTCAAATTAGTAAAATTCTTATGAATTGTCTATTGGTACATTTAATTAGTATTTATTAACGACCAACCACTCAATATAACATTGTGCAAGCGTTTTATATATTTGAGTATCATTAGAGTTGTGATTAACTACTATTTTTTTCAGAATTATTGAAATTGCTCAACTATTAGATCAAATTAAAAACAGACCGAACCACTTAATGGTGGTTTCGTGATGGCGGCAGCGAGCACTGATGGTAATCCCAAGGGCCGGTTCAGCGATGAGTCTGATAGGTTTTATATGTATTATTTTCGTTTTCAAATAGTTGTACAATTCAATGTCATACCATAACTAGTTTTTGGGTGTTCTATTATCTCACGTAAGCATTGATATATGTCCAAGGAAAATTCCATGGCATAGGTAATGGAAAATCAAACTTAAAACCTCCTAGAAGGCACGAGAAGTTTCTTACTAACCAGCTATGTCTGCGGGAGATAGAGGTACTTATAAAATTATTTGCACTTGTTAATTATTAATACGTGTTTAATATAATTATGATTGTATTTTATTAATATTTTAAATATTACTTGTACATGATATAGCACTTATTTTAAAATTATATATTTTTGAATTTTGCTATATGCAATGTGTGCGCAGCATGCATGCATCATTGCACATATCCAGTAGTGCATTAAGTATTTTTTTTCTATATTTGTTACCATATAAAATAAATAGTTTCAATTATACAAGAAATAATAAGACATTAAAATGTAAAACAAAATTTTCATTTGTGATTTCTATTTTCAGCTATAGAAGTCTTTATCACTTTTCTATATAATATTAGTTGTTCATTATATATGAGGAATCCCTGGGCAGAGAAAATTAGCGAGGTTGGCGCCAATGTGTACCCCACAAGAATGTTCTGAGTTGAGGCGAGCTATATAAACTACTTCAGCTATCATTTTAAAATTGTATATTATCTGTCAAAGTCAGTTCTACGTGAATTAGGGGGTTGTGGTACACCATTAGTTGAAAACAGAAGAACGCTTTGTCTCTCATCAGGATCAATTGTTCTCTGTAGGAAAATTTCCATGAACCTCTCAGGATTTATGTTTCTTACTCGGCCTCAACATCAAATCAGCTTGACCAGGTAAGCTTTACTATGAGAACCCAAAAAAACTAATCCCAATATCATTAAAAGAGAAAACCCACCTTCAATCAGTGTGATGATGCAGGAGTTTGCTTTTGTGAGTCAAAACAAGATTTTAGGGTGTGGCCAAGGACAGCCACTTGTCTCTTGGTTAATTAATCCAAGATTTTAGGGTGTGGCCAAGATTTTAGGGTGTGCTGATTTATGTTTGATTTTGGTTTAATTTGAATTAATCCAGCTAGATGTGGTAGAGAGGGCTACAGTGAGCTGCGTGAGTGGTAGCCTCTGTCAACAACTCAACATCAATGGTCTTAAATTGCTACCACGTACATTGTATGTACTATTTATGCAACTTGTTTTTGGAATTCAGCAGCTGGTTGCTGCTGAATTCCAACATGGCCACTCTCTTAAAACGTCTGTAATAACTAACCATATGTGATGTCCCCAGCAGCCATTAAAACCTCTTTAACTACTAACCATGTGAAAGAGGGAAAGAAGGCTGGGCCATTGTCCCCAACAACCATTAAAAGTGGCGAGAGAGCGAACGTGCCCCTTTAATTTCTCTGTTTGTTAGGTTCGGTCTTCGTCTACTTGTACCATTTCCCAGTTGTTGAAGTGGGGAAAAAAAGAAAGAAAGAAGAAAAGTCATATTAGAAACCGTTAACATATTATTATTTTTTATATAAAACAAATTTGACAGGCCCCAGATTCTACAAAATTATTACCCGTTTTGGATTGCGAAAGAGCAGAGATACCTCCTACTGGTCGTGCTCCTAAACTAAGTTCACACTTGACATAAACTTAGAAGCCCTGCTCAGGGCTTGCAAAACATTAAAATCATAATTTTAATGTAACCAAAACAATCTAAGCTGCGGTTTCTAATAGCAACGCTCAGAATGTAAATGCCACAAAATAAGTCTTTGTAGACTGAAAAAGGCAATTGATCGAATATATCGATAACGGGCTGATATAAAAACAAACATGATGACTATATATATTAAAATGGCCTTCAAGATCTCTCTTCAAACAATTCACTGTTCCCAACATCTCCCTCTCCCTCCCTCTCTTATTTTATTTTAGGAAAATTACTCTTGAACTGTAACTATGTTTTAATTAAATCCCTTGACGCGTTACTCTTAAATCCCAACATCTCTCTCTCCACTATTTTTTTGCTGCTTGGTTGGTATCGATCGAAGATTCGAAATAGCATAGGAAATACAAAAAAAAAAGAGTCTTGAAATATATTTTCATAACTATTTTGCCATAAAAATATATGAAAATTACACAGTAATTTTTAGGTGTAATATAATTTTATTTTCATCTTTTTTTGTCTACTTCTAACAAATCATTCTTTTTTTTTTCTACTGCTTTTCCTTTCTACCTTCTTCCACTTATTTTCCCCCCTTTCCGTATTTTGCCCAGCAGAGGGCAGAGGGGAAGGAAGTGTCTCTACTGTCAAATGGCTCAAACCTCAGAAGATCCTAGGACAGAGCATGTAGCCCCTGTATGTGTACTGTGTGCTCTTATTTTGTCAGATCGACCCGTTTTCAAATTTGATGATGATAGTGATGTTTGATTTGATGATCATCCCATACATTTCTGGCAATGGTCCTAAAGTTCACGTTTTTTTACAGAAATTATAATATTTATATAAAAAATTTTGAAATAAATATTACAAGGCTACCAGTGTTCTTTAAGTCATTCCCATGGAGCCGGCGCCAAGCGGATGACCAAAACAGGCACAACGGAAGAAGTCTTTGGATTACTTTGATTTTTATGGGCGTAAATGCAAGTCGCAGTCAATGCACGTGAATTGCACATAACCCCAATAAAAGCACATACATACAGAGCAAAAGTTAGTGCTAGCAGATAGAAATGTGTATTTGCAATCATATCAGACAACCTATTATTTTTTAAAATTATAAATTTAAATTATTTTTTTTATTTTTTTTTATATAAATATATATTACAATAAATTTTTTAAAATCACCCTCTTTATCATTAAAATAATATTTCATACTATTTTTTATTTAATAATAATTTTTATAATTTAATATGAAATAAAAGTAAATATTATGAGAAACGTAAAAAGAGAAAGATGCCATATAAATTTTATGAAAAAAGTTAAAAATAGGATATTAACTGTGGGAATGATTTTATGACTTTTTAATTTTTTTCCCTTAAATATAGGAAAATAAAATACTTTATAGGTAATCTGTTACTAGTGCTTCTTATTACACACTTATTAGAGCACTCACATAAGCTTTTCAATAAATTTTCTTAAATTCATAGATTTAAACTACTTTTTGCTTCCTTACGTAAATATACACTACAATAGAATCCTTAAATTACTCTCTATATCATTAAAATAATATTTTATACTATTTTTTATTTAATAATAATTTTTATAATTTAATATGAAATAACAGGAAAATGTTTGGGGAAACATGAAATAGATAAGTGAGAGAAATTTTTTAGATATAATTTAATAATTATAAAGGAGTGAATAGTATTTCCTAATACATTGAAAAATAATATATAAATCCTATAGAAAGTTAAATATAAAATATTTACTCTTGTGAGAATGATTTTTAATTTTTTAAATTTTTTTTAAATATAAAAAAAAAACTTTTATAAAAAAATATACTACTAGTACTCTTATCTATACAACCCTAATACCATATCGTCGCTTTGAATGCAAATTGTATTCTTAATACTTGATTTCTTTTTTCTTTTTTCTTTTTACCTTTGGATCGTAAATCTGCTACAATCACTTCACTTAACGAGTAACAACTTGCAACCTTGGCCATTCACTACCTATTAATTTTTACCCTAACAGCTGCTATAATCGACTTTTCAATCATTTCACCAACATTTGCAACCACTTTATAATGTCCACAGCCCCTTCGACTGTTCATTGGTCCATCATTATTACGATAATTGTTTTTTTACCTATTAAGAGTGGAAACCCCACTGGACAAATCGACTTTTGAATTTATGAAATGGTTTTTTTTTAAAATGTGTTGATACTTGATCATAGTCTCCCTGTAAGACCGACCAGTCAGGAATCTCATTCAACTTTTAGTAAAATTATTAATAAGTCATCATGATGTCATGCTTAGTAATATTGGAAAGCTAATATCAACTTTTGATAATATTAGAAAGCTAATTTTACTTATAAAATAAACATAAGTAACAAAAAAAATTTGGTAACATTTAAAAAATGCATATAATTTTTTTTATTTAAAAGCATAATAGCATTTTTAGGAGAGTTATTTCATTAGCTATAGTAAAAAATGGATAAAATATTATTCTAATAAATTAATTATATTTTCCGCTAAGCTATAAATTTAAATAAATTTACTTAAATTTATAACTTTTAGTTATTATGCCACATCAATTAATTTTTTTATTACCCTAAAATATCATTTCCTTTCTTCCTTTTTTTTTCTCCTAGCATCCTCATCCCTCCACACCACTCTCCCCCCTCTTTCTACCGTTGCCACCCTCCCCTCGTTGCTAGTTTCTCCCTCCCTCCCCGCATCACCCCCCTACCCCCCAAACGCATTGCCGCCCTCTCCCTCGCTTCTCTTGTTGCCTGCGCTATAGCCTTCCACCTCCCTCCTCAGTGCTGCCCTCCCCCTACCTCTCCCCGTTGCTCACACTGCCACCTTCTCCCTCCCTCCTACTACATCCCTGTGTTACCTTTGTATGATTTGAATTACAGAGTTGGGTTGACGCGGCAATGCAAATAGTAGCAAATGGTTGGATTAGGAATTTAGAAGAATATATGTAATGATATATTGAGAAAAATAATAGTTAAGCAAAAAAATAAATAATGTCTTATTTGAGTATTATTAGTTAGTATCATTGAATTGGATAGTTAATTGATTTGATTTTTTAAATGAATCATTTTTATAAAAAATCAGATAACTCCAATTAAATGACTCTTATTTTTTATCCGACGACCCATTCGAATTTAATAGAATGATTATTTTAAAAAAAAATAATAAAATAACATATTAACCTCTTTTATAAGACATCAACTATTCTTTTCCTTTTTTAGCATAGGATGCAAAAAGTGCTTTAACTTTCCTTTTCGCCTTTTCATTTGATGCATATGGTGCAGGGATATAGGCAAATAGCTTCACCACCCAAAAAAAAGAAAGGAAGAAAACAGGCGTTCGTAATTTGCTGCCCATATATAACTCGACCTATATTCCTCTGAAGTGACCATTTAGTTCGTATATGTATTTGTATTTCTATTGTAATTTTAGTTGATATAATAATTATCATGTCAGCAAATAATATAAAATTTTTAGTAAGTTTTGAGTTGGGTTATTTAATGCTTCTGATTCACGAGATTTTAACATGGTATCAAACACATGCTCGAGTAGAAGCTCAAAACTTGCCTAATGAGAAATGATAGTAGGCATATCGATGGAAAAACACTATCATAAGGTAGCTTTTTGGCATCCATTTTGGTGATCTCATTCCCTTGTCTCCCGCCTCCAAAAGCTGGAACCCAGTATTATTATGATCATATCATTTCACGTGACTGTAATTTTTTTTTTTTTATCATAACAATATACAATAGAATATGATTGCCCTCGTTATGGTCCCCAGGGGCCTAGAGCTTCAAGAGAATCCGGAGGACTGACAAAACCTTAACCGTAAGGAAGCATAATATATTAGTGAATCGAGCTGAGAGGCTCGAGCATAAGGCTCAAAAGAGAGGCGAGCTTTTTGATTTAATTTGAACAATCATATTACTATAATAATTAATATATTAATTCGGTTCAATAACAGAATTCAAACACCACGATAAATACTAAGACAAATGTTTTGGAGACAATAACATCCTGTGATTCATCCGACGCCGCCCGAGTTCTGATTGAATTTTAGCACAGAAACAAAAGAACATTAAGGTGTCAGGCACCTGATTCATTGACATTTGAGCGTGTGGGAGAGGGAGGCGAGACATGCAAATAACACAACATCATGTAATAATGATGGGTTCTAATTGACTTTTAATAAGAACTGATATCTAGCTTCTTGCTTTACTGCACATAATAAGAACTGATATCTAGCTCCACTATCTGCTCGAGGTTAATATTTTCGTGCTCCACCGCATGTAATAATAACGAATATCTAGCTCGACGCTACTTGCTTTGAAGCCTGTCCAAGGTTAACAAGTATGGGTTCGAGGTAGAGCTTCGAGCACGCACAGATCTGAAATGTATTGTTGTTGACGTGACTTATTTTACGCTAGAAACATAACGATGTCGCAATACCGGTGGTGTTTTATTTTGTATCATTGGATTCACCTTTGTGTCCTTTAACCAAAAGTGCACTTCCGTATCTGTATTTTGTATACTGTGGCTGCAGTATGCTTATGAAGGGTTTTCATGAAAACCCAGAAATCTGCCTGCGCGCGCTTTTGTGGCCCAAAGGCTCCACTTTTGCGTTAGAAAAACCAAAAAAAAAAAAAAACACTCCTCTACCGAACATGACTTCCATCAATCAATCCCTAAAGTCAATTAAAATGAATATAAGCTCGACCGTCCTCAATAACTTTGGGTATTTAATACAAATCATGGCTACCACAACTAAGTATTTATTTTGATGCACAATGAATGTTACGAGACAGACAAAAGAGAAAGGTACAACAATAAAAAAGGTAATTTAAGGGATCTTTTAAAAATTGTTTCCTTTCTCCTTTTAAAATCACTACGTTATAAAAATAACCAGATAAATTACAAAAAAAACATTTAACAATGAAATTAGATAAAATTAGATCCTTGTAAGAGCAAATTCTATATATGTTCTCTTACTTTTTATTGCATCAATTCAAGCATCATTGATTTGATTGAACCAGCTAGAGTCAGTAACGATAATATTTGGAGCAGTCAAAACTCAAAAGCAACGATTAAGTTAATACAAGAATTAAACGACTAAAAAGAAAGGATTGATACTTCGAAATTTCTGTGACGATTGACACATAAGCCACTAGCTTTAATCGGTTGAAAAAATCATTTGGCTTATAAATGACTAACTCAACAAATTAGGAATAAATATGGTATTTATCCTCAAAAAATAAGAATGAAAAATGGAAATGTTCTAATATTTCACAATAATAAATAGGCTAGCTAATTCGTCCCTCAGTTTCAATGGTTCGGAGTACGGCAATAAAGAAGGGCGAGTCACACCAGCTCATAAACACAATTTCGCCCATATTTGAAATCTTGATGCTTGGACAGAAATACATATGATTTATTTGGCAAAAAATAATAATTCCTTCGCTCTGTTAAGTTTTTTTTGCCTCTAATTTAAAAATATGTATAGTAGTGAAGAATGACTTTTAGCTACTGGGATGTTGACCCTTGTCTGCAAGCAAACTCAGGAACGCTTCTGTCAGTTGAGCCCCCATTTCCCAATTAGCCATCGACCTTGCTTCCAGGAACCTTCCTTTCCGTATCGTCCTTTCATGCCCCGTACGGTCGCACAGAAACCAATACGCCAACTTTCTCCCTCCGTGTATAAAATGTATAGGTGCAAAGTGTATATAGTAAAAATAACTCCAATACTGGGTAATATTTTTTAAAATTAAAATTATATTTAGCTTGTTAAATATATTTTTTAATAATAATTTATGTAATTTTTTACTAAATTATTTATTTTTTTAAATTCACCTTAAGTTTTTAATTCAAATCCTAATTCTCTATTTCTCTCTCTAATCCCAGATCTATCTATGAACATGAGAGCGGCGACCGGCGGGGGTAGGGAGGGGGGAGGGCGAGCATCAGCGGGGGGGAGGGGAGGGGGAGGACGGGCTGTGACAGGGGAAGGGAGGGAGAGTGCAGGCGTTGGCAGGCCTGACGGGGGGAGGGAGGGGGGAGGATGGGCCACGACTGGGGAAGGCAAGGAGAGGGCGGGCATTGGCAGGGGGAGGATGGGTCTCATTGGAAAAATAAAGTTTAATTTTAAAAATAAAAAATAATTATAAATAATTTTTAAAAATAATCAAAGGATCTAATATTTTTGAAAATTATTTTTAATTTATATTATTATTAAATTAGAATAGGGATCGTCATTTTTTAAAAAGAGTCTAATCTCCTCATTCATATATGTACTAAATGCGTTGTAACATTGATATTTATTTTTAAAAATTAATTATTAAATTGAATATTTATGTACTATTTATCATATTTATAAAATTTTATAATGATTTGATGATTAAGTTTTGTATAAATTTAATTATAAATAAGTCAAAAAATAATTTTAAAAAATTTACAGTTTTTTTTTATTGATTTATCTTTTAATTTTTTTCAATTAAATTTGTATAAAAACTTACCATAAAATTATCCAAAACTTTTACAAACATTATAAACACTATAAGAGTATTTAATCAGACAATTAATTTGCAAAACAAAATTTAACGGGCGCCAAACATCAAAAATCCGCAAGGTCCTGTTTTTTAACAGTCAATGAGCGTCCTGCAGTACTTCCTTATTAAGGTAGAACGGGTACTCAAAGCACAAATAGTGTTAAACAATTGATGGAATTACTGTTGGGCCTAATTTCGCTTCGGGCACTCTTCACAGTTATCACCACTTGTATACGTGCGACATATATATATATATATATATATATATATATATATATAGAGTAATGCTAAACGAAAAATGAGTGCAACAAGCTTATATGGTACAACTTAATTTACAGCCATCAGATTTTAATTAAATTAATCCAACGGTTCTAAATAAATAATAAGAAACCAAAAATACCCTCCCTCCCTCCTAGCGTCATATCTCTCGCATAAACCAAAACCCTACGCACCGTCTCCCCCATTCTGCCGCTGCCGCCCCTGCTAGTGACAACACCCCAAACGCTACAGCATACACGGACAAATCGGACGGTGAGCCGGACGCGATTGCCTCCACCGTGCCGTCTTCCTCCTCCTCGCCGGCCTGGCAAGGGCCAAGCCTCTTACATCCTGGATGGAGACCATCTTTGATTCCGTCGACGCCATCTCCCGAACACCCACTTAACGTTGCAAACACAGGTACAATCAAGAAATAATAATAAACCATTTTTTTTGCTCATGATTCCTGCTTCTCGTTAAAAAAATTCTGCTTCTCTTTTGATGTTGTGTTTGCTTAGAATGTTGGCTTAAGTCTCCATTGTTTATGTATTCATAAACTAGAAAAAGAGATTCGTCAACACAATATCCAATCAAGCGCACCTGCATGAGATATCGACTGTTTTTAAGGATCACAAAGGGATAAAAAATGATTGAAACAACATTCCTAAGATAAAAATATGTTCAAAATTTTAAAATTAAAGTGCTGTATATATTAATATATTTTATAAATGGCTTAACACATTAGGACTGTAATTGTCACTTTCAAAATTGCAGAGAAACTGAAACATTATTATTATCAGTTATGAGTAAAATACCAGATTGAGGTGATGAATATTTGTCAAAACCTTGAGCTCAGCTAGAAATTCTTTGGATGCCTGCATATCCATCTTCTTGATTGCAGCTTTCTGCATAATGAGTGGTCATTTCTAATTATAGATTTGATGTAAGAAACACAAGCTATGGCAAAAACAGCCATTTATATACCATATCCTATCATCATCTTTAGGTGCTTAAGGGCTAAATTTTTAACGTTGATGACCTCTCATGATTACAAGCAATCAATTAATTTTGGGGCAGGCTTTTTGAAAGATGAGACAATGACATCTTTTATTTGGTTATTTAAAACATGGCAACGAGCCATGTGTTCTAGATCACCACATGTGATAATCACCGATCAAGATCCAGCCATGTCTGTAGCAATATCTCGTAGTGTTCCTGAGAAGCATTCATAAATTTTGCATGTGGCACATTCTGAAGAAGTTGAGTGATAAACTAAGTGCAAGAGTTGTCCAAAGAGGTGCTTTTTTTCTTCCATTTCATAAGAATATATGGAAATCGAACACAGTTGTTGAATTTGAAAGCAAATGGGGAGAGATTTTGTTGAAAAATAATTTGCAAGATAACGAGTGGCTTTCATCCATTTATGAGATACGAGAAAAATGGATTCCAAAGATATGCAAAAGATCAGAATGTGTTTACGGCTGGTATTCGAACTACTCAACGATCAGAAAGTATGAATGCATTTATTGATCATTTTGTAACTCATAAAAATACTTTATTTCAATTTATGGGGCGGTTTGATAGAGCTATAAAGAAACAAAGGCACAACCAATTGGCATCTGAGCATAATGATCTTCAGACTTTGCCAATACTTGAAACTAACCTTTTAGTTGAAGCTCAAGTGGCAAAGATTTACACAAGATCGATGTTCAAAGTGTTTCAGAAACAATTGAATGCTAGTTTTAAGTTTGCTTCTGCAATTCAATTTATGGATGAAACATGTCATACATATGCGAAAGGAAAATTGGTACACGAATGCCTCCTTGAAAGTTGTCTTTACCATGTCTAGCAAATTAGCAATTTGTGAGTGTAAACGTTTTTAGACTCAAGGCATTCCTTGTAAACACATTTTGGTGGTGTTGAGGAATGAATTTGTTGATCTTCTATCACCTGATTATATTATGAAGAGATGGACTATGTCAGCAAGAAATGATATTATGTATGATGAGTTTGGTGTTGAAATTGGAGGAAGTTATGGGAAGGCACAAGACTTAAACATGGTAGAAATTGCAAATGATACTCACTTTTTTGTCACTATGGCAAAAAAATCACATGATATGTGTTTAATAGTTCACAAGGCCATGTCAGATGCTCGAAAAGTTATTGAAGCAGCAATAGTTTCAGATAATGTAACACATGAGAATGTCAACAAAAAGTTGCCCGAAGATATTACTATTCACCCACCTGACATTGCAAAGACTAAAGGGAGCGGGAAAAGACTTAAGGGATGTAAGGAAAATGATATTGAGAAACCTCTAAGGTTATGTAAATTTTGCTTGAAGCGAGTTCGTGGTCATGACATTCGAAATTGTCCAGAAAAGAAAAAACAAAAGTTAGTATTTATCATTTCATTATATAATTTTTATGTTACCTTATGAGTTTAATATTATTTTATTTTGTTCTTATTGCAATGCAATGCAGGGAATTTGAAGTTGAGAATGTAGCTGAATGATTGTAGGTTGCAGCATGCTATGTGTTTGATGCAGGCTTCTGATTTGGTCAGCATCTGCTCTATCTGTTTTGTGTTCTTCTTCTGGGGTTGGCTGGCCCTTGGAAGGGCAGTTTTGGGCTTCTTGTGCACTATGATGTTTTCTCTCTCCATTGCGTTTGCTTTTTTCTTTGCTTGGTTTTATGCTTGCTGGTTTGTTTTGAGTGCAGGTGCTGCTTCAACTGTTGGGCCAAGCATCTGATTGGCTGTTGGACGTCTTCTTTGGTTGCTGGGCTGTGGTGGCATTGTATGTGCTGTTTTGGGTTGCAAAGTCCTGTTATTTTTATTTTTGGAGATGTTCTTCTGCTCTCTTGCTTTGCTCCGGCTTCACCTGTTTCTTCTTTTTTTATGTTTTTTATTATTATTTAGAATCTGTCTCCCTATGTTTGGGATTGTTTTAAACTCTAAATTGTTGTCTTATTTTTTCCTCCTAGCATGGAGCCTCTCGGGCTACTCTTTTTGGGGGTTTTTAATGAGAGCTAAGGGACTCCATGTTATTTTTGTTTTGGCACTAGGGGATCTGTCCTTAGTTTGGCCGAGGCGTCTCCCTTTTGGGGAGGCTTGCCACAATTGATATATTTTCTTTTCTCCACTTAATAAATTTTCTTTTCCCCCCCAAAACAATTGATTTTATTTTCTTTGTATACAACATTTTGGCTATTTCTTGTTTTGTGTTTCATTCTGATGATATGTGGCCGCCTACACACGAGAAATCATTAAATTTAAGTCTCATCATCTATCATTAAAGCAGCCAAATGTGATTGAAGGTGCCTGTAGCATCTAAATTTGAAACCGGCTACATCATGTACAGTTTGCCACCTACATTTTCAAAATTTTAGTAGCTGAACGTTTAATGAAATTGTATAGTTTAGCTCGGGCAAAAATTAATTTTAGCACCTCCAAGGTTGTCTCTACTATGCATTTCAAAGTTCAAACACTGTTAATGATCTCTCGACCCGTGAAGGATAAATCATATGCTGCTGGTTTTCATTTCTTCCATTACTCTTGCAGTCTCATCAACAGCTGTACTAAGCTTACTTATTTCAGTTTTCCCAGCTGACAACATCTACACAATTCCAGCACTGAGTCCCCAATTGATAAGTGAGCTATTTGAAATATACGGAATAATGTAGATGGCATGTCAAATATATATCTTAAAAATGACCTCATATTTATTTTTAAAATGTCAGCTCCACATGACAGCTGCTCGTGAAACACATGAGCAGCATAACAGGCAAACAAAAATAAAAACCAACAGCATAAAGGCTGCACATACAGCCTACAAAGAGGCAAAGGAGTAAGAAAAAAAGAAAGGAAAAAGAAATTATATATATAATTTTAATTTTAGACCAAAGAAATTAACCGCGTTTAAAGCTGAACGTATCATGTTTGAATCCTAAAAAATAGTAATTTTTTTTACATGTCAATTATTAACAGATGAAAATTAATGTGACACATCTCAGGTCAACTAACTTGTCCACTCAACAATCTTTATTCTTCGATAAACCAGACGCAGTGATCCATTTTCGAGTGGGACTGTGGGACGTTCGCGTTGAAGAGGCAGTACTAAGTAGAGGACAGCTGTCACCCGCGAGGTACACTTGACAAACCGACAACCGACACACCCCCCCTCACGTCCACTCCCTCCCCCCCCCCCCACTCCAATGTGAGCCTTTATGAGCGACCGTATAATATACGGACATAACTTCCACACCACATAGAGGGTCGTGATTTATATATATAAGCTTAGTATAAGTTCTGTAATTTAGTAATGCAAATCAAAGATTACAAAAGCGCACCCCCTCAACACTCTCACCCTCGGATCGGAGCTCACTTTATGCGAAAATGGGCGACGGCAGGTTTGGACCGTCAGGCTCATCTGCTACTTCACTGTCCCGCTCATTTTCAACCGAAGAACACAACGACGCTGCGGCTCGAAGCCGGAAGCGCCGCCTCCGGTTAATCCTCCTCTCCTCGCTCGCCCTAGTGCTGATCGCCGCCTCTGCCGTCACGGCGGCGATCCTCATCGGGCACCCGGGGACAGGACCCGACAGCGGGACCAGGGCTCACCGCAGGCCCACGAAGGCCATCTCCAAGGCCTGCAGCAAGACCCGGTATCCCACCCTGTGCGTGGACTCGCTGGTCGACTTCCCCGGCGCCCTCACCGCTTCCGAGCCGGACCTCGTTCACATATCCGTCAACCTCACACTGCTCCGCTTCGGCAAGGCCCTCTACGACGCGTCCACCATCAACAACCTACAGATGGAGACCCTGGCGCGGTCCGCGTACGAGGATTGCCTGGAGCTGCTGGGCGATTCCGTGGACCTCCTCGGCCGCGCGCTCTACTCCGTGTCGGTCTCCGTCGACGACCCCAACGGCGGCCCCAAAGGGTCGTCGCAGGACGTGATGACGTGGCTCAGCGCGGCGCTGACCAACCACGGGACTTGCTCGGAGGGGATCGACGGGGTGAGCAGTGGCGCCGTGAGGGACCGGATGACGGCGGGGGTGCAAGACCTGTCGGAGCTCGTGAGCAACTGCCTCTCCTTGCTGGGGAGCGGAGGCGGTGGAGACGATTTCGCCGGCGTGCCCATACAGAACAGGAGGCGACTGATGGCGGCGGCCAATGGGGAGGAGGGGGCGATGGGTGTAGGTAGCGGGAACCACAAGTATCCGACCTGGATGACAGGGGAGGAAAGGAAGCTGTTGGCTATGCCCATTTCCGGCATCCAAGCCGACATCGTGGTGTCCAAGGACGGCGGGAATGGGACAGTGAAGACCGTCTCGGAGGCGATCAAAAAGGCGCCGGAGAAGAGCAGCCGTCGGATTATCATCTACGTTAAGGCTGGGATGTGAGTTCACGGTTCCAAGTGATTTATATGACATTTATGCCCTCCATTTTTATTTTTATTTTTATCTTTCGCTTTTTACTCTAACTGAGGCCTCCTTTTTGCTTTGCTTGGACAAAACTTATTTAGCAATCCGTGCGGTAAAAACAGAACAGTAGATACCTTTATGCTTTAATTGTTGTCCTTCTTGTACTGTGTCTGTGTATTGGATAATGACAAGCAATGCGCGTTACATGTTTACATACGTAGTTTGGTAATTTGGTGACCTGCGTTTGCGTTTGTTGATCGGACTTGTAAAATGCACGTGGGCTGCTTCTTCTTCTTCTTCTTCAGGTACGAGGAGAATAATTTGAAGGTGGGAAGGAAGAAAACGAACCTGATGTTCATCGGAGACGGGAAGGGCAAAACCATAATTACGGGAGGGAGGAGCGTTTCCGACAAGTTGACTACGTTCCACACCGCTTCCTTTGGTAAATCCCAATTCCCAGATCCCACCCCTGCTGCGGATAACATATATATATATATACACATATAACATCCTCTTATTTTTTTTTATTTTATTTTTGTTTTTGGTTACTCCTCTCAGCGACTGTGTATTTGTACGCGTGTGTGTGTCGGTGTGTCCGCGAGTCACGTGTCATGTCAGGTTCATATTGCTCTGTGCCGCTTGTGTTATAGAGCACAGCTGGATCTTATTTGTCCGGCAGCCATACCACGAAAAGCCATCACATCACTGACACGTAGACGATAAAACTCACTACATTATTTTAATGACCTTTCAATTCATGTAAAAAACAGTAATAATTGCGTGACTCTTTTAATGATCTTGTAATTATTACGATAATAACAACTATTATTATTATTGTTGTTATTGTTATTTTGTTACGACTATCCGACAGCCGCCACCGGAACCGGTTTCATCGCCCGTGACATGTCGTTCGAGAACACCGCCGGGCCGGGAAAGCACCAAGCGGTCGCCCTCCGCGTCGGCGCCGACCACGCTGTCGTGTACCGGTGCAGCATCGCCGGCTACCAGGACACCCTCTACGTCCACTCCCAGCGCCAATTCTTCCGGGAATGCGACATCTCCGGCACCGTCGACTTCATTTTCGGAAACGCCGCCGTCGTGCTCCAAAACTGCAGCCTCTACGCGCGGAAGCCGCTGGCGGGACAAAAGAACACCATCACGGCCCAAAACCGCAAGGACCCGAATCAGAACACGGGCATATCTATCCACGCGTGCCGGATCCTTGCCGAGCCCGACCTCGAGGCGGCCAAGGCCACCTACCCGACGTACCTGGGCCGTCCCTGGAAGCTCTACTCTAGGACCGTGTACCTGATGTCGTACCTGGGCGACCACATTCACCCCAGGGGTTGGCTCGAGTGGAACGCCACGTCTGCACTCGACAAGCTCTACTACGGCGAGTACATGAACGTCGGGCCCGGGGCGGGTACGGCCCAACGGGTCAATTGGCCGGGATTTCGGGTCATCACGTCCACCGCCGAGGCCAACCGGTTCACGGTGGCGCAGTTTATTTACGGGTCGTCGTGGCTGCCATCCACCGGGGTAGCGTACCTCGCCGGATTATCCGTTTAAATGATAGGGTCGGGTTGGGTCGTGTTTTATGGTTTTTTTTCCCATATGTTTACTAAAAGTCTGCAGCCTGGCGTGGCGTCATATAAAGTTCTCATTGTCACTCGTTTTATTGTTTGAGATGGTGAACTAATTGTCTTACACCACTGGTTGGTTTGGTAGTGGTTTCTTTAAAAGATTTTTAAGGTTAAGTAAGGATAGGACGGGAGCAATTTTAGGATGAGTGACCTCGGATTGTCCACTCATAAAACTATTTCTTGTGAGCTGAAATAACTCTGGTGAGTCAAGTGAATAACCTTTCACGATAACTTGTTTGCCGGAAAATAAAAGTCCATCAAAAAATATTTTTGTTTATTGATGTCATTAAAATTATTTAGATACATGAAATAAATAAAAACAAATTAAAAATTATTGGGGCTCAGTGTGAGACTCGACTTCAAGTCGCGTCGGTGGCTTTTGTGATATAAATGGCTGGCACATGGACGCAAACAAACACAAGCTGGTTACCGTACACATCAATCAAAAAGTTCAGCCCACACTTATTTCGGCCCATGGATTTTTAGGCGAGACTGGCTAAGGTTGTGGCCCACTGGGCCCATTTCTGTTTTTATTCATAATGTGTTAACTGTTGTGCCATTTATTCGCGGGTACCCGGTCACCATTTGACATTGCATCGGAAGGAAAATGAAAAATATTTTTAAAAAATATATAAGAAAACTAAATTAAAACAAAAACAAAGTCGTGGTACAAAATAGGCATACGCATCTACCCTGCTCTATCCACCTAAATCCAATCTGAACCTAATCGCTATCCGTAAATAAAAATTATTTTATAATCGATTGGCAGGTGAGAATGCTCAAACCCGCTACTAACCCGACCTGTCGCACTCCATTATAAAAATAGAATAAATCTTATCATTTATCTATTAGACATTAGTTTATTATCATCTCTCCCATTGTGAGAGGTGAGAGTTCTGCAGCATGACGCCTATGATTGTGAATTTGTGATATTGTGATCCATAAATCTCGTATTTTTCCTCATTTGTGATTACAAATATATAGTGAATAAAATAATATATTTTTGATTATAATTATTTTATATTTTATGCGTTTAATTTTTTTAATGTATGTTGTTTAATTATATATTAGTAAATAGCGGTTGGCACCCGCTCAACCCGTCATACCTGCTGGTTAGTACCCGTCAAAAATTAAACAAAAGTAAATAGTATTTTCCAATACATTGTGAAATATTGTACAAACCCTATAAAAAAACTTAAATATAGAGCATCTGTTGTAGAATGATTTTATGACTTTTTAAGTTTTTTATCTAAATATAAGAGTCTGCTACTAGTGCTCTTAAGAGTTCATTTCACGATAGTACAAATTAATACGTTGTGTGGATTGGTGGATGAGTGGCCTGACGAGTGCTCCAAATGAAGGCGATTAGGGGAGTGCCTTAGGCGAGTGCCTCTTGGGCCTCCCCTCAGGGCCAGCCCTATGTTTGCCCTGACTAATGTGGAATTGTTCTTTGGGACTCCCCGCAGGATGTTAGAGATCAAACACTCTCCAATTACATTATAATTTCATCAAGAAGCAGTGAGAACATGAATGGATCCATAAAGTTTAGTTTGGAAGGAGGGAGGATACAAACTGTTAAAGTTAATGTAGTTGTCACGCCCCGGATTTTCAACCCGAGGAAACCGGTACGTGACTCCCCTTTTTACCCACACGGAGGGCAAAGGGGTAGGATACAAACCAAGAACCGAACATTTTAAACACACAAAACATTCAAGAAAAATAAAGTCCATCAAGCAGTCCACAAACCAAATCAGTCTTTAATACAAAGTCTTCCTTTCAATTCATCCCCATTGGGGTTACATCAGTTCCCATAATAAAATAACATAAACAATAAAATAAATAAGATCTTCCACCTTGGGGTCCCACCTAACGCCTGTAGGTTCCTGAAAAGAAAACAACATGGTAGGAGGGTGAGCAACCACGACTCAGGTAGGGATCATGTCTCCCCAACCCATCCCATGCACCTAACATCTACATGCCTTGTGTACAAGTGCCGTGTCGTGATACAATTATCCCACCAGATATAGTTACAAGGCTATAACAAAGAAACACAATCATACATGGGCTGGTACATAAACACTCCCGGGCTTCCACGACCACCGGGTTTCAAGAACGATCCCAGGCTTCCACAACCACCGGGTTCCACAAAACGAGTCCCAGGCTTCCACGGCCACCGGGTTCCACAAAAACAGTCCCGGGCTTCCACACCACCGGGTTCCACAAAACAGTCCCAGGCTTCCACGACCACCGGGTGTACAAGTAAACACGCGGCACATAAGGCCATACAGGCATAACATCAAACACTCAATATGCTTAGTCACACGGGAATAACGTCGAACACTTAGCATGCATATATTCACAAGCTCACAAACCCAAGCACACAAGCTATTATTTCAAACACGTAATATGCATAGCCTTACAAGGCATTATTTCAAACACGTTCTGAGCATACACACAGGCATATTCATACAGGCATATCCACACCGGCATTTTATCAAACACTTAACATGCACTAACCACCCAACCTCAGAAATCACACCAAAACGCCACTGAAGGCCAACATTCATATAGGAGGTCACACCTATATGAATTTACATATAAATAATATAACGAGATATAACTCATATTCGCCCTAGGACCCTAGGACGAGGGAGGACTTAGGAAGAACAGAATCCCTATCTCAAAGAAAACGCAACAACACAGCAATGTCCCGATTCCACGTCGAACGCCGTCCACCCACGGAGCACCGACCACCCACGCAAGACGCCCGGCAGCAACCAGGAGCTCTCCTTCCCTCTCTCTCTCTCTGCGACGGCTGGTGGAGCAACAAACCCTAAACCTAAAAGGGGCTTCTCCTCCTTATATAGACAACACAACATCAAAACGACGTAGTTTTGATTAAGTGAATCCCAGGATCAAAACGACGTAGTTTTGATTACACAAGTTAAGACCTTTTCGCACCCCCATAGGCCAAAATACTCGGAATTTCAACATGGTCCTTTGGAGAAAGTTCCTTAGAATGTCAAAACCAAGGGAACCATGCAAAAATAAGCTCAGACGCCAATTTGCACGTGAATTCCCCAATTCACGTGCACCTCCATATGGACTCCAAATGCTCTCAAACTTCACCCCTAGCCTCCTTGCATCATTTAGAAGACAATTACACTTGCACGTGAATTGGACCCATATCACGTGCACCTCACATACATGTCCATTTGGCCTGAAACTTCGTGGTAGATAGAGGACACCATTCTAAGCATCTTTCCTTTTGCACGTGAATTCATTGGAGTCCATTTACTAGGTCAAAATCTAGAAAAACTCTACTCGGGAGGCAAAACCGACTAACTCAAGGTACAGGTCCTTACATCCTCTCCCCCTTAAGACTTTTCGTCCTCGAAAAGAAATGACATACAAGGAAAACACACCAGAAATTGCCACCCAGGCAAGCCACCACACCCAAATGGGTCATACACCACGCACAAAGACAACGGCACATAACAATACCACCATAATCCATAACCACAATAATGCACATAACACATGTCCACATGGCACGAATACACATCTCAAGGCACATCACAAATAAGAACACATGTCTTTAAAAGACAATACAAATACATCAACTAATACAAGAAAACACATCACAAGAAAACACAAAACACATCACACCCTTGGCCAACGGCCACCTCCCACGCTTAAGATTGTTCGTCCTCGAACAAGTCCTGGTCTTGCTCACGCATCACGGACTCACGTTCCCATGTCTCCTCCTCAATGCCACGGTCTTTGCCACGACGCGAACCAAAGGAATAGCACGACCACGCAAAAGCTTCTCTTGCCGATCTAGGATACGGATAGGGGCCTCAATGACGGACATGTCATCCTCAATGTCCAACGTCCCCCAATCAATCACATGAGTGGGGTCAGGGTGATACTTCCTCAACGGGACACGTGAAACACGTTGTGCACTCGACTCGGCCGCGGTGGTAACGCTAACCGGTAGGCCACAGGCCCTACACGATCCAGAATCTCAAAAGGACCAATAAACCGCGGAGATAGCTTGGAACCGCGCCCAAACCGTCGATGTCCACGACGTGGAGAGACACGAAGGAACACATGATCACCAACGAGAAAACTCCAAAGGTCGCCGCCCGATCCGCATAAGATTTCGTCGACTCGAGCGACAACAAACGCCGAAGAATCAACTTGACCTTCTCGGTAGCCTCTTGGACCAACTGTGGCCCCAAGAGAGCTGTCTCCCCCACCTCGGTCCAACACAAAGGTGACCGACACGGCCGTCCATACAACGCCTCAAAAGGAGCCATCCCAATGGATGCCTGATAAGCGTTGTTGTAGGCAAACTCCACCAAAGGAAGGTGAGTTGCCCACGAACCCCCGAAATCTAACACACGGGCCCGTAACATGTCCTCCAAAGTCCGATTCGTCCTCTCTGTCCGGCCGTCGGTCTCAGGGTGAAAGGTCAGTACTCAAGTGAAGCTTGGTCCCCATAGCCTCCTGCAAACCTTGCCCAGAAACGGGAAGTGAACCTCGAATCCCGGTCGGAGACAACCGATGATGGTACTCCATGCGGTCTCACAATCTCGTTCATGTACAAGTGACTCAAGGTCCCAATAGAGTCCCGCTCACGAACAGCCAGGAAATGGGCCGACTTTGTGAGTCGATCCACAATTACCCAAACCATATCCTTCCTCCCAGGTGGTGGGTGGAAGACCGATCCAAAATCCATCGCTATATGGTCTCACTTCCACTCCGCTATGGGCAAGGGCAGAACATGCCCGCCGGCCGGCCGATGCTCGGCCTTCACCTGGCCGACACGTGAGGCACCGCGAAACAAAGGCAACCACATCGCGTTTCATCCCAGGCCACCAAAAGTGTGCCCGAAGCGCATGATACATCTTCGTACCCCCTGGATGCACACGAACTCTAGATTGGTGAAACGCCCTCATCACCTCATCCCCGAGGGAAGAAGCCCACTATTAACCGCCCCCGAAATGACAACTCATGCTCGGGACCCTCTCGTCCGGTCCCCGAGATAGCTCCCCGGCCTCAATACGGGCACGGAGAACCTCGCACTCAATGTCACCCAGTTGTTCCTCCCGGACGCGCCCGGTACAACTCGAGCACTACCACCAAAGGACTCAGGATTGTCCCACCTTCACGAACAACAAGTTTCAGCTGCAACGTCGCCAACGCTCCATCGGCTTCCACTCTCTCACGGCCACCTCGGCTTTCCCTTTTTCTGCTCAATGCATCGGCCACAACATTACCCTTGCCCGGGGTATAGGCAAGAGTAAAATCAAAGGTCCGCAAATACTCCACCCATCTCCTTTGCCTCAAATTCAAGTCCTTCGAGTAAAGATGTCTTGAAGGCTCTTGTGATCCGAGAACACCACAAACTTTTCCCCCAAGAGGTAGTCTTGCCAACTCTTCAGGGCGAAGATAACGGCCGCTAACTCAAGGTCATGAGTAGGATAATTCTACTCATGAGGCTTCACTGCCTCGACCCATAAGCTACCACACCGTGCTCCTGCATAAGCACACACCCCAAACCAACCCTGGACGCATCACGGTATACCTCATACGGAATATCCTCCCTAGGCAACCTCAACACAGGTGCGGTGGTCAAACGGGTTTTGAGAGTCTCAAACGCCTGCGACACTTGTCCGTCCACTCAAATTTCACGCCCTTCCGAGTCAACGTCTGTCATAGGAGCCGCCAAACGAGAGAACCCCTCTACAAAACGACGATAGTACCCCGCTAAGCCAAGAAAACTACGGATCTCAAAAACGTTGGTTGGCCTCGCCCACGATGCCACGGCCTCAATCTTGGCCGGGTCCACCCTAACTCCCTCGGTGACACCACATGGCCAAGAAAGTGAACCTCCTGCGACCAAAACTCACACTTCTTAAACTTAGCAAACAACTGTCGGTCCCTCAAGGTTTGCAACATGTTGCCAAGTGCTCCACATGTTCCTTCTCGGTCTTGGAATAAACCAAGATATCGTCGATAAACACCACCACGAACGAGTCTAAGTATGGGGCAAAGACTTGGTTCATCAAATGCATGAACACCTGTGGCGCATTAGTGAGCCCGAAAGGCATCACTACCCACTCATAATGCCCATACCGCACCGAAAAGCCGTCTTAGGGATGTCCTCCTCCCTAACCCTGAGCTGGTGATACCCCGACCGTAAATCTATTTTGGAAAACCACTGGGCCCCACTCAACTGGTCAAACAGGTCATCTATCCGAGGCAACGGGTACTTGTTCTTCACGATCCCTGAATTCGACTTCCTGTAGTCGATGCAAAGACGAAGCGTGCCATCAGCCTTCTTAGCAAAGAGCACCGGAGCACCCCAGGGTGAGGTACTCGGCCTAATATACCCCTGGCCCACCAACTCCTCGATTTGCCTCTGAAGCTCCCTCAACTCAGTTGGCCCCATACGATACGCTACTTGGGAAATCGGACCCGTCCCCGGCACCAACTCAATGGTGAACTCCACACTCCTCTTAGGTGGCAAACTCCTCAACCGCTCAGGAAAAACATCCTGGAATTGGTCCACAACAATGGGCCACACCCTCCTTTCCACCTTACCCTCCTCGACAAAGGTCAGGCCGCTAACCTGTGGGTAATGGCACCCCACGGGTCCAACACGGCCCGGCCCGACTCGCCTCACAATCCCACTCCCCCTGCAGGGTGCAAGAGGTCCCTGCAGGTGTCACGAAGGTCACACGCCGCCGATAACAATCTATCTTGGCCTGGAAAGCCATAAGCCAATCCATACCCAAGATCAGGTCAAACGTCCGCATGGGCATCACATGCAAGTCAAAACTCAGCTCCACCTCGCTTATGGTTAACACACAGTCACGGCACACTCGCCGTACCTCAATCATGCCTCCTACCGGAGACTCCACAACTAAGGGCCTCGCGGCCTCCACACAAGCTAACCCCAAGCCGTCAACTACAAGCTCAGCAACAAACGAACATGATGCACCCGTATCGAAAAGAACAGAAGCTAAGGTACGGGAGATCAAGAGGGTACCTCTAACCACCGATGGTCTGCTCCACCCTCAGTGGTGGGGGTGGTAGCTCGGCCTCCTCCGGGTACGTCGCCTCCGGCGCAAACACCCTCCCTTGGCCCGTGCCACCTGGTCGGCTCACTCACCGGGCGCTTCCCGCCAAGGCCGCCTCCGGCTTTAGTCTCGGTGCCGCTCCGGCCTCCCCCGAGGTCGGGTCCGATTCGATCTGCTTGACTAGCCGGCCACCGACGAGCTGGTCTCTCTCTTTGGTGCACGAAACCGGCATCACTCCTTGTCTTGGATGTCATGCCTCCAACTCCCCTGTTGCCACTCCGGCAAACCCGGCTCGAGATGGCCCTCTCGTCCACATCTATGGCATTTCCGGTCCCTCTTTGGACACTCCTTTCTCAAGTGGCCTTGCTCCCCACAGGCAGGATAACCGCTAGGGAGACCCCCTGCTGGACCGCCTGTCTACCACCGCCAAAGCTAGACCTCCCTGGGTTCACCAATGTCCGTCCCCTGCTGCGGAAGGAACTGCTATCCCTCTCCTCCATCTTGAGCCTCTTGGACCCCTGCATCTCGATCGGGCCCACTCTGCAATTGGCGACCCTGATGGGCCTGCCTCCCACCATCCGGCTCTCTCTCGGCTATACGGGCCGTCTCCACGGCCTCGGCATAAGTCCTCAAGCGTAGAATTGCCACCCTCTCCCTAAGGGCGGCCGAAGACCCGAGTGAACTTGTGGGCCTTCAGGTCCTCCTTTGCCACTGTCTCGGGGGCAAACCTACTCGAGCTCCGGAACTCCCGCTCATACTCGGGCACCGTCTTTGATCCTTGCTTCAGGCTGCCAAATTCCTCCCTCTTCCGCCATCTCACCGATTCCGGAAGAACTCATCATGGAAGAGTTGCAAGAATTCCTCCCAAAACATGAGTTGCACCGCACGGCTCCCCGCAACACTCGTCCACCACTCCAAAGCGTCCCCCTCCCGTTGCCGGATTGCCAATCGCACCTTATCCTCCTCCCGGGCAGGAGAAAGGAGAACACATGCTCAATCTGTCTCAACCACCGCTCAGCTACCACAGGGGTCTTCCCCCCCTTAAATCGCGGAGGTTGTTCCTTTCGGAACCGTGTCACCACGTCATCCTCTCGCACGGGTCGGTACACCACTCGGCGAACTCTCACGCTCACGAGGCGCCTCTCCTACCTGGTGGTGGTGGTGGTGGCACCACCTGCCTCTTTGCCATCTCACGGCGCACCTCCTCCCGAACGTCCCGCCAGGAGTCCCTCCCGTAGCTCTCGTACCTCCAGCCTGGATGCCTTCTTGTAGCCGTGCCGGTAACAACGCATGCCCTCCAACGGATGGTCCCGCACCCGGACCCTCATGGGCAGATGACTCATCGACCACTTGCCCCGGACGCACGTGTCACTCTTCTCGGCGGCATTCTTACTACACGAAGTAAGAAGCACAACGTCAAAACAAATTTTTTTTTTTAATCTATCGCGTCACTACCTCTACCTCACTGATCAATTTCACTAACACATGACATTACACACATACATTGCATCAATTACATTTCACGGTTCACGATCCAAGACACATTTCCAACCAAATCGAGTTGCACATTTCATTTAATCATGTGATCCTATCCACGGTTTAGCATACATTCACAACAAATGCAACTAGTGCCCTAATGCCTATGCATGCAAATCCTATCACAAGACCGGACTACCCTAAGTACACCTTAGAGGCTCCAAGAGGACCGTGTTGATCAGGCACGTCCCTCCAGGCTCCTCCAAAGGACTCAAGATAACCAAGTCCGCCCACTACCCTAGGCCAACTAGACCATGCTCGATACCATATTGTCACGCCCCGGATTTTCAACCCAGGAAACCGGTACGTGACTCCCCTTTTACCCACACGGAGGGCAAAGGGGTAGGATACAAACCAAGAACCGAACATTTTAAACACACAAAACATTCAAGAAAAATAAAGTCCATCAAGCGGTCCACAAACCAAATCGATCTTTAATACAAAGTCTTCCTTTCAATTCATCCCCATTGGGGTTACATCGATTCCCATAATAAAATAACATAAACAATAAAATAAATAAGATCTTCCACCTTGGGGTCCCACCTAACGCCTGTAGGTTCCTGAAAAGAAAACAACATGGTAGGAGGGGTGAGCAACCACGACTCGGTAGGGATCATGTCTCCCCAACCCATCCCATGCACCTAACATCTACATGCCTTGTGTACAAGTGCTTGTGTCGTGATACAATTATCCCACCAGATATAGTTACAGGCTATAACAAAAAACACAATCATACATGGGCTGGTACATAAACACTCCCGGGCTTCCACGGCCACCGGGTTTCAAGAACGGTCCAGGGCTTCCACGGCCACCGGGTTCCACAAAACAGTCCCAGGCTTCCACAACCACCGGGTTCCACAAAAACGATCCCAGGCTTCCACACCACCGGGTTCCACAAAACAGTCCCAGGCTTCCACAACCACCGGGTGTACAAGTAAACACGCAAGACATAAGGCCATACAGGCATAACATCAAACACTCAATATGCTTAGTCACACGGGAATAACGTCGAACACTTAGCATGCATATATTCACAAGCTCACAAACCCAAGCACACAGCCTATTATTTCAAACACGTAATATGCATAGCCTTACAGGCATTATTTCAAACACGTTCGAGCATACACACAGGCATATTCATACAAGGCATATCCACACCGGCATTTTATCAAACACTTAACATGCACTAACCACCCAACCTCGAAATCACACCAAAACGCCACTGAAGGCCAACATTCATATAGGAGGTCACACCTATATGAATTTACATATAAATAATATAACGAATATAACTCATATTCCGCCCTGGGACCCTAGGACAGAGGAGGACTTAGGAAGAACAGAATCCCTATCTCAAAGAAAACGCAACAACACAAAGAATGTCCCGATTCCACGTCGAACGCCGTCCACCCACGGAGCACCGACCACCCACGCAAGACGCCCGCGGCAACCAGGAGCTCTCCTTCCCTCTCTCTCTCTCTGCGACGGCTGGTGGAGCAACAAACCCTAAACCTAAAAGGGGCTTCTCCTCCTTATATAGACAACACAACATCAAAACGACGTAGTTTTGATTAAGTGAATCCCAGGATCAAAACGACGTAGTTTTGATTACACAAGTTAGCACCTTTTCGCACCCCTATAGGCCAAAATACTCAGAATTTCAACATGGTCCTTTGGAGAAAGTTCCTTAGAATGTCAAAACCAAGGGAACCATGCAAAAATAAGCCTGCACGCCAATTTGCACGTGAATTCCCCAATTCACGTGCACCTCCATATGGACTCCAAATGCTCTCAAACTTCACCCCTAGCCTCCTTGCATCATTTAGAAGACAATTACACTTTCACGTGAATTGGACCCATATCACGTGCACCTCACATACATGTCCATTTGGCCTGGAAAACTGTGGTAGATAGAGGACACCATTCTAAGCATCTTTCCTTTTGCACGTGAATTCATTGGAGTCCATTTACTAGGTCAAAATCTAGAAAAACTCTACTCAGGAGGCAAAACTGACTAACTCAAGGTACGGGTCCTTACAGTAGTTCATATTTAGAAACTACTATTTCAAATTATAATTAAAAGCATCTAGGTCACAAGTAACGACATAAAAGCATAAAAAATTTTATCAAATTTCAGATAATTTTTTTTAAATTGTATAATCTATTTATCACCATTGTAGTTATCAATATTTTAATTGTTAATACTTTAGGATAGTAAGAGCAACTGTTATTTTATTTCTTTTTATCTTCTCACTTCTTTTCCCTCTCCAAATGAAAGTTTATTATATTTATAAATATAATAAAATTTATTATTTTAATAAAAATGAAGTTGAAATGAAGAGTGTTGTTAGAATTAGAAATAAAAAATTCTTCTTGGCAAATAAAAAATTCTACACATGTGAAAATAAAATACATATTACTATTGGAGATTCTCTCAATCATATTACTAATTAAATTTAAATATTAATATAAATTAAAATATAGCTCCATATATCAGAACTTGTTGATTTATATGCATATATATGGCATAAATCCCTTAATTTATTTATGACTTTTAAACCATACCACACTTTCGATCTTATAATATAAAATTTTTGTCTATTAATAGTCGCGAGTCACACTTTATATGAATAGTATCATGATTTATATGACTATTGGTGTGTGTGTGTGTGTGTGTGTGTGTATATATATATAAATCTAATTTATATTAATCTAATAGATTTATATGACTTAATTACTTAATTTATTCATTGTCTATTGATCGGGAAGATTTATACCCCTTTTTAGCGCTATTTTGAGTATATTTTCATACTATTTTATTTCATTTACTGTCCAATGGTGCTACATTATCACATTTTTATGCCCTAACCCGAAAAAAGGAATTTCTTATAGTTTTTGCGATATTTTTGTTATATTTTGACAAAAATTCAAAAATCAAGTAAGAATTCACTAGAGCAACAGAAGGAAGAAAGAATTCCAAAGAAAAAAAAGATCATAACAACCAAATTTCAAGTTAGTTGGGTGAAAGTTGGGTGAAGGACTTTCAACCGACCAGGTCGAGTGAAGCCCATATTTCAGGGATAAGTTCTTAGAGCCTCACTGAAGATATTCTCCTTTTAGTCGGGTGAAGAAATTCCTTCTGGACCTTCACCCGACCAAAACCCAAAATTTGGAGATGGACTCCTTATTTTTGTAGCTTACTTATTTCCTTCTGGACCGAAGTCAGTTGATCAAAGGACACACATCGAATATTCAAAGTCAAAGGAGAATTAATAGAAGAAATTCAAATTCAAAAAGGAAGCTATGCATTTGGATTAAAGTCTTTTGGGATTTAAGAGATTGTTTAATCTCATTTTCAAATTAAAAAATAAGGGAGTTATAAGAGATTTAATAGGGGCTATTTAGTTGAGGAATTATGGAGAATTTATGCAAAATTCAAATTCAAAATTTCAAAATGTGGCTGTGTAGGCTATAAAAGAGGATCAAATCTTCCATTGTAATCGTCCAATTATCATTCAATTTTCTACCATTCTATTTCTACAACTTCATCATCATCTAAAGTAGAGAAGGTGAGATTGAAGAAGGTTTAAGTATCTCTTGGAGCTTGAAGGCAATCTGCCTGAAAAAGAAGATTAACCTTGAATTTCTTGATCAAAATAGGCAAGCAATCCTTTTGGTATTCTTATTTTATGTTTTATAATTTTATTGTCTTCAATCAAACTATGGAAACTAAAAAACCCTTGATTGGGGTTAGGATGGAGTTTGATGTAATAAATTAATTTACAATGTTTTAGTTTAATCTTGGGATAAAATATAAAATAGACTTGATCAGTTCATTTTATTATCATAGTTATTTACGTAAAAGATTGAAAAATGAAGCATAATTACTAGAAAAGGCAAAATAATCAAACTAGGGGTCGCATAATTTGCGAAAGTCAGTGTGAAACCTAGGATACCAAGTTAAAAATGGGTGTGATGCTAGCTCCAGACCAAACAACCCAAATCTTAATGGTCACTCATTTTCCATGATAGAGTGTATATACAAATTATGAGACTTGAAAAAGGCTAATTTATGCATTAGATGTTGAATATTAAACATGATCACAATAAAAGAATTAGATTGAACTAAGACATAACCTTGAGAAAAATACATCAAATGAAATCTTACCTCTAATCACTTTTATCAATTGAGCTTATCTTTACTTGAAAAGTGTTTTTTCATCTTTCACATCTATTCAATCAAATTATTTAAATTCAGTTATGTTTTTACACTATTTCACTTAAAAATCTCTTTATAAGCTATTTAAAATTTTCAATTTTTTTCATCCTTCCTTTGGGTTCGATAACCGGACTTAAAAATCACTTTATTACTTGTCACGATTTGTACACTTGCAAATTGCCGATCACTATTATAGATATAATTATGTAATATTATTTATGACTATGATATTAGATTATTTAATTCGTTAATCTATGGCTTAATTACTATATTAATATAGATTCATTAATCTATGAGTCTATATTAACCGATGATTACGATGGTATAATTTGTTAGTTTACCGCTACAATTGTGCTCATATAAAACTATGAATCATTATTATTTTTAAAATATTTTATTAATATTATTAATATTATTATAAGAGAGAGAGAGAGAGAGAGCATATAATATGTATAATATGCACACTAATAGTCGTATGTATATATGCAATTTCAAAATGTGAAGCCAATGAACAGATATTAAAGTCGTTTTTTGCCAAATCTTATTGCATATTCCATTCTGGCAGTATAAAGCCTTGAAGCCAATATGGTATATAAAGAACTAAAGAACTAGCTAGTTGGTCCATATTCCATAGCCCTGATCAGTCCCCCCTGCTTTCATCTCTCAGTGAGAATTAAATAACTAGCTAGTTGGGTTACTACTTAGAGCCGTCATAATGGTTTTTTACTTATATTTTTTTTATTTTACAGATTTAAATAATTTTATTTTTCATAAATTATTTTTTATATTATTAAAATAATATTTTATTAATTTTTTTATTAATAAAATTTTATAATTTAATATAATATAAGTGAAAATAAAAAGTGAGAGAAATTTTTTATATATAATTTAATAATTATAAGAAGTTAACAGTATTTTTAATATATTATAAAATAATATATAAATTTTATAAAAAAAAATAAATATAAAATTTTTATTGTGATAATAATTTTATAACTTTATATATATATATATATATATATATATATATATATATATATATATATATATATATATATATATATCCATAAATAAAAAAAATTCAAACTCTTAGAAAATATGATACTAGAATCTTTTCCTCTAGAAACCCAACTCTCCGATTACATTATAAACCCAAAACGAGGTTTCTGTGTTTCCAATTCAACATAAAAACTGTATGTCTTTTTTTTTTTTTGGCAAAAAGATAATGCAATTTCTTTTTAAAAAAACTCAAAATTCTCGGAACCAAATTACAGGGTGCAAAATTTTCATAATCTTTCCTGTGATTCAAAACTTATCACAATACCAGAAGAATATATGCTACAGGCTACAGCCGGAATAACTGAAACAACACCTAAATTAACTACAGGCTTCTGCGAATTTGCGATCAGGGGTTGATGCAAAGGAGGGCCATGGGTATGAAGGGTTTTGAGTACTTACAAAATAAAAGAATTTTTTTTAAAAATATTGTGATCGAAGACAGTGCGACGGCGTTTCATTTTTATGCTAGACCTCACTTGCCCGTTAGGTGTAATTTTTAACTATTTTTTTAATTTAAGGTTTAAATTATTTTTTGTTTTTTACATAAATATATATTATATATAATAAATTATTTTGATCACTTTTTATATCATTAAAATAATATTTTGTATTCTTATTTAATTATTTAATAATAAATATTTTATAATTTAATATGAATAAAAATAAAAATTATAAAAAAACGTGAGATAGAGTAGTGACAAAAATAATAATTTTATAGTTTAATAATTATAAAATATATACCGTGATTCTTTATGCATTAAAAAATACTATATAAATTTTGTGGGAGTGTTAAACATATGATTTTGTGAAGGATTTTATAATTTCCACTCTTCTTTTTTTCCTAAATGAAGGAAAACAAAGTCCAGAAATCTGTTACGCTCCTAAAATTTGTGCTAACCATATTTATTTTTATATAAATATAAAGGGAGTTTGAATTGACCTCTTAAAATTTCATATTTATTTGCTCTTAAAATATAATTAATTACCATTTAGTCATTTACCAACCCCTGTGGTCATATAATTATCAGTTTAGCATGGTAGGTATGTTGTAAAACTTCAGAAGGATCCAATTTAAGTCACTCGTGTAGTCGTGTGTGTGTTTTTTCTTTTCTTTTCTTGTTTACTGATTACTATTTGCTAAACCAGCGTCATCCCCCCCCCCCCCCCCCCCCCCCATATTTATGGTAATAAATTCGGTTTCTGAGATTTACATAATATTGATGTACTTTTTATTTATAAAATAGACACATCTCTGAAGTGTTTTATATTACTTTTAAAATTAAAAATAACCAATATAATAGTAAATTTGCCAAATTTAAATTTAATTGGAATCAAGAGAATAATTTAAAAATTAAAATTGAAGGGAAAAACTAAGGCCGGCAGACAAAAGAAAAGAAATCGAGAAAATTGAGGGCAATTTTTGCATCCGCAACTTGCGCATGCGTAGCATCAAATTACAGCCGACGTAGAGATGAATGCTCATGTTAAGGCAAATCCGGGACCATGTCGGCCCAAAGAGCACACCACTACTACCCATCTTCTCTGTCAGAAAACGATGACAAAAACAAAGTTAATAAACAGCAGCAACGGTATTACTTTTACAAATTCCGCTCTATGAAATCCCATATCCTCTCTTCCATGTATATCCTGTCCCTGAGCCTGCGGGGCATATGCCGTTCATCTGGGAAGATCAACAATTCATAAATTTTTCCCGCTGCTATAAGAGCATTCACGAGCCTTGCGGTGTGCCTGAAATGCACGTTCTCATCAGCCATGCCATGCACTAGCAGCAACTTGCCTTTCAATCTATGAGCATGATGCATCACAGAGCCGAAGTTATAACTTTCCGGGTTTTCAGAAGGCAACCCCATGTATTTTTCGGTGTAGAAGGTGTCATACCCATCCCATGATGTGACAGGGGCGCCAGATACCGCACACCTAAAGATGTCAGGAAACCTGGCCAAGGTCATGACAGAAAGGTACCCACCGTAGCTCCATCCACACAACCCAATGTGACCAGCTTTCGCAAATCCTTGTTTAATGAGCCATTCAGCTCCAGCCAGCTGATCCTCAGCATCAATCCGGCCAACATTATTTTTCAGGGCACCTTCAAAGTGAAGTCCTCGTCGAGCAGTTCCTCTGTTATCTAACTGTAAAAGGGAAATTAGTCAATTGTGCAATTCTATCACCAGTACAAGCCTTTATTCAAAACTAGAAGAAGAGGAAGGGAAAGAAGATACTGACCTTCCAAGTTAAGATGCCTTTGTTTCTTAAATACTGGGCTCTCATGTCAACTGTATTGAACCAGGAGTCGCACACAAACTGTACGCTGGGACCACCATAAACGCTAATCATAGTTTTGTATGGTGGTGGTCCAAATTTAGTGACATCAGGTTTGTATAGAGCCCCATACAGTAAGGTCCCATCATTTGCTTGCACTTGAACTATATCGGGAGGCTCCAGTTCAAGCCTGTTGAACCTTGGAACAGTAGATTGCTGCTCATACAGAGGCATAATTATGCTCCCATTTTCTAAGGAACAAAGCAATAAACTAGGGGGAGAGTCCAAGGCATCGTGAATGTCAACAAAACTCTTCATTTGATGATCGAGCACGACCGAGTGTTTACCCTTACCATGAGTCAGCCTTCGTGGGGTTTGTAATGGCTCATTTCTGTCCTGGATCAGTTTGGCACAGTAGAGGTTGGATTCCAAAGGGCCATCTAATGTTCCAGTAAAATATACAAGCCCCGCAGCCTCATTTACACCAGAAATATGCTCAACCATCCACTCACCTCCAGTAATAGGCCCTAAGCACGTCCCATTTGCATCATGCAAATAAAGATGTCTAAATCCAGTTTTTTCACTTGCCCAGATGAATCCCCCGGAATGTTGGGTAACCCCCTTGTCCAGAGGTGTAAAACAATCATGCAAATTTACCCACGTGTTTTGCTCTTCCACCAATATAACTTTTCTTTGGCCTGTCAAGATATCGAACTTAACAATCTTAAGTTTGGAGTGGGTCCTGTTCAGAACCTGAGCAACGAGAATATTTCCATGCATCCAATTAACTCTGGCCAGATATTCCTCATCACTATTATTTTGATCTTCTATACCACAACGTATATCCATCCAGATAAATGGACCTCCAAGAGCAGATACCACCCCTAGACGGACCTTCACATTTGAAGTTCCAGCAAAAGGATAGGCATGGTCCTCTTGCGCCTCTGGACCGACTGAGCTTTTACCTTGGTGCATGATTCTAAACAGAGGAATCTCGGAAGAATCTACTTCAGTAAATGCAATAAATTTCCCATCCAGAGACCACCAGTATCCATTTTTCCGATCCATCTCTTCCTACCATCAAAAAGCATTAAAATCACCGGTCAAATAACATACGTCCATAGAGTGATGAACATGAGAAAATTTTCTGTTGGAATCGTAAGCACTTCACTGGATTATAAACTGAAGAATGAGTTTGATTTACGTCTCAATAAATGGAAAAGGTTACACTAATTTATAAAAGTAGCTTTTATTTACACAGCACAAAAAGAAGAGGAAGAACAAATTCTCACCTGGGCTATATATTCAGCAAGACCATGAGTCTGAAAACAAATGTAACCAATGTAAGATTTAAATAGTTTAAAACTGGTCATTGTACAGGAAATATAGAACCGTTTATAAAAAATTTAAAAAAAACCAAACTAACTTAATTTAAAATTTAGTGCTCGAACATGGAGTTCAGTAAAATACCTTATTCATCAAATTACACTCCAAATGCCAGAATGCAGCTGTTTGACTAAACAAATATGCAATTAAAAATACTTCAACATTAAACTAAAAGGTTCCCTATTGTGTTAAGATCAGCTTCCATATCCCGTCATGCGAACTTATGATATGCTTATTGCTTACTTTCTAAAAAGTTTTGTAAGGGTAGAACTAAGAACTCAAATTCAAGCAGTACTTTTCCTCGAGTGCTTGTGCAATCAAATTCATGTTACACAATAGATTTAACTAGAAGCATTAGATCGTCATTTAACATGATCTATCTAAACAAATTATTGGAACGCTTAACTTTTAAATTTTTACCTACCCAGTGCACTGGGAAACAGCTAATTGCTCAAGACCATTATCCCTATGAACCAATGAGAAAACACTCCACAGCAAGGTGCAATCCAGATGATTGAATATCTTTTGGGTTCATGCTTGATGCATCACAAGGAAAAGAAAAAAGATTTGACAACCCATAAGTAAACTTACCACAACATTTCCGTTGGCACCAAATGTTAGCTGCCGCTGTTCATTGGACGAAAGGTTTAAAACATGTAATTCATTATCTCTTACAAAAGCGAGCATGGTACCATCAGGAGAAAGATGTGGATCAATAATCGGTGAAGATGATGTACTTGAAAGCCGGAGTTCTGATATACCAGAAAATTCCTGAAAATAAATCTGAAACGAGAGAACAGGGTCATTTTCAAGTTCAGAGATTTATCAAGAAACCCAAAGAATAAAACATCAAAAAGTTAAAATTTCAAAAATTATAAGTTAGTACTTGTAGTCACGCGAGGAAATATGTATGACGATAGGGTTTTTCACTTCCCCTCTACCCTTCATCCTATGTGGTATAAATGCGGAGCCTAGCCACCTCATCAAATCATGAAAAATCATCATGGCACTTCAATGCTGTTGCATGATCCAAGACATAAGGTGGTAACTGATCATGCATGATGAACCAATGACTCTTGGAATCGAAGAAAGAAACAGAAGCAGCTAGTAATTGAAATACAATGACTATCTGATTCAGTATTCTCATGTATTAACTTACACTATAAGAAGTAAGAACAGGTACACAATGTATTACATTGAGATGGCTTGTCATTCCAATAATCTCCTACATGTTTATAGAACTGTAAAGTTCTCAAGTAGCAAGAATAATTTCATCAGATCCATCCAGTAAAATCCTCCTTGTGTAAGGATTCACAAATGCCCGACAGGTGCATGCATATATGTGAATGTATTTACAAAAGCTTATATAATAAGAGGTGCCCAAACATTAATAGAATGCAGTATACAAATTTCTAGAGCATTATAAACAATAAATAATATGAAAAGTACAGGAACGAACCCCTGCTGGCAAAGGAACCATGATGGTATTCTTCCCTCCACTTGACTTGACCAATTCGTACCGTGTCACTCCTAAGCCACGTTCCCTCGACCTCTCCCTTCTAAGCTTTTCCTCTTCTGAAATATTACTCTCATCAAGCCCACCATCGGGTGGACAAAAAAACAATATTTGCTCGCTAGTTTTCAAATCGAATGCAAACACCATCCTATACAAGGACTGATCCGGACTATATAAATACGTTATCAAGCTACCATCAGAACTAAAACTCATCATTGTAGGCGCACAATAACCCGGCAATGGGTACTGCACAATTTCTTCAACAGGGAAAATAACACAATCATCAAGTGTTTGTGCAATGGCAGTGTCGGTGACAGGCATGTCGCGAGGAAATGATCTAACACGCTTCAGATTCTTCTTCTTATTATTATTGTGATCTTCAGTAGGTAGCATTACACAAGTGGTATCGCAGTATTGACAACAGCATATAAAACAATCAATCTGGCAAATAAAAGAAAAAGCAGCTAACCAACCAAATGTTTCTGTGAAACAATAGCTATGAAGGGTGAATTTATCAAAAAGCTTGTTGGATTGCTGAGGGGCTTTGAAGAACACAACCTAGCTGCTTCTCTTCTGTCTATTTTAGTTCAGCAACAGTTTTTATTAAAAAGAAAAACAAAAACAAACAAACAATTGTCCGAGGTTACTATACTAGATCTCATTCGGATGCACTCAAAGAAGCCCTATGCTCGAACTATAAAACCAAACAAGAATCGCAGAGGAAGCGAATTCGAACAGCCGTCAAATTTTAGGAAGAACCAACGGGGATTAGGGTACTATAGGAACCGACAAGAATTGAGAATCCGATCGGACAGTAGAGCCTGGGTTTCGATTTGGGGACCTGGGAATGGTGGATTCGGTAACCTGGTAAACGTGGGCTTCTCTCCGAGGGGTTGCCGTTTTTGGAATTATATGTTGAGTTTATTTAGATTTGATATCTGATTATGCATCCAAAACTTGCATTTTCTATCATATAAAAAGCGAAGAAAAAACAACTCTATTAAGCTTTTTGGAAGTGAATGGTTGAATCAATATAATACATGGAATTTTCCCTCAAACTCTCACCCCATTCGGAATACTTTATCAGCAATGTCTTAGTTTTTAGCTTTAAAAAAAAAAAAACTTACGTAGCACCATGTAAAAGTTTAAATATAAGCCTACATGCTCAGCCTCTCACACCTGTGATACGATATCATTTCACTAATCTCAGCAATGTGATCATTTGATCCGAATTAATAGTATAATATCGCATGACGGATGACAATGGAGCGAGTTATATCGTATATTTGTTTCGACTCCTCCTAATGATATGGGTTTAAAATTGATATAATCGGATTTAAGGCAAATTTAGAACAGGTATTTTTCTAACTCAATAAGGAATTGAGACACGTTTTGGATGGGATAATCCATCTCAAACCCAAATATAGCGGGTTTACCGGGTAATTGCCCCTACCCGACCTTATAGGGATGGGTTTCGAGTCAACATAATAGGGTTTGGGGCGGTTTGAGATATGATTTTTTTAGATGGGATGGGTTCAGGATAAGGGTGACCCGTCCCAAACTCGTCCTATTGCCATCCCTAATCACGGGTGCACGTAAGACTTATGCAATGAGACTTTTACATAGTATGACCTTAAGACTTGTTTGGTACGCGAAATAAAATTAAGAGAAATAAAATCATTAAATGAATGAAATTGACATAAAAACGAAATGAGATTTTTTATTACCTTTCTTGCATTTAGTATACATAAACAAATAAGGTAATATATTAAATCAACTTCTTCTCATTTCTTATTACCTTTCTTGCATTTACCTTTCTTGCATTTACCTTTCTTCATACCATCATGCCACAACAACCATCCATCCTTGCTTCTTCTCATTTCTTCCTCTCCCATTTTCTCCCAACTTCTTCATACCGTCACGCCACAGCAGCTAGCCATAATGTGTTTGGGGCTGGAGGGAGCTCCCCAAATCAATGCTCTCCGGCATCATCGAATGCTTCTCAGTGTTGCTGTCCAGGAACTTGAGGACGTCGAACCCATCATCGTATTGGGATGTCCATTTGTGCTCCAGGGAGAGGTGGTAGTTGATGAAGACGACTACGCCCAGGAATCTGCAGGCGAAGTGGCGGCACACGACATTGTAGGAGTTGGCACCCATGAAGACGAATCCACCACCGTGAAAGAATACCACCACGGGTAGCCTAGTGTCGGCAGTTGTTGTGAGAACAAAAAGGGGGAAATAGAGGTTTCGGGAGGCGTCAACGGTGATGTCGGAGGTGGCGACGCCTTTTATAGGGGAAGGATGGGAGGGGTCTTCAAGTCCAACAGGTTGGCCAGGCGACGATTGATGGTGCCGCTGCTGTTGCGTGTCCAGTCGTTGATGGCGGAAATAGCTACCATGGCGTGTCCAGTCTGTGAGGGGGGTGGGCAGACGGCCGTGTGAGGGATGGGTGGGCGGCAGGGAGCTATGCAGAGGGGCGGGGGTGTGATGGGGGCGTGGATCTATGCTGCGGGATGGGGAGGGAAAAATGATCAAAATGTAATAGCAAAAAAATAAAAAAGGTTCTCTTATGCAAGGGAACCTTTCTAAACCTGGTTAGTGGGAGGAAGAGGAATGAATTTATCCCTTTTGGGGGGTATAAATTCTCATGGGAATGCTTGTTTCTTTTACTCCACATGTACCAAACGCGGGAAAATAATCAAATTTGATTCCTTTCATTTTCTTTCTCATGTACCAAACATGCCATTAGTACCATAAATCAATATGAATCTGTTGTTGATTTCTATTCCACAAAGCCACCATTATTGTTGTAAAAGGCCCCACCGGTCACTATTGTCAAAGTCACAAGTGTCAATATGATATATTTTTACAAGGAACAAATGAAACATAAATATATATATATATATATATATATTTCCCACAAGGGACTATCAATTGTACATAAAAAAAGGAGTTTATTAGTATATGCCTTTTCATACATTTTTCTAATAAATACTATAACTATTAGCTCTAACTAATGTTTTGTATTTATTATTAGCCTTTTTGGTTGAATAACTCCCCTATTTTACAAATATGATTATTGTCACCTCACCGAGCTACAAAGATAGATGCTTGATCCTGCACAAACTGGATTATTATTGCCTTGTTAAAGAGGTTTTCTTTTATATCAATTAGTTAATGATTTATAATTTTTAGTTTTTTGTTAACCAAATCACCCACACAACATATGTATGTGAATGCAAGTATATATACAAATTTTACATAGTTTGTTCATTATGACATACTCTATTAATAATGAGGATACAACTTACACTCAAACAATTCACTATAATAAAGATCTAAAGGCACTAACATCTTATAATGGATATCTCTTTCTTATCTACTTACAACAATTACAAAACTAAAGCAATCAGATGAATATTAGCTACTATATTTACTCCTAGTTTTTTTGTTTGTTCCCTATTATGCTCAAGTATTCAGGACGTCTTCTGGTGGCACAATTCAAATTAGTGTTTGTGCTACTTGAGAAGAGACAAGGTGGAAAGCATATTTGGTGCTCAGTAGAAGGCTCCAAGATAGTTCATGTGGGAGAAACGATGGAACTCTTTCAGAATTTAGACGTGTTGAGTTGATTAAGTGCGAGGAACACGTCGATAGTCATGGACTTGACGGTGAAAAGGAGATTTGACCATCTATACACAAACTGGTTGAGAATTGGAGTCATTCTTCTCACAAACCCAAGACAGATCGAAATTAGTCTATGTGTGCCCCAAACAGTAAGACTTGCTTAGATCGACCTTCTCTAGTAAGGCGACTAAACGCCGCATGAGTTGAAATTCTCGCCGTATGACATCTCGCTTACTTGTTGTGTCTACTTCACTTCAACCTGACTAGATTATAAAGAACTCTAAGTGTTTTTTTCACCTTACTATAATTGTCATAGTCAAGTTTTGAACCCCCACCTACTATGACTTCAATTTCAGCTAATCCTACTTTCTTTTAGTTAAGCTAGCCAAGTAAGGCTAATCTAGAACTCTAAGCATGTCTCCAAACAAAACCTAGGTACATCTCTTAGGGTTTAACAAAGTGCAACAATAGTATTTCAACTACTTGTTTGGTCCACCGTGTTGCCTTGACCCTTCTCTTTCCTTTATAGTCCGTTCTTGGATAACCTAGTGTCATCCTAGCTCTCTGTCCAAATTAGGTCAGACTACTTTTCTAGTTTTTGTCTTAGCCATTGTTCATCTTCCTCGACATTGTGTTTTCATTATTCCATTACAATCCAGGAAAACATGAGAAAGTCTGCTCCTAAAAATGCTTTAAGTTTGTTAAATACAGACATATGTGATACAGACTCACAAAACATTATCACCCTACTTAACTTAAGGGTATGTTGAAACATTTCATGTCCAAATTTACAACTATCTTAATTTGTACAATGTTTGGATTTCAACTCTGATACAAACATCTAATATGTCATTATCGTACTTAAGTGATTTAATAGTAACATGTCCGAATTGCCATCACTATCAGGATTTGTAACACTATCCAAATTTGCAACATTGTCCTGGATGTATACATTGTTCAATTTTGTAATTATCTAGATTTGAAGCGTGTCTAAATTGGCAACAATGTCTATAATATAAATACTTTCCCATGCTATTTAGAATTACAATACTTTGATATCCGCAATCACTATATGTGATATGTATATGTCCAAATTTGCCATTTTGCTAAAATTAGCAACACTCTATAATACAAATACGTCCAAATTAACCTCATAAGTAGGGTTAGGGTGACTCTAAGATCTTTTTTTTTTTGAAGTGTTCAACATTCATTATAAAGGTTAAATATAACATCATTAAAAATATTACATAAAATGTTATAAAACCATTCTATTTCTAAAAGTCTTTAAAAATAATATAGCAAAAAATACCTAAAATTTTATAAAATCCTCATGTGAATCTTTATACCTTGATATCGTTGCATGATAGCTTTATTGTCAACGTTATTAAATACATCACTTTTAATGTATGTTACCAAACAATTATTCATTCATTAATCTCCCATTTGATTACATGATTGATTCTTTATATATTTTACTACTAAAAAAACTTGTTTCTATTGTTGCAGTTGTAGTAAGAATAGTCACGACTAACTTCACAAGCAAATAAGCTAATGAAAATGTGACATCCTTCTTTATCTCTAATATCTTTCTAGCAAGCTCATTAATTCAATTTAGTTTTACAAACATGTCATTAGCTTGTATATCAACAATTTAATTCCGAAGTTGAATGTCAAGTACAATTAAATCTGTCTTAGAAAAATCATATGAATATAACTCTACAAGATGAATAAAATTTTGCTCATCGAAGAACAAAATGAATTACTAGAATCAAATAAAGTCATATAAAGTAGCAATTCGTATTTGAAAGCATAGTAAATGTTTTTCTTTACCTGATGTTATCAATGTCATTTGATAATACATGAAATTTATATTTTAAATAGAAAACATAAAAAATCTTTTTTATCTTACTTAATCATAATCCCACCGTTTTAAATTTTATTATAAATACTTAAATGTACATAAAATGAATCAAATTTTTATTTGAATATAATTACTAAAATGATCTTTTAGAAATAAATTTTAAATACACGTACACAGTCATATTATATATCTCCTTGAAAATAAAAAATATGAATTTATTTTATTTTTTTTAATATAAAAATCTTTTTAAGATTTGGCCCCACCCATCCCATATTAAAAAAAGACATCAAAACAAAAATCTGAATAGTATTCTGCTTATTATTTTTCTTTAAAGAAATTTCCATGCCTATTTCTCTTATCCCAGATCCGATCAGACCCACCCCATTTTGACCTCGTTCTGTTATATGCATGATTGAATTAGTCAACCGGTGGCCAATCTCGCAGTGGAAGAGAGGACGCCAGCCAAGCAGATCGGATCTTTTCCCAGCGACGATGACCAAATCTAGATCTAGTGGCAGCAGGGGCTGCTTGGGCGGAAGCGGCAGCGGCACCTCTGGTGGTGGCAATGGCAGGCGAGGCGACACAGGGACAGGGGGTGTGTAGACCTGAAGGTGGCTTTGGGAGGCTGGGGACAGGCGGGCAGAGTACGCCTCAGCGCGGCAGCGCCTGTGCGTGGGGGTGCAAGTGAGCCTCAGCGGCCGGCTGCTGCACGCAGGTAACAGGTTTAGGGTCGACGAGCCGAGAGCGAGGAGGCGAGAGGACGAGGTCAGGGTGTGCACCCTTTGTTATTTTTTTTTTTTTTTTTTTTTTTTTGACTTTTTTTTTAAAAAAAAAAAGTTGCACACCCTCAGCCAGACCTAAAGTCGCGCCACTGCTCATAACTATAAATATAATTATTATAATTATTAAAAAAAAGGTGCCTAGATTAATTATTAACTCGAAATATAATTAGGATTGAGTGCAACTTCACATACAATTGATTCTCGATTGATCATCGACTTTTTGGCATTGACTGTCGTGGACTTTAGCCCGTTTGAGTTGACTTTTATTGGCATAGTCAACTTAATCTTTTAAAACATGATGCTTAAGTTTATCCTGAGGTGTTCTTCTCCACCAATTAAAACCTGTACATATTTAAGATCACCATACCAATTTATTCAAATATGCAACTCCTATACTCAACTGCTATGTCTGCCTGGTAGAGTTCAACTTCTAGCATTCTAAGGTCTTTTTATCGGCAGGTGCTTATGTCAGGCCCATTTTGTCCAAGATTGATATTTTCATTTATTCATTTGTTTTCTATTTCACTTATGGGTTTTTTAAAGGGTCAATTGATGAACTGTGATAGGTCCATTGGCAACACTTCAAATCTTGGCAGCATTCCTAATTTGGATAACACTCCTAATCCGAGTACCATTACAATTTATTATATAAAAAATTCTAAATTTGCTCGTATACTTTTTAAAAATTTTAATGAAATCATACTAGAATAACTATTTTATAAAAAAAATCTAGGGATTCTATTGTCACGAGATCAGGATTTTATCTTGCAGCACTTTGTCACCCTGACGGATGTTATAAGTAAGCCTAACTATTCAAAGCACGCATAGAGTGATTTTATCCTGTCTTACGCTCATCGGCTCATCAGGAGAAAAACTTTACTTTTGGACTAGTTTGTAAAAGGATAACTAAATTCTTTATTCATCATCAAGTCCTCAATTAGTGACGTTTTTTTTTGCATTTAATCATTGGTATGTCTAGGAGATCTCATTGATCTCTCACATGAATTATAAGTCTTTTTATCTTCAGGGGCACAACACTATGCTAAAAAAAAAAAAAATACCACCGAATTGATGGGTCCTTTCCTCTCGATTCGGCTTAGGTCTCACCAGGATCCGAGAGATATAATTCGCATGATAACGCAAACCAACACAAGCTTGGAACGCCATTGTACCATAGTCATACAGAACATATGTGATTCTAAGATTTCTATGGTCCAATTGGATAGCTCACCTAGTTATAATGCCTAATTTGGCAGCTAATTTCTATCCGTGGGGACATCTAGGGGCTCTATCTATGCTAGATTCTATGGGTTAATGGTACTTACACATTCAGTCATGTTGGCTCTTATGTTAATTTTTCCTCTTGTGGTGTTTTGGTAGAAACCTAAAGTAAAATAAATTGTAATGTATAACTTTCAGGTCTATTGTTTAAAATACAAGACGATGATAAGTCTAAATTATTTTTAAAAATTATGAGTTCATATAAAATTTTATTACTTATAAATATTTTTTAAATTTATTATGTTTTTAAAAATAATTTTATTTTTAAAAATAATATCATCAGAAAAAAAAAAAAAAAAAACCCGAATGCGTAATCGTTAACTGTTCACTAGGCTTGAAGGCAAAATGAATTAATCGAGAAAATTAGCTATTTGGTTTTAGCTTTTGTTAGTCTCCAAAGCATTCGTAATAAGATCGGCAAACATTAAATAATAGCTAATTAATAGCTAAAGTTAAAAAAAACGTCATGCAGTAGACTTATTAATGCTACAATAATTTTAATATTTTATTAAATGACTCATTAAATCTAGTTTATAAGCTAAATATTATTTATGATTAAAATAATATACTGAATGTCTATGCCTTCATATCTCCTCTCCCAGGACTAAAACTAGCTCTCATCCTCCGACTCCAAGTCCCCCTCGACTACCACCGCCGCCGACGGTGCCTGTAGTAACAACAACAAGCGCCTTTTTTCCCACTAGATCTAGCCCGTGAAAGAGACACTGCAGTGGGAAAGAGGGCGGGCGGCTCACAGGAGAGAGAGCTATGATGGGGGGAGAGGCCAGCTCACAGGAAAGGGAGGTCTACGAGAGAGGGCGGCTTGCAAGAGGGGAGGGGAGGAGACGGCAACAAGGGAAAGAACGCTATAATTTTAATAATATTTTAAAATAAATACTAAAATTTTGTTGAAGTTAGTGTTTGACTAGTTAAATTTTATAAAAGATAAAATTTTAATTAAATTACAGCTAAACTATATTAATGCCACCGTAAATGCTCTAACGTAGGGTGGCGCTCCAAGCCATTCATTGGCACTGCCAATTTCATGCTATGCAACAATTAAGTGTAGATATTACTCTATTCCACCAAGCAGCATGAACGAAGAAAAGCTCCTTGTTTTACAGTCTATTTGTCCATCATTACACAAATACGTTAATACATACATACATTTTGAACACAATGAAAGTATCCACTAAACAAGCAAACCAATGATAGTGTGCCTTGAGGAACAGCTGCCTCAGCTGCCCAGATTGGGTATGCTTGGTCCAGCATCTGGATTTTGCTGTTCCTTCCATATTCTCCCAGTTACTCTCAACTTCAATTCCTTCCTATCCCCTCCTGAAAAGAAAAGTGCAACATTTCGTTGGATAATGAGACCATCATGGCTGTCCCTAACTTTACAATGATCATCCCGGATGCTCCGTGGCATGCCCTCCCATATCAATTTTCGGCCATTTCCCCCAACCTCCAGGCTGTAACCAAAATGTAGTGCCTCATTCTCATCTCCCATGAATCGGAGGAAGGCCATATATACGGGTGCCATGCCAAGTTGGAAGGCTTCGAAATGTAGGCAGAAATAATGACCAAAACAATGGAAGACCTGGCAGATCAATTAGGAAGCAGTATAATTCGTCAGGTGTACAGGGGTGTATTTTGAGGCAGGTTTCAAGCACCATGCAACTAAGGCACACTTAAACAGTATGTTTGCCTTTCTCGGGTGGAATATCCTATCCATCTAGAAGCCATTTTTTTCCAACACAATGGGGCCTCTCACGGATCTAATTAGATCACCATATTACAACTGCTACTAATTTGTTTTATATGTGTGTGTGAGAGAGTAATTCTCCTTCGGTGAATGACAATTACAGTGCCGCTTCTCAATTTTTGAGGCGCAGAATATCAGAAAGCCTAATATCATGCTAAAGATTTGGTTCAGTGTTCCAGGCTTAAAAATGCGTCAATCAACAAAACATCATTGAATTTCATAATCAATGACCTTTTGAGAAGAACAGTAAAAAAGTAAGAGTTACAGTATAAAAGTTGACTTACTGTAAGCATCCATGTCGCATTTTCAACTTCTCGGGGATTGGATTTTACATAGCGATGGTTGAATGTGCTACCCATGTGCATGTCCACCTTGTGATCATCCCTCAAATGCAAGACCAGGGAAGGAATATCCCCTATGACGGGACACTCTGATCCAGCATATGGGCAATTGTATGGTCTGAAGGTGCAGAGTGCCTCGTGTTTGAGTTTTCTATAATAAGGAAATATGTCTGAGCACCCCAAGGTGTAATACTTGCAGGGAAGTTCAAGTGACTCCGCCACTTTTTCCAGTGCTAAGCACCTGATATCCCCAAGCTCCTGACAACAGGTGGGGCACCGGTTGAGCACCTTTGATTTACAGTTGGAGCACAGTGTGTGACCATTCTGGCACTGCAGAGAAATGGATTTAATGATTATTTTCCAACACTTCGAAACATAAAACAAAGAGGTCAAACAACTATAACTAGAGGAAGGAACACTTCATTCTGCGTCTGGTCAACAGCTTACAAGATAGTAGACCTCTTGGTTGGTTCAGAAATACCTCCATACAAAGCAAAGAACAAGAAGAGGCGTAAAGCCATAAAGGAAAAGAAACTATTCACTTCTACGTTTTATAAAAGATTAACAGTGTATGTTGATCTTTTTAATTTGGCGCCTTTGAGCCAAATCAGAAACTGCAATTCAAGGGGAAAAACTCTAGAAATGCTATAATAAACACACATAAAACCTGGATCCTCAATAGCTGAATACTCCAGTCATAGTAAGCAGATTATAAATTGTACCCATTATTTATAATGAAATAATTTAATGAAAGTGAACTCAATAATAGACGCTTCAAAAATTAATTAAACCAGAAAAACCCAGAAGCCAAGGAAACTTCAAACAAAATAGAACTTGGTGCACCACAATGACATCATCTACACCAAAAAACCAACGCAGCAACTTGTCTCTACCCTGATTCATAAGATCCAAATTTCTAAAACAATGCATATAAACTACAAAAAAAACTAGCAAAATTTATAAATCTATAGTTGAAAATTATGAACATTGTATCATAAAATATTAAACAACCCAATTTCATGCAACAACAAAAACTTAGCAGCAATCCCAGATTCCTAATACCTGGGGAACGCATCCTAACTTGATGCTAACGATTAAAAAATATTCCACAAACGACAGATCCAGAGCTCAAATCAAAGAAAATCCAACAAGTAAAGCACGTGAAAACTTTAAATCCATCAAAAATTTAACATTACTGAAACAAAGAACAGATAAGAAACCTGATGGATCGGCGGGTACATGGAGTTGAAGCACACGGGACATTCGAGCAGATCGTGGACACTTGGAGCCGGAGAAATCGAGCGATTGTGGCGGCTTTGGAGCTTCGATGCGAACTGGTGGTGCTGATAGTGATGGTGGGTGTGGCGGTGAGCGCTGTGGCCGATCTCTTCGTCGTCATCTATGCCGTCCATTGGCGACACGGACTCGAAGCTGTCCAGCAGCAACATCTCCATGGATGGACCAAAACCGACACTTCGAATCGAGCTTGCTCGAAACAACAGATCGGTCGGCTCTCTGCTTCAGCCTACTTCCTCAGTTCGCCGTCGTCGTCGGCAGGGGGCAAGGAAAGGTGGTGGGAACTCAAGTAATATTTCTCTTATTTTATTTTATTTTTATTAAAGTAATATTTCTTTCAATTTGATTTTACTCTCTTCGTCAAATAAATATGAAAAGAAAATAAAAGTAACGAGGAGAAATAATAATATTATATAATTTTAAAAATAAATGATTATTTTTTACAATTGAATAATAATTAATATTTTAAATATAAAGAGAGAGTATATTAGAATAATATTTTGATACTTGATTTTTGATTTATAAATAACAGAAAGTCTTTTGAAGATGTTCTTAAGACGTGTAAAATGAATCAATAGCAACTCGTATATTAGAGCAAACTAGACCATTAAATTTTTAGCTTATTTCAATCACGGGCCTAAAAAGATTGGCTCATGCGGATCAAATTCATATGAACACAAACCTAATCCATTTGGACTTGAACCATTCTGTTTACAAATTTTTTTAAACCATTACTCATCTTACTTTGTATGATCAAATTAACATTCACAATTATTATTGCATAATAATATCTATTTTTTGGTAGAAAAGTGATATTATAAAAAATGTAACTAATAAATACATATTATTTTAGAAATATATGTGAGGAATGTATAATGAGAGAGTTAATAATTTTGTAAAGAATTAGTTAAATTGTTATAATTTTACCTATACTGGATTTGTATGTGTTTGTGTGTGTGTGTGTGTGTATATATATATATCATAGTTAAAAAAGATAGTTCAAAGTAACATATCTAGTAATTACTTTTAATTTTATATTACCATTGATTATAGCTAGTAAGATTATGCCCCCTCCATATTCAGGTTTTCAAATAGATAGAATGGTGATGAAAATTGTAAATGCTTGAGGCATAGGCAAGAAATTTTTTCCTATTGCTTTAAATTTGAACAATGTCTTTTCTTCTAATGATAATATCAAGCCAATATAAAATATTAACTTCGTTTGAAAAACGGTTTGCTTTGTGATGATGAATTCTTTTATGTTGGATATTGTGCTCATATATTAAATGTGATTATTCAAGATGGATTGAAAGTGATTGCTACTTGCAATAAAAAAAATAGAAAAAACATTAAATATATGAAGAGATCGGCGGCTAAAATGAAAAGATTTTAAGAATATGTACAAAGGTATAGTATTAGTACAAGTGCATATTTGGTCTTAGATATACTCATTCGATAAAATTTTATTTATTTAATGTTTCAAAGTGCTTTAAAATACAAGCATTGCTAATGTTTGCTTTAAATGATAGCAATTATAAGTTTGTCCATCAAATGAGAAGTGGATAAGATAAGAGAAAATATTTGAATTTTTGATGTCATTTTATGAGATGACAAATTTGATTTTCGGTTATAGTTATTCAACTATCAACTTATATTGTAGTCAAGTTTAATAAATTGAGTTACTTATTTTAAAACATTTGAATGGACAACATAGAGTATTAAAAATGATGAGTTCTCATATGAAGAACAAATTTGATAAGTATTAGAGAGGGGTGCAGATTCTACTTGCAATAATGGTAGTTTTTGATCCATGAGTAAAATTCACAATGTTGAAGCATCGTTATTATATGATTTATCCCCATACTGTTGATGAGAGGTTAAATTTAGTGAAAAATAAACTTTTCATACTTTATGAAGAATATGCAAATAGTGATATTATTATATCTTCACATAATCAAGAACAATAAAGTAAGGCTTCTTTCTCGTCAATGCTTTTAAGACCTATTCCAAAGATTAAATTCTAAAATTTTAACCTCTATAATCAATTGTTTAACATGAAACCATCACAAGTAAATTATAAATATCGTTTTTAACATCATATGAACCTCAATTTAGCTAATTCTACTCAAATTCCCAAATCTCCAATTTATAGGTTTTATAACAAATTCCCAAATTCTACATAACCTATGCATGTTTGATTCCATAGAATGACATAGAAGGATAGAATCATTTACCTAAAATCTTTCTTGTGAATTAGATGATCAAGAATCGCCAAGAACAATTTTACCTTTTCACCCTCTTTACGTGTACAAACAAACGAAGCAAACGATGAATGTGATTGTCTCTATTCTAGTTATACAACCCAATTATATTCTGTTATTATTTATTTTAGTTATTTTAATCTCAAAAAATTCAATAAATCCACAAAATAGTTTCCAGGAGGCCTTAAACTTCAAATACAATCAAAATGTTCATATTATTTTTATCCTATCAATGTCTTGATATCTTCATTCTCAAACAATGACTATTTCAAGACATTACCCAAAAACACATATCTTTAAAATCAAACTCCCCAAAAAAGTTGTCGATAACAAGCAAGATTAAGGAGTAGAGAGTCATTTAATCTTGTGAGCTTGATATTCCTTTTAAGAGGAGTGGAGACAATTTTGTCATCAATAAGACCATCTTTAGATATAAGATTTTATGCATATTTCACTTTAAAGAGAATATAGCCAGCATATAAAGATAAATTTCAAGTCCAAAAACATAACTCAAAAAGCTAGGATCTTTCATATTAAATCTGTGACTAAGAAATTGTTTAAGCTCATTAATTCCTAAAATGTAATTTCTAGCGAGTGATAATCATATTATCAATATATAAGAGTAAGAAAATTATTTTTTGGAAAAATTATTATATAAATAAATCAATTAATACATGAATTTTATATCATGATTATGTATGTGTTTAGCCCCTTTATATATACGCTTGGCACTATTTTGTTTGTTCGTGTCCATAGTTTTTATAGTATTATAGAAAATTAGTGTATCGTAGAGTTAGCATGTTTTTTTGTGTGTTTTTGTAATGGTTTGCATGTGCTAAAATATTAAAAAAAAATAGAATGTGCATGAAACGTAAGAGCAAGTTCTTAATTAAGAATCCTTGCACACTTATAATTTATATATTTTCTGACTTACTTTAATTGATTGTCTTATTTTGTCATCAAATTCTAAATTTAAAAAATAGTAAGAAAAATTGTACTAAGTATATTTTATAAGTTAAAAAAAATTGTCATATGCATGTAATTTATATATTTTTTATTTTATAGTTTAACAAATTGTCTTAATCACTATTTTCAATATATATATATATAGTCAATTACTTATCTTATTTCATTGTAAATAACAATGTGCATTATTATTGCATTTTTAATTTAATATACATAAATATATAGAAAACCTAAATATAGAGTTATTTAAAATTTAATTGAAAATCTAAATTTGAATATATTTCACATGTGCCTACCAAAAAAAATTTATATAATTTATATTTAAGATAACGGCTATCACATTCCTTCTAATTCAATTAAAATACATACATACATATATGCATACATAAGAGTTTGAATTTGCTGGTGAACAAATTCAGCTCACCACGGTAATAATTTAGCCAATTTCAACACAATTAATATTTATTTTCAAAATTAACTAATATATTAATATTCATCATACATATAAAATAACACAATAATCTAACAATTAATTTTTACATAAATTTAATTAAAAAAAAATAATTTTAATTTTTTTAAATTAAATTTACACAAAAAATTATTAGATTATCGTGTCATTTTCTATGCATGATAAATTAATAATTAATTATTAAAACAAATATTAACTTAATATCAAAATTATCCAAATTACTAAACTTAATCACCAACAAATTCAAACTCCAGACATATATGTGTGCACATGTGTATAGAGAGAGAGAGAGAGAGAACTTAGCATATTTATTTTGATACCGTTGTAAAATTAATGTTACATGCATCTCACTTCGGCAAAGTTCTGTTGTAAAATTAATGGAACTTGCTGTCCCAAAAAAAAAGAGTAATAGCTAAGAGGTTACACAGCTCTTTCCCTTGACAGACCCACATGGCAAGGAGGGAGAATAAGACGGTGAGATGGAACCACCCGGGTGGCTTCATCATTTATAAATAACAAATCAGTTTTACATGGGATTTCTATTTATCCCACCAATCCAATCAACGGCAGAATAATGGTATTTATAGACTGAGCAACTAATGACATTTCACTCGAAAATTTGCTTCATCTAATTTACAGAGAACAAATCGCAAGGTTATTACATGCTTGCAACAATGGAAGGCCTTTCTGGTTCCATTTCTGGTTCTCCATCAGAAGACACCTCCGCATTTACCTGCAAGATAGCGATCATTGAATTGTGCGTTAGCATTTCAAGTGGCACTGCAAAGACATGAAAAGTGCATCATCCTCAATAAGTACCTCGGTATCCTTTGTTTTGTGTTCTCTTAGATAGACAGCCAGCGAACCCTCACCATGAAGGATTTTGGCTCCAAGCCCACGTCCTTCAGATTGAACGACTTCTTCATCTACAACAACACCGTCTATTACATCACTGCCCGTTCTCACATCTGGAATCTGCAAAAAAAAAAAAAAAAACATTAGTGCAATAATATCCTGGAGCCTTTGCACCTGCATTTAGTGCTACACTGCTACTCCAGACGGGGGGCAATGGATGTTTAAGTAAAATTGGAGGGAGCGGGAGATTCATCCGCATTTAATATTTTAAATTATCAATTTTCTTATAGTAGCCTTTAATTTTATCTTTTCCATCTCATAATACTAGGAAACATAGATTTCTAATAAAATGAGACCCACCAGCCTGCTACAATAAAAGATGTTCGATCATGGTCGAAATTAAATTTTCATGTAACAAATGATTAGTCGAATAAAAGTCTAATATTAACCGTAGATCACAAACCTAACCTCATAGCTTCGCAAAATCTCACATTAAAAATGAAACCATCCGGGTCTTATTGTATGGGGACCCATGAAGCATATATTGTTCTCTTGTAATCTGCCCACAAAATATATGGTTTGTGGAGGACATTTTTTATAGTGTTTTCATAGTTTAAAATCAATGATCGGTTTTTAAAAGGCTAAAGATGTAATTTAATAGGCCTCTCTAACATTTATATTTGAATTTTTTTTCTTTTAGCCGAAATCAATTACCTAACTTTTTATATGTTAGACTAATCGACTAACGGACCCTGTAGGCGAAATCGCTAGCCAAAGATATATTTTTTGAAGAAAGTAAAAAAGAAAATGTTTTCTTGCAATTATGCTTTTAATTTTCTATTTATATAAAATCATATACATATAAAATAATCAAAACCATCTTAATCAATTAATAGCCACAGTGCTCAAATGTCTAGTACCGTCTAATGTTATTTCAAAACCATGACACTAAACAGATGAGAATCTAGAAGCATTTATTTTGTATAGGGACAAGAATTTTTATATTTTTCAAAAAATAAAGCGATCATTTATTTGCTTAGTCAAATGATCTTAAAAATGTATCCTCGTAAAGCTATAGGGCATAAAAAATGTAAAGGTCATGCACCTCATACATGGCATCCATCAAAATATTTTCCAATATGGATCTTAAGCCCCGTGCGCCGGTATTCCTGGATATTGACTTCTTAGCAATTAATCTCAGAGCTTTTTCTGTGAAATGCAGCTTTACCTGAGCATATGAAAATATCAAGGTAATACAGCTCAGGATATATTCAACATGCTTTCCGTAACATGAGCTGCCGAAGAACTAAACTTACGCCATTCATTTGGAACAACTTTTTGTACTGCTTCCCTAGAGCATTTTTTGGCTCTGTTAACACCTGCAGAACAAATCATTATTGTGAGGAAAAAGAGCAAATTTGAAAAAAAGCATGAAGCAGAATGGTTAGATTGACCAATTATTCAAATGAAATATTTTCCCATGGAAAATCTCAACAATTAAGATAAGTTTTGGCAGTTATATTTTTTATCAGAAAGTAGACATCATTGACTACAAACATCCCTCGACACGTCTGGCTTCCATAACTTCGTTTATATATTGGTAAAACAAAAGAAAAAATCAAAGACTGCCCCATAAAACTAACTAGTCACATAGATACGATAGCATGGATTTGTAAGATATCACCTGGACAAGCTGATTCTCACTTAAAGCCGCCAAACTAACAAGGATTGGAAATCGTCCAACAAATTCGGGTATCAACCCATATGCAATTAGATCACTACTTTCAACCTGCCAAGCAAGAGAAACAACATATAGAACATAAATACACATGTACTAAGAGATGAACTGAACATTTAACATATAATCTAAGCCCAAAGGATTACACTCATTGGCAACTTACAACGTCCAATAAAGACGACGTCACAGATGCATCTGAAATGCTGCCAGATCTCATATTTGATCGAATGGGTGCTCCAAATCCAATAGATGAATCTTGACGCCTGGTGTGGGTGGAAAATACTTCAGAAAGGGATAAGGGGAGCCACTCAATTTTTTTTGCTAAGCTACCTTTGTTTTATTTACCCCTTTAAAAGCTTAAGTTACTCAATCTTGGACATACAAATTAAGCTGTAAGGCTGTAAAGCCCAAGCCCAAGTGCAGCTGGACTGTAAATTTTGTGTGACGTGACATTGAGGGAGTCATAAAATTCAACTGTGTTAAAACACCCAGAAAAAGAACAAGACCTAGAGTTCTGAGGCAACCTTAATAATAAGTTATCATGTTGTGTCACACCTGATATTCAAATTAATGCTATCAGGTTTTGGGTCCACAGTATATATCAAGGCTAAGCCACTAAAAGTATAACACAAACTATGTCACAAATTAACCTTTCTGAGATTGTTTTCTCAAGGTTGATGAAGGCACCTCCGCAGATGAAGAGAATATTTTTGGTGTCCATCTGAGAAAAAATGTATAACAGGAAAAATCAAAGGCCTGCGGTGAAATAAATGGAATTTGAGGCTCTGACAAAATATAAAATAAACTTATGCCCGACGCAACAATTATGACATAAAGCACAACTTTAAATAAATATTTCACAATTATGTTTTAAGGTAGTTATTAGTATAAACAAATAGTACAGTTCACAGTAAATCCCTCATTGAAATGGTCCACGGGATTTCAAAATGCATCTTCTTGGTCCTGCATTGTATGAAGATTTTCTTAGGAGATGAATATATTAAAACAATCATAAACCACAATACCTGAATGCTGTCACCTCGAGGATGCTTGCGAGCTCCCTTCTCAGGGACATTAACAACCTAAAAAATAAAAGGCTCAATAATAATAGTAATAATGACAATGATAATAATAATAATAATAATCTTGAATACGAACATATCTAATTTGTTCATTGAAAATCTCATGTCGCGTCAAATACCTTGTGTCAACCACCTCCATGATTCAATAGTAGTAGCAAGTAGCAACTAGTAGTATCAAAACATTAGCTCTTGTTATAGGGTATGAAGAGAAAAATGCACTTACTGTTCCTTCTAGCATCTTTAGTAATGCTTGTTGGACACCTTCCCCAGACACATCCCTACTAATGTTAACACTTTCAGCCTGCACATGCAAAATAGAATATTATTGAAGTAAATAAATAAGTGAAACTGCAAAAAGGGAACTATATGTAATTTTTCAAATATAAATCCTTTTTTAACTTAAAGGCATGAGGATACCTTTTTAGTAATCTTATCGACTTCGTCAATATAAACAATGCCCTGCTGTGCAGCTACCACATTATAGTCAGAAGCCTGAAACAGCATAGAACCATTACCAATCTACCATAAACACAGGTATATATCCTAATTGAAAAGATCATGGGATAAAACCCAAATTATAAACAAAGGACAGCCAAAATTTTCAGTGGCTTAAATGCAAGCAAGTTTCATATGCAACTTAAAATTAAATGTAACGTGGTGCACATATATCTTAATTAAACTCTCTAAAATAATCCTTTAAATCTTTTATGTATACAATGTTCATGTCAAGTTTCTACTCTCCTGGTTCTGGGATTAAAAGGTAGGATTCAAAATATTTAAAGAAGATAGCAAATCAATTTTCATAACGAATTACAATTCACAACACATAATATACACAGAAAATGGTTCAGAACGTTCACCACAAGGAGCTTGTACAATATGGACTCCACATCTTCCCCTACATAACCAGCCTGCAATACCAATATGTTGGTACAATATTCAAAGACATCATGCAAACAATAAAATGATGAAGGTAATGCCTCTCATTATCAAAAGCTCAGAAGTGAATTCAGAATTAAGAGAGAAAACTTCATCAAAAAACAATGAAAGGTTACCAACTTACCTGAGTCAGAGTTGTTGCATCAGCAGTAACAAAGGGAACATTCACAAACTGTGCCAAGGTTTTGGCAAGTAACGTCTTCCCTGTCCTTGAACAATATCAAGATTGGCCGGTAAGATCAGTAACAAAAAATAGCATAGCTATAACAACTAAATAGTAAGATTACACATAAAATATATCTTCTTTATTCATCCTAACTTGCTCTTTAAAAAAGGCATATGAGGTGTAGTTCCTCAACAATACACAGGTTGAAAAGTCAAAATTGGGAAGAACAAAAAGCCGTAAACATATTTGTGCTAAATATAATACATAAAAAGATAAACATCTAAATATATATAGAAGATGGATATAATTAAGGAATGTATTGAAAACCCAATTGCCATTTTAGAACGCATCTCACATATGACATTCAGTGACGCTCGGGCACACCTCGCCTTAGGGTGCTGGGGATCATTGATTTTGTTCGCAGCGTGTATGCCACTCCAAGGCAATGGGTTCAGTGGCAAACCGGGCTTTCATCAATTCCTCCATGTGGAATTTAATCTTTCAAGCTCAAGCTTCTGGGTTAAGAGGTTCGACTTGTTGAGCAAAGCAGGCCACAGGTCAATGCTATCTTGAAGGGAGTGGCCATTGCGTTGTTGATCCAGGATGCACTTCTGGAGATGGCCAAGCATTCTGACAAGCAGCTGGTAATCCGATCTTTTCGGGAGGTAAGCAAGGTGTTCTTGGTTCAAAAGTGACGAAATCGGAATGGACAGTTCTTCTCCTTCTCTGTCTTGGGGCATTCCAAGAACAAGCGGATCGTGTTCGTCCTGACAAGCAGGGATGAATGGGGTTGGCTTGGGCTGATTCAGCTGATCCATGGTGGGCTGGGTCAGCTGCGGAATAGGATCCGTGAGGTGGTTCGCATCCTTCCTTGTCGCAAGGCACCCAATCTTTCAGGGACACTGTCTCTCTCAAGGTTGCTCCTCGGATTACGGTTGGCTTCAATGGTAGCCAGAAGGCAGGGAGTTGGCACAATGTATGTGGGATCCGCATCATTCAAGGTGTCTCTCTATATAGTGCTTGGAGTCAGAGATCAGGGAGATTGGCAAGTTCTTTGGGGGTGGGGGGTGGAGGTGGAGTGGGGGGGTGACGGCAGGCCAAATCATCAATGAGCTGCGTTGGCCATCTCGGCATGTTGTCAATCTAGATGCGCCTCGGCCTTGATCCCATCTGTCGGCTTCTACTGAGGCTCGCCAAATTTGGAGACCACGGGTTGCAATTCCCTCCTCTTCGCGGCCCAAAGTGATTGTGACAGGTCTGTCTCAATAGAGCGTCTTCTATGATGCCCTGGATCGGGTGGGGGGGGGGGGGGGGGGGGGGGGGGGGCTCCATCTTCTGGCCAAACTGTGTTCCCTTTTCCTTGGGTTGGATCAGATCGCTAGCCTTTCATCAGAGGAATACTTTGTTTGGGAGGCAGAGGCCGCTACTGCTGCTTCTCAACGTTCTAGTGGAGGGCAGACAGGTCTAAGGATGTTCCCTGCTTCTGGCGCCTCTGCTCTACCTGAAGGAGATGGGTCTCTGCTTGACTGGGTCTGCTCTTCAGATTCTAGGTTTGTTTTTGTGGAGAAAAAGGGGCTCAGGATGTGGGCATAGTGTTCCAACACTTAGTTGTGGTGAGGGGCGATGACCCCCGTGAAGGGGCGCCTCTTTTTGTTCAGCCGCTAGCAATTTCTGATCTGGCTGATGTTAAGCTTTACAGGTGTGGCAGGATTGAATCCTTCTTAGGGCAGTCTTCGGTTTGGGTATAAAGCAACATAAGGCTATTGGTAAAGTGTTGGGAGTCCATTATGATAGCTACGAACAGGACATCCTTGAACTGCTGCGGGATATTGAAGCAAGCAATTTGCAACGGAAATCTGCTCCGTTGGGGGCCAACCAGCCCATGAATTCATGGAAGGAAGGAGAGCGGGAACTCAAACATCTCACTACCTTCATTAACTATGATGTGAAGGCCTCTAGGGTATCAAGGGAGGCAAAGGAGAAAGGCTAGGTGCTAGGAGGGGATTTCTTGTTGGATCGAGGAGTTCGAATTAACTTGGAATGTGAGAGGATTAGGGATGGCAATATTTCCCCGAACACCATGGTTCGGCAGTCGCGGTCACGGTAGTCATTCGCGTCTCGGTCGCGACGTCGCATTGCATCTCGAGTGAGATGCAACTTTAGGCATGAAATAATGTTTAATTAATTTTTTAAAAATCATAAAAAAATTAGAAAAAATCGGATAATCACGTTTGAATCATTAAATAATGTAAATATGTGATTTAGATAACATAATATGAATTATTATATTAAAATTAGTGCTAGCGCATTATTGAAGCATTAAAATAAATATATTATTATATTTTTATGATTTATAATATAGCACATGAAATTTTTATTGACATTTAACTAATAATATTAGTAAATATATTTTTAGTACACTTATCATTATTAATAATTAAAATAAATTACTATAAATTATATTATTTCATGTATTAGTAATTTTTTTTTTAGATTATAATTACAAATTAATCTTATAATAATTATTAATTTTTTATATCTATTTAAGGTATACTTAATAATTTATATATATAATTAGCTATCAATAAATATATTAATTAATATTATTTGTATCAATTAATATTCTAATAATTAATATATAAATTAATTATTCATTCCTACTATAAATGAAATCATATAAACCGGAATAGATAAATAAAAAAGTCAAAGCATGGCAAACTCATGGGGGAAAAAAACAAAAAGAAAATACAACGCATACTAACCCTAATGCGCAATCACTCACGTAGCTCCCTCTCAAGCGCCAAGACATGACACCACCACCCACTCCCGGCCACGAACGAAGTCACAAACTCGAAGACGGACGGATCGGGACGCGGCGGGAGACGGACAGATTGACGGCAGCGGAGAGGCAACGGATCGGCAACGGCGGGAGACGGACGGATCGGCGATGGCGGAGACGGACGGATCGACGGCGGCGAGACGGACGGATCGACAACAGCCGGAGACGGAGGGATCGGCAACAACCGGAGACGATCGGATCGGCGACGGCTTGTGGGATGGACGACGTCGACAACGACGTTGGACCAGGGCATCGGTGGCTTGCGAGTCAATGTCAAAATATCATCCAAGACACGACGAGTCTACTACATCGGGACGAGACGTGGCGTATCGGACGAAAATCCGACCGAGATGAACGCGTTCGACCCTTTCGCCCTCTCGTTCTTGGATCCCATATCGTCACCTTGTATTACCTGGTTGAAACGGCCGAGATGCGGACATCTCGGCCGATATTGTGAACCATGCACACCACCCCATCCCAGGTCGCCTGCTCCGATTTGACCTGCCCCAACAAGCCATTAGGATCAGGCTCATATCTTTCCCGCCCTACTTCGATTCGGTATTTTATTGTATTTTTTAAATAAAACTAAAGCAAAAAATCCCAATCGGATCGCCTCAAACTGCCTAAACTATCGAACGGGTCGGGTTCGGGACGAACTATACAAGTTCAGAGTCGGGCAATAGCCGATCCTGACCCAACCATTGTCATCTCGAGAGAGGATTCAATGATAGGATTAAATGCCTTTACATCGAAATCCGTTACAAAAGTAAAAGGTTGACATTACTTATTTGCAACATACCTGAAGGTGATATCAAAGACCCTTGTGCAAAGCCTTTGACATTGTTACTTTGTGAATTGATTGTTTTTGAGCTCGGGGGCATCCAAAGGTATTCTTCTAATGTGGGACAACCAAGTTGTAGAGAAGTTGGGAGGAGTCATGGGGATGTTCTCTATGTCATGTAAATTTAATAACATGGGGGATAAGAAGGTGTGGATATTTGATACGGTTCCACCGCTTTTAGATATTTAATTTAATTTTCATGATTTAATGAATAATTAATAGATAATTAATTTACGTAATGGATAGTTATTTCTTGTAGTGAAATAATGAATAATTAATGAGTAGTTATTCCATGCAATGGAATAATAGGTAGTTATTTTATGTAATATGTGTTATGAGTAAGTTTGTGGGAGTCATGGGTTAGTAGGTTGAATATTTATAAGGCCATATATAGTCATATCTCTTTCATTGTAAATCATGTCTTGAATTAAATTAAAAAAGAGACTGTGAGACTGTTTCCTACAAATCTTCTTCTTGCTAGATTCCGAAATTGAGTAATTTCTATCATTTTAGTACCAGAGCTAGCGGTCTTCATGGCCAAAACACATACTTCCCATGCGACCTACCCACACAACCATCACAATCCTCCACCGACATATCCATCCCTAATTCATCAAATCCCATTCCCCCTAATGTTCCAGGACATACATAAACAATTGTCAACCATCGTGACACATCTTGAACTACTTGATGGCTCGACGGCCAAGGTTGCATCCTTGGAAATACACTTCCGAGCTACCTCGCAACAACCATCCCTTGATGTCGTGCTCAAGCGTCTTAGCGGGGTGAGACCAAGAATCGATGCCAATACTCCTACAATCGTCCATGACCTCCTTGGTGGGATGATTTGAAAGTCAACGACAACACACCTTTGCCATTGTATCAAAAAACTCGAGCAAAAAATTGATTTTTCCAAATTCGAGGTGGCAATCCACGTGGTTGGGCTCTTAAGGCGAAGAAAATATTTCCGTTACTTTGAAATTATCGGCAACTCGAAGGTTAAAGTTTCAACGATGCACTTGGAGGGGAGATGCCTTGGATCTTTACGCCTGGGCTACGAGAGCAAGAATTAGTGTATTGGGAGGACTTGGTGTGATTATTTTAGGAGACTACGGCCCCCGGAGTTTTAAAATCCCAACGAAGCCTTGTGTTCCATCAAACAATCTGAGTACGGTGGTGAGTGCAGTTGGAGTTTGCAAGAAAGCTGGCTAGGGTTGATGATTGGCGATTTAAAATGCTCTTTTGGGAGTATTTATGATTAGTTTAAAGGATGAATTAAAAGCGGAGTGCGTATTCATAAACCGCGTTCCGTTTATAAGGCCGTGTCTTTAGCCCTGGAGTTTGAAGTAAAGATGATATTACACAAAATCCAAAAGCCCAACACATTTACCCAGCTAAATGGCTCCTCAAACTCCATTTACTATGACACCCTCACACTCACTGCCTATCCCGGCATCCAATCTTAACAAAAGCAGCAGAGAGATAAAAAGGACTTTGTTCTATAGTAGCTGAACACTTCATGTCAAGACACTAATGTCGGCCATCTTTAGCTCAACTTGAATTCATTGACAATCCAGGGTAAAGCTACCTCAATGATGACATAGTGAAATGGGTCATAAGAACGAAGAAAGGGTGAAAATTTCATTCTTTCACGCTTTGAGGACAAGCGATTTTCAAGGGGGTGCTCCGATACGGTTCCACCACTTTTGATATTTAATTTAATTTTCATGATTTAATGGATAGTTAATGGGTAATTAATTTATGTAATAGGTAGTTATTTCTTATAGTGGAATAATGGATAATTAATGAATAGTTATTTCATTTAATAAAATATAGATAGTTATTTTATGTAATGGGTATTAAGGGTGATTTATGGGATTCGTGAATTAGTGGGTTGAATATTTGTAAGGCTATATATACCATATCCTTTCATTGTAAATCATATCTTGAATTAAATTAAAGAATCTATTAGCTGTTTCCTACAAATCTTCTTCTAGCATTGAGTAACTTCTATCGATATTCTAGTAAGTGTATGAACCTAGATCGCTTGGGATTGGAGTCTGTATGGGGCGAGCTCATGAGGCATTATTGTTGGTGGGACGTGCCTTGGGGTGGATTTCAATGATGCGATTCTCCTCCAACAAGGTAGGCGCTGCGAATTTTCTCCTTCATGGTCAGATTCTTTGAGTTTATGGCTTCCAATGGTTTGATTGACCTTCTATAGCCGAGAGGCTTTTACTTAGTTCAACTAATGGGAAGATGTCGCTTTCTCTAGGCTTGATCAATTCTTGCTTTTCACAAAGTGGGTTGGGCGTTTTTGTTCATATTCTCCAACCATGATCATGTCATTGGCGGTTTGATCATTTTCCAGTTCACTTTGGCTTGTAGTTCTTTACCACACTCTAACATCCATTTTGTTTTGAGAGCATGTGGTTGTTGGTGAGGTTTTGTGGACCAACTTGTTCCTTGTGGGAATCGTATTTTGTGGAGGGTTCTCTAACTTTGTGTTTGCCGCCTCATTGAAGTTGTTGAAGGAGACTTGATAACTTGAAGTGAGTTTGGGCTGGTAACAACGGAAAGCAATCTTTGTTGGCAAGTTTGAGGGAAGCTTGATGGAGTGGTGGTCTTAGACCACTTTTGAGGAGGAAATGAGATGGGATAGCTTTTGACCACCACTTTTGAAAAGCTTTTCGGATGGATGAGATTTCTTGGTAATAGAAATCTATAGCCACAATGGCTTAGAGAGCAGGACAAGAACTCAAAATTCTTCTATTATAGCTAACTCCAACATTGGAATATTAATACCACTAATACTTTGAGTATCATGGGTATTTCTTCAATATGTTAGCAGACACAAAGGCTCATATTGTGAGGTTCTAGTCTTTTATAGGGGGAGAGGCATCCCTGACTCTCCTTAAGGGTCAATTTGCTTTTATTTTCGGGGATGATGCTTTGTGGCTTAATCGGGTCTTTCGAGTAGGTTAAATTGGTGGTTCAAAATTATAAAATGGTATAAGCATTTACATCAGGTTTGAAATAATTAATATTTTTCTATAATTTTTAGAAAATACATATTTGTAAAAAACACATAAAATTTCTTAAAAATGAAATATAGGAATATGAAATGAATAGTAAATCCATCATATTTAGATATTTACTATTTATATCTAATTACTTTTCTATAATTTTTAATATATATATTTACTCTATAAACTTTTAATTGATTGTAATAGATGAAATATAAAGAAAAATAGCAAATAAAAATAAAAATATTATTTAAAAGAATAAAGATTGGAGTGAAGAATGGGATGTAAATTTTTAAAAAAGATAAACAAATTATAAGAAATGAAGTGTGTTGTTTCATCTACTAAAATAGGAATATAAGCTAAACCCTAATATGAATTCTCTAAAGCCCCTAAGATGGATGGCAGAGGCAAAGCCGGGTGGACCATCTTTTCTTTCATTACTTATGTGCCCGAGTTTATAGGATATGGTTATAGGTTGTTTGGCCTTCATTGGGTTATGACTTGACCCCCTGCTCTGTTTTCATGCTAATTAGGGGGTATGAGGGAGATTCAATAATTTGGTGGGTTGCTCCTCATTGTATTATTTAAAGCATTTGGCATGAACCAAATACAAGTTGTCAAGAATTGTGAAAGCCACGTTGGGGAGACTAAACTTCCTCTTTCTACTCTATGAGATTGGATATATGCCATAGGGTTACTATTTTTCTTGTAACTTTGATATGGTTGTTGGTTGCTCTTATTAAGATGGTTGTTTTATTTGAGTTTGCTCAATTTGAGCTATTATTCTTTATTCTCTAGTACACCTTCTTTTGTGCTATGTTTCTAATAAAATCTTTTATTAATAAAAAAAATAAGGAATATATTGCTTAAGTTAGCATAAGAACAATGATCTAAATCCCAACATAGATAGAAAAAGCAAGATCATAATACAGCCATGTGGATGAGACAAATAACATAATACTGTTCCCTTGGTGGGTTAAGGCACTGATCACACCCAATAACAAGAATAATTTCAATATCAATAATGTGCTTTACATATCAGGAATTCAACAAAAAATGTTTACCAGATCCTGTAGGCCCCATAAGAAGAATATTGCTTTTCTCTAGCTCCACTAAATCATCATCCTTCTCATCTCCAATGTTCTCGTGTGAATCTCCCACAGGCCTAACCTAACAAATCATGGTCAAAGTTAAAAAAAAGGGTAAAGATTCACACTGGACAAAAAAATAAGTAGGAAAACAATGCCTAAGAACAACATCAAAGTGGTTATAGACCCATCAGTTTGATAGAGTAAAGCCCAAGCAGTAGGGCAGTTCCAGAAACATGAGGTTGTAAATGACGTCTTCATTTTATTTTATTTTTTTTGATAAGTAAATTACATCTACAATTTATTACTACTACTCAAAATCGTTATGAACAGACAGGGGAAGCTGTCAATGAAATTTCAGGTTTTCATTGAATCATATGACAAAACCATGCATCAACACCTCATACTTCAGAGTACAAATAAAATACCTATGTGCTATGTATAATATATGGTCTGTGTGGCATTAGCTACATATAAAATATAATGTGAACATTGCTTTTAGAATAAAGAAATTAGTATCACGGGTTTATACTGAGGTGGGTGCTCAAAAAGAGAGGAAAGTAAAACAGGTAAAGATTGAAAGTGACTTGATACTTAACCGCTTTGATGGACTCTCCATAATTCTCTGATAGTGATTGTAAACTGCAACAGCCAAAACCTGCGTTCAACTAATGCAATTAGTGCAAATGGCAATACGTTTTCCAGCAGAAATGCATACAGTGACATGAAACTACAATTTAAACATCCGGAATTAAGAGTGCAGTAACTAACACAATAAAATTACCATTCAAGTATTCCTCCATCAATAGCAATTTTTTCCAAAACCGAAGTAACTAACAAGTTAATATATTGCCATTAGCCATATAAAGCAGTTGTAATTTGAACACCGCTCCACTTTTCATTATCTTTTACCATATAAACTATGGTAAAACAACATACAATAGGTCACTTGTATCCAATGTTTTCATTAAAAACAACATGAAGACCACAAAGTGATAAAACGTTTGAATTATAAATATAACAAAAATTGTAAGGCAACGATACACAAACCAAATTACCTTTTTCGCTTTTTCCTGCCCAGACATAAATTTATCGAGTCCTTTGCAAACTCCTTTGAAAGTTGGAAAATTATCACCAAATATGTTGGACCCACCATAAGACCCATCTTTCAGTTGACCCGGACCCACTTCGAACCCGAATCCCACCGCTCCCACGAACCAAATACACTCTATTTGGAGCCCGAACCGAAATTTCATCCCAGGAGGCTGCCAAACCCCAAGGCGGCTCGCCGCCGCTAGAACTGTTCAAGACACCGCACATGTAACCGCGGGTTTCTGGGATTGGTCTGTCGACTTTTCAGACTCGAGACAAATCCGAGACCCCTACGGACACAATCTCCGCGGGTCAAGACTGGCCTGAAAGAGGGGAGATGGTACGGAGTTTGGGTGAAGAAAACTCGTCAGATTTGGTTCCGCCGCTGGTGGGATGAGGAATCAAGCACGACCCGCGTGCCTATAGTTCAATAGGGAAGTATCTGAACTGGAAACCTGTTTGAGAAGCCATTTGCTTGGAAGACTTGGATCCTTCGTCGCAGCGGCCACTTGGTCGAAAATTTTCCCAGGATAGTGAGGGAAAGTCGAAAAAAAATAGGATTGGCAGACGAGAGCTTAGGATCTAAAGGCTCGAAACAAGATAAACATAAATATTAACGAAAAGAGGTTGAGACAGATGGAGGGGAACTGAAGTGGGTTCTGCCTCGATCACAAGCATGCATACTTTGGGGGTTGGCGAGAGGTATCGGTGAAGGAACGAGATAAGAACGCGCCAAAGTGCGATGAACAGGAAATGACAAGCAAACATCCCGTAAGTTCAATTGAAGCCGAATCAGCAAGACACGACGCCGTTTCTTAGGAGTTTTCTTCCCCTTTCATTTCTTTTAAAGTTTTTTAAAGAATTTTTAATAGTGGTGCATTTATCCACCAATCGTATTATCATCCAATTAAAAATTGGTGATTTTTTTAATAAAAGTGGTGCATTTTATCCCATCCAATCTAATGAAATATTACTCACAAATAAAAAATATATAAATAAGTTAATTGATAAATTTATGTTTTATGCTAGGATTGGATTAGGTGATGAGTTAAAATGCTCAAACTTGCTATTTACTAGATCCGTTAAATTTCATTGTAGAAATAAAATAAATTTTATCATCTACCTATTAAACATTAATTCATTATCAGATGAAGAAATTCCGATAACTTTTATAATTAACACTTATGATTGTTATGTTGTGATCCATAAATTGGCATCTTTTCTCTTACGTAATTATAAATGTTTAATAAATAAATTAATATGCTTTTTAATTATAATTATTTTATATTTTATATAATTAAGAGATTTAGTTATAGATAAATAAATGACATATGACACACATTCAATCCGTCATATCAATTATCGTGTTAATCGTTATTGGATTTATCAAGCCAATGCTAAAATTTAATTTAAAAAAATATTTTTCTGATAAATTTGTTAATTCTTTTTAAAATTTATACCTTAAACTTACCAAATCTCCCTCATTCGACGTCCATCTCAAATTCTCTCCCGTCCGATTGACCCATCTCCCTCCTTCTCTCCTTGCCCGACGACCCAACTCCCCCTTCTCTTCTCGGCCGCAACGTCAATCCTATGCTGCGTGGTGATCTCTCCTCCCCCCCCTCTCCCGCGAGCACACCCTTCTCTCGTCCCGGAAACGTCAACCCCACTTTTTCCCCCCCCCCCCCCCCCCCCCCCCCCCTCTCTCTTTCCTGCTCAATGGCGTCAACCCCACCATCGGGGCGTTGTCCCCTCCCCCAAGCATCGTTTCTCCTTTGTGATGATGCTACAAGATAAGGCGTGACCCTTACGGAGGATAAGACTACATTGTATGATGCTACAACATGTCACCAAATTTGACGAATGTTTTGTATATCACATAGCTAAAAGTTAATTATTTAACTTTTGATTAATGTGATGCAGTAAAAATCATCCAAATTTGATTTTACATCGGGTCTTTAGTGAGATCGATGTTAGGGCTCTCAATTAGCCCTCAAAAAATTTAATAAACCAAAATTATAGATTGATGGAACAATTAATTACTCAAGTTATTATTTCTCCGAATCCACCTCAAAATAACACCCACGAGTTATATGGCATATACGATGAAGTGGTAAATTAGTTAGCTTCAGTCACTTGCCAATCATTCTCCTCTCTGAACTAGTTAATAAAGACTACCTACACATCTCTCGTCTCCTCGTCTTAACAATCCAAAGAAACCACAAAGGACAACCCATCTCCTCTCTAGAAAGCCGTTTTTCCATTGTTAAAGATGCCCATGGATTTGCTCTAAATCTCTTCAATAAGACCTTCTTAACCTCACAAAAACTATTTCAAAGAAAAAAGTTTCTTATTATTCATAATTAAGTCGTTGTTGATTTAATGTTGATGATTCAAAAATTCCATGGTTTATATTATTAAGTCCCTTTTATTTTTATGCATATGTTACATGAAAATTTAGGATATGTCTTTAATTTTTAATGCTTATTGATAAGTATTTTAAATATTTTATGGTGGTTTTGATAAAAGGAATGAAGTGTATTGGATTGATACCTAACAAATACGATGCTAAAATTGTGGATAAACAATGTAATATTAATGTTCAGTATGATGGAAACATTGAAGATTATTGAATATGGAACATGGGTTAATGGTAAATCTAGGAAGAATCTGGGAAGAACAAGTGATCATGTAAATTTTGAATTGTGGTCCTTTGGGAGCCATTAATTTGGATTTATATTTCATATGAGGGAGACGCCCAATCATTTTACAAGGCTATACAACAAAGAAGGGTTTTGTAATTCGTAATCATACTAAACTATCCAAAGATGACAAAAATGCTTTGTGTAGTTATTATGTTGCATAAGGGAAGGATTTTGGCGAGTAATGGTAACTTTACAATTGCTAAGACAAAGATTGGATGTAAAGTGACTATGTAATAAACAAAAGATGGTAAAAAATGGATGATCAATAAATTCATGGTTGGACATATTGTGTCCTACTTTCACTAAAGAGTGTAGGGTTAAGAAATCCAAAAAATCTTATCAGAGTTTGAATGAGTTTGGTACCCAACAAGGATTTTGACCACATTACTAACAACATGCCGATCAAGGTTCATAAATACGAAACACGATATGATTCGGACTTGTTCTGTACGGGCGGAGGCGGGAGCCTTGAGGCGGTTGAGGTGAGGGGCCTCAAAGGATGATAATTTTTTTTATATATATACAAATATATAAAATTAATGACCAAATTTAGTTTTAAAATAATAAAATCATTTTCTAAGTATGAAATAAAAAGCTTACGTAGCAAAATTCAAATTCAAGTCTACTATACATCAAACATAAAAATTCAATAACTTAAAGAAACAAAAATCTAATGTTCTTTAAATAAAGTGTCGTTTTAACTATTGGATGATAGTTTGGATCCCAAATATGGTTCATCATCATCTTCATCTTCATCATTGGATAAGTCGTTCAACTCGGTTTTTTTAAGTCTGAGGACAATACATACCTTTTCCATGAAAACAATTTGATGTAACATAGAACTATATATAAACATTAATAATTATTGAACGTTAATAAACTTACTGAATATCCAACTCTTCCTCCTTGTGTACTTCCACTTTGTTCCATGTAAGTATTATCAATATCATCTTCTCCAACTATCCATCATGGTAGGAGGCACATCAATAAAAACTAAAGGTCAATATCATCGAGCAAGTTTTTGTTGTTTAATGAATTTTTCCTTTACTTTCTATTATACATCACATACACCAATGAATTTAATTTCTCTGTGGCTAACCGATTTTCTCGAATGGATCAATATATTAATTAAAATAAATTAGGATGAAAAATTCATATTAAATACTATATTAAATTATTACTATATTTAAAGTTTTAAAATGCATAATGCCTGATTAAATGCACTCAATTTAGCTCATAACAGGATGATGATTAGTAAGACTTAAAACTCATTCGCGAAAAGATCTAACCTCTGGGGTTTGATCTCCAAATTCAACCCACCAATCATCATTAATATCAGGATAGTTAACAATTCATACTAAGAAAATAAATAGATAAGTAAACACTAGTTCAAAGAGAATTTTACATCTTAGGATTATGTTTGTGACATTGTCGATTTTGCCAATTGAAGCCAAACAATTCTTTCTTTTTATAAAATCTTTAATTTGTAGTCAAGTCTTGTCTCTTTCCACATAATTTGGTATAAGCTTCTCTATGCATGTCAATAGTCCATCTTAATTTCTAGATGATTGGACATATACTACAATATTGAAATCTGTGGATTCAAAAATAAGTAGTTGTAGGGTAGTGATGTATTGGAAGTCCCATTTATGATCAATGATCTTCCAAATCTGGCTATAACCTCCATATTAAATATCTAAATTTTTGGCAATCTCCTCTTTAGAAACGTCCATTGCTCCCATAAATAAATCCCATTCCAGGCACCTGATCTGAATAATCCAATCTCAACACATTAACAAGAGGTCTAGTTGTCTTTAATCACATAAGACATAACGGACCAAGAAATTCTCTCATCCCTACTTAATAATTCTTTTCCCACTTTCCACTTATACTTTGTTACTTCATGTACTTTCTCCCTCTAATGGGATTAACTGTCTGCTCAAAGGCTCCTACGCCAGTTCCCTTTTAGGCTGCACGGTGTTAAGTGCGTGTGTAAACCTAGTAGGAGCGGGTCGAACCAAATCCTTTTGAGTGAACTTTCTCATCAACGGCAATATCCATCCATGATTATAAAAAAATTGGCTCACCTATGAAAATAATTTAATTAGTATATGAAAACAATTACTACAAAATTATAGAAGAAATTTATAATATATACAACAATGAAGTATACCTGCTTGGCTTTTCTCAAAGCCATTTTATGTTGAGGTAGTTCTCCAATTTTTTCAAGAATCAAATCTACACAATGTGCGGCACATGGCGTCCACCATAACTGTTTCCTCTTCTTCATTAACATTTCTCCAGCTTTTTTGTAGTTTGAAACATTATCAATTACCACTTGAACTACAAGATTCTCTCCAATTTCTTCAACAGCATCATCTAATAATGTAAATATAAGCGTTGCATCTTTCACAGAATCGCTGACATCAATAGAACGCAAGAAAACTGTGTCATATGGATTGTTCACAAGAATATTGATCAATTGTCTACCCCTCATATCTTTCCATCCATCTGATAATATAGAAACTCCTGTTTGTTCCCATGTCTTTTTCACATCATGCACCATTTTTTTAGTGTTCTCTTCCTCCTTTTTCAAAATATTTGTCTTCAATTCATAGCTGCTAGGTGGTTTGAAACTAATTCCATATCGACCAATTGCCCGACACATGCTAACAAATGATGGACTATCAATAACATTAAAAGCAATGACATTGTCAAAAAAACATCGGCCGATCTCCATGCATACTTCATCACGTAATTCTTTTGCGGCGAGTCTTTTTTTTGTTCACTTCCACCTATGTCATTAATTTCCTCAACATCATCCCCCACAATTCTAAGAAATCTATCCATAGGTCCCCTACTCACCCTTTGAGTTGCATTATCACTAGTCGATCCCATTGCTGATCCACTATTTAATGTTGTGTTTTTATCAATCATCTCCTCCCTAACCATTTGATGCATTCTCTTTACCTTTCCTGTTTCCTCGAAAAACAAATTCATTTCATCCCTAACTTCCGGTATAACTTTCGGACATGGGGCAACATTTCCTCTCTTACCGGCTAAATGTTCTTTTAATCGAAAAATTCCTCCCCTAATTTCTTTTTCACAAAAGATGCAACGAATATACTTATATCCTTTCTTTTTATCCAACTCCATTTCATTTCCATATTTCCAAGCCGAATCTCTTCTTTGATTGTTTGCCATTACAAGAAGTTAAATCTACAATAATAAATATAATTACAGTTTAAAATCATGAATTAAATTAATTAATTAGCTATTAATCAAAATGAATAAATATCGTGACTTAAAATGCGACTTACCTCAACGCTGGAATCGACAGCCACTGGATGCGACAGAAGCTGGACGCGACGGACGGACTCACGACAACGATCGATAACGCTGGACGACGACGATCGATGACGCTGGATGACGACGTCGCTGGATGACACTGGACGACGATCGATGACAGACGACGACACTGGGACGACGACGACGACAACGCTGCTACTGAAGACGACGACAGAGCGACTTCCCTTCGACGACAGAGGACGACGACGACGCTGGAAGCGATAATTAGGTTAGCGCAATGTTTTTTTTAACCCAATATATATTTTTTGAAGTTTCCGTGTCGTGGGCGCCTCGCCCCTCGTATGGGTTGAGGCGGCGAAACGGGCCACCTCAACCCGCCTCGCCCATACGAGGCGGATATCGGCAGAGGCAGGCGTTGACGCGGTGCCTCCATGCGGGTTGCTGCTGAGGCGGGCGAGGCGGCGCCTCAAGGCGCCGCCTCAGCCCGTATTTTCGAACATTGATATCGATACATGTTGAATGAAAGCCATATTTTCATCCCACCTTTGTAAGTGTGACAGAATATGTAGTGTATAATTAATTTTAGACCAGGATGTCAATTTGTTTGATACAAGTTTTATGATTTTGTTATGTGTTTTCTTCTGCTGGTATGTAGTTGATAAAGCTTGGTTTATTTGGTTTTGTATTGACAGTGTTGTCTGTAAATGGGTGTTGGAGTGTGGACACTTAGCTAAACAGACGGTTGTGAATGAAATTTTGGGTGTTGGTTCAATCAATTACCAGCATTTTCATCCCATCCGTCAAATATGTTACTGGCAGATTAATAAAATTCTTAGTGTTGCCGACAAGTTAATTATCACCATTTTGATGGAAATTCTAGATATTACAGTGAAGTGGAACTGACATGTTTATTACAATTGTTTGCTAATGTTTGTTTCATACAAAGGTAAACCATATAAGGATATCTTCATTATCGTTGAATTAATATTATTATTTTTTAAAAAATTATTCATATCAATTTAACATATGAATAAAATTTATTTTCTAGTGTTCTTGTGCAAAATACTTATACAATATATTTGCGAATAGAATTTTTCATAACCAATATCTAACAGATATAGAGGTTAAAAACATGATATTAGGTCTGTTTACTATCGAAAATAAAAACTCACTCTTACCATATACTTTATATTATATCAAAATAGTCAGTATTATATAATTGACTAATAACATTAATTATAATTGTAATAGTATATATATATATATATATATATATATATATATATATATATATATATAAACTCACACTTAATAATTAATCTTATACAAAAATAATTATATTATTGATCATTTTAATTATATTAGGAAATAAGTTTGAGAAATATGACTTTTCAGACTATTGTATTGTTTATAACATAAGTAATATGATAACTATACTATATAATTATATTAGTTAGGTTATCACTACTCATATTATCACTTATTATTTATGATAATTATATTACTTAGATTATCACTACTCATTACTTAAAATATTACTTATTAATTAGATTTTATACATGTATATATATAGTGATAACTATATATAACATAAGTAATATGATAATTATTGGGTATCTGAGTTTAATGACTGATGTTAAAAAGTTTGTTGATAACTATTATATATATCATAAATAAATATTGTTTATTATGTTTACATAATTAGTGTATATATTTAAAATCTAACATATAAATAGTATTATTAACAAAAATAGTAACACTACTAGTAATAATAATGAGTAAATATTTTATTTTAAAATTAATATCACTTACAAAGTATATATACTTATATTTAAATAAAAATAAATATTTATTAAAAGTAGTAATAATGTTTTAATATAAAATACAAACATATAAAATATAAGAAAGTGATATAATTTATAATTATATAGTATATTAGTATGAACTAATATATAACTTCAAAACTAATTTTGAATCTAATTAATTTATATTTTATATCAAAATATTAATACAACATTTAGTATGCCCTGTTTCCGCCTCATGCCCCAGAAAATTCAAAAAATACCCATCTCATTCAGGGTGGGCGGGTCGGATCCCCACAAGGACATGCATATGTCTGTTTAGGGGTGCTACCCGCCATAGCGGGGGCAGAGTCTACCTAATACCGTACCCCGCCCCCGCCTATGCAGGTAATAAAATTTTAAAACCGTACCCCGCCTCATGTGTAAGTGGGGCGGGGTATCCCGTCCTATGGCGGAGTTAGCGGGGGAGGCTTCATCCGTCCACTCTCCGCTACCGGCTTTTATTGATCTCTCTCATGAGACAACTTTGCCTTTTAAAGACTTTACGAAATAGTTGATAGAAGTGATTCGGGTCCTGTCGGGGGTGAAATCCACCTATTACCGCCTTTTGTCCTCGCTTAGGTTGTAGATTAAATTTTAAGATTGTATCTCGTTCCATATGTAGGTGTGACAACATATATCATTCTTTAATATGTTTGCGAATGAGGTTTCATTTATCCGTATCTTGTTATCGTTTTTTATTGGCTTTGTCCATATCAATATTTTTGGCTTAAATTAAATTTCTACATCATTTTAACCGAAAAATTATCAAAAAATGATTTAATTTTATAATAATAAATATCATTCAAAAATATCAAAAATCATAAATAATAGTTAAATAATAATATTTAAAATATTATAAAATTATAAAATAAATATTATTAAAATTAGGCAGAGTGAGGGCGGGATACCCTGCTACATATTACCGCTTTCCATCCCTGCCTGGGGTAGGGTGTCAAGTTTAAAAACTACATCCCGCTTTTGCCTGGGTAACCCATCCCGCATAGTAGAGACAGAGCGGATAACGGGTGAGGTAACGGATGCGGGTATCCGTTACCCACCCCTAAATCTGTTAGTTGTTTAGTACAATAGAGACCTTATTGAGTCTACATCCTTATCATTTTTATCGTTTCCAGTAATGACTATTATATAGGAGTCTTTATGTTATATTTTTTGAATAGTTTCTCGACATACTTAAGGTCGATGAAAATTCATTCTTGCTGTTGATTAACTTGAATAGAAGAGAAATATGTAAACTCTCCTATCCTATTATTTCAAACTTACCTTACGTAAACATAAAAACCTTACACTCAACTTAGATCCAAAACGTATATTTACATTAAAATAGATTTATCTTTTTGTTTTCTTAAAAACAATGGTGTGTCGACTTTTATCTTTTAATTATTATTACAGTGTATCACACTATGCACGAACTGGTTGTCAATCTTATGTATTTTTCTCTTAATTATTCCCTTTAAATTTTGGCTATGCTAGTGGTCTTTAATGATGGCCAATGTTAATAGAAACTAGAAAGACTTAAATGTAGTCAAAAATTAAAGAGGAAGGAAAAACAAAATATAAAAGGTATAAATAATCTTATTTTTAACATGTGTAACTTTCACACGTTTTTTGTTTAAATAATTCTTTGTAATGTGTGCCAAAAAAATGGATAACTTCTACTGCTCTTATATGTACGAGCAAAAACAAGAGCATGACTCACATGTGTTTTTTTTTTTAACATTTTTATACTTTATTTTTAATTTTAAAAAATATATGTTTAATTATTTAATAATATATAGCAATATTTTATGAAATAATTAATATATTTTTTATATTTTTATTTATATAGAGTTAGTAACCTAAATATATTAAAAATTATTTAAACGTATTGTTACAAATTTTAACAACATATAAACAAACTCATTTCAATTTGTAAATATTTATTTATTTTAAAACATAATTTATTATAACATATAGTGATGATCAGTTATTAGAAATACAGACGATCATCATTTAATTTGTTATTATGATATGTATACCTTTGAAATTATCCGTTATATTAAGTTTATATTATGATGTAATTATTTACGTAATTATTTTCTATGAGATATTTATTTCGATTTGAATTATTAATAATATGTTTTTGTATTAATCTGAAATTATATAAATGAAAGAAAAATTAGTTAAAAATAAATTAGTTGCTCTGAAATATTTGACAATACATTAACATCATGTTTCAAAGTTAAATTAGGTAAAATACAAACTTTAATGAACAAACTTGTTTTATAAGATAATTATGGTATTTTAAAAGAAAATAATGAATTTTCGAGAATATGTGAAAATAAATACAAATATTCAATTCCCATCAACTGGATTCATAAATCTTTCACTTGTATTTGTTTGTAATTTTGGTTGATTTGTCGTGAAGCCTGTTATGGCTTTGGTCGTCGTTTGCCTATATGGATGCACTATTATCATAATTATTATTTATTAATATACAATTTGTTTCCAAAAAAAAAAAAAAAAAAAGGCTACGCTAACAATAATTGTATAATACATTACATGGTTTTGGAAGAATATCTTCCATCAACGGTTCCATGGTCTAGCGGTAAGGACATTGGACTCTGAATCCAGTAACCCGAGTTCAAATCTCGGTGGAACCTTTTCTTAACGGTTTTTTCCTTATTTTTCCACCCTAAACCGAAAACTGCCTCCCCAAGAGATGATACATATTCGTGAGCCGTCAGTCAACCTTATCTTTATTCTTTTTCATCCCTTAACTAAAAACAGCCTCCGTCATAAAAGATGATAAAGTGCATATCCCGAACCCAAGCTCTTGTGATTCAGGATTTACAAAGGAATACGAAATTTTATGGCATTAAGATCCAAATGAGACAAGCTCTAGTGTACAACACAAAAACAGATGAAAGATGAGGTCCTACCAAATTCGGTTCTTTCAATTACTCCTTCAATTCAATATACAAAGCATCATGGTGTTACACATAAGTGTTCTACGAGCATTAGATGCCTTTTCTATCTACCAATCTCTAAGCTGCAAAAGAACATCAATTCAACTTCACTAGGGATATACAACAATCCCATCCCAGCATCAATGTCCCATGCCTTCTTTCATCAATACGGTCTATCACCAGACAGGTCGACAGATTGAACAACAATTTCACCATCGACTACCAGCAAAAATGAAATGCAAAATACATAATACAAAATTTAAAATATTAAAAAAAAAAAAGATGAAGAAGGCACGCCATCCACTTTTTATTCAGCTTCTCTACAAGTACACTCGATTCTTCTATTCAAATTTCATATTGGGGTTAGTCCATTTTGGCCTCCGGGAATCTGATGTATAAAAAGGAAACAAATAAGCAACGAAAAATTATATTATCAACGAAGACTGGCGCTGCAGATGACGAGGATGCTAAGACTGTTGCAGGGGAAAACTGGCAGTTTCTTCATTCCCCAAATCAATTGAAGAACAAAATATAAAAAAATTGTGCCTCACCAGTACTGTCAAAATACTTACTACGTAGGTGGGTTGGATATGGGCTGAAAGCATTTACCTGAATCATGTTCAATGAGTTTTCAGACACAAACTTGGCCAATTCTTTGGTCTTTAGGTCAAAGTTGATCTTTGCCTGGCCCAATAATGATTCCCCTCTTTTAATGGCATCTTCCAATTTTACTCTTTCCCATATCATCATCTGAATTTGCTTCTCGGTTTCCATGATGTTCAAGGGTAAATTTGAAATCCTTGAGCCCACCCCAAATCGCAGGTCTACATCTTTCCTTGAAAATTCATAAGCAGAAATGCAAACACAAAGATAAGTCCGTTGCTGTCACCCAAAATAGAAATGCATGCTCATAATAGCGTAAAAGGCTATTCCACGTAATGCAACTCTGTAACGAGGCAAGACATGAGACTCAGTAGTGCTATTTTGACAAAACCAAAATCTCTATTTTTGAATGGAATCCATCAACCAACGCAATTATAAAGAAATTCATATAACCTGTAAAAACTGGGAATTGAGATTTCTTACTGATTGCCTAGACAGAACACAGCACCAGTCTTCATCATCCCACCATCCAACGAAAAGGCCCCATCACTTACGCAAGGAAGTGCATTCATCATGTCAGCTCTCGTTCTGTACACTTGTATACGAGAGAATAGATGATAGAATAAAGTCTCTCTGAGGCCACAGCCAAAGGCTGTAACATAATTTAAATTACAAGTGTCCAAATTTATCATATTTACAGCAAATCCCAGAAATCCAGATGGGCACTCTCCATTGGGTAAACATGGTTTAGGAAGGTCAAGTCGCCTTTGAGGGTCATCAGCTACAAACTCACCGGTATATGGTCTACACCATCAAGATAAAGGAAAAAAACATCATTAAAGTCTACACATCCAAATTTTAGAGAGAGGGATTTCAAATGCATGCCTTAAAAATTCAAGACAAATGACCAAAAACCGGCCATCCAATTTCTTTCCAATAGAATTTCCAACACCATGAAGGCCAGAGCTTCTATTTATACAGCCTTCCTTGTCATACATTTCTACTGCCTTGATGCCATCATAAGTTTTGCAAACAATTGCAAGCATAGTTTCCAAACCCAAGTACTCTGAGAAAAGCCTGGTCTCAATTTATAAAATGAGAAACATTTCTGTCATGATGTAAATAAACTAGTAGCAGCAACATGTCATCCAGTGAAATATATTGTACTATCAATCAGTAGGCCATATACATTTGTGTCTTCAACAAATCTAATGAAGAAAACAAATAGGTAATTTTAGATTATCAACAAAAGAAAAATAAGCATGCTTAATTTCAACCGCGAATGTTAGAGATTTGATATTATTAGGATCTGATATATCAGGAAATATAAGAGTTAAGAATGGTAGAGCTCAATATCTACCTGAAATTCCATTCGATAGGACTCTTTATTTTTACCAATGACCTCAAACAAAAGAATGTAATTCTATAAGGGAATGTAATTACACTCTGATTATGTACTATACCTTCTTGAAATAACCATGGTATGAGAACCTAAAATTGAAGCCTAGAGTTTTTGATATAAAAATTTCACATCCACCACCGACCTTGCATATTGATTTATCATCATAAATATAACTGCAAGATCAACAAAATGAACCTGAACAGAATATTTTTTTTCCCTATTGTTTGTACAGAACCACCTGCAATACGAAGGTTTGAATCAAAGACCTCACACACAACCTCCATAACAATCCAACAGCAATATAGCTCTTTAATTAGATTGAGACTCACCTCCCAATGGGCTATAATTAAGCTTCCTCCTTTTGTTCAACTCGATCAATTTCCCCTCATTCTAAAGCCATCTCATGGTTTATGGGAGGATTATTAGTTTTACCCAAATGATTGTCAAATTTCTATACTATTATCTACTGTTCCAAAGATGGTGTGATCTTTTCCCATTGCAGTAGATATCATTTAGAGTAGAGTAGAAACATGATACCTTGCCCAGTTTCATTATTGTGGAGGACGTATCATGTTGGGTCTCATTGTTCAAACCTTACATCAATTGAGCATACTTCATATCATAAAATTTATTGATTATGTTGCCAAGTTGAAGCTTAAGGATTATTTTTTCCCATGCAATGGGAATCGTGTGTTATTGTTTAACATGCTGAGTCGGTAAGAGTGTTTATAAGATTAGGATTAGTGAAATTCTATATTTACTAGAGTTTCCAAATTAAAGGATTATCTTTATGGTAATCATTGACCCTATTATTATAGAAGTAGCATAAAATTTATCAGGGTACTATCCACTTTCATTATTATTTTTCCTCTTAATATAACACATTGTTGCCCACTGCAAACATGAGTAATTAATAAACAACTCAACAGTTACACAGATATTAAAATTTTATTCTGGACAATGCAGCATTTAACTAACCTGCTTAGGTTATCATCATCTACTTGGCCAAGTGAAGCCACAATACCTAGCAAATCCTTGGTTAGTGTAAGATGAGAAGTCTCAGCAATATATTGAATTTTCATCTGGCAAAATAATCCAGCTGCAGAGTTCTCATGACGTAAAATCTGTTCAGTTGTTTCCTTCCCATTCTCAGACTGGGAAAGATTCTGACTTTTGGTCTTCAGTAGACTAGAAGAATGGCCCGTCGCAAGAAGAGCTGAGAGTGTACTTGTTAGTGGACAGAATTGCATATGTTTGTACAAGACTCATGGCCTGAAAACACTAGTTGGTTTTTCAAAATTATCTCAAGGACTAAATTTTGTTTTAACTGCAGTAAGTTAAGGTAATAGCATAAACTAAAATGAGGGCCCCGTTTGGTTTGCGGATTAAGTCATAGAATTGGATTAGCTAAGACCAGTATTAGCTAAACCTTTATTTGGTAATATTTAATCCTGTTGGAAATATTAATCTCATAAACATCTTCTTAGCTAAGCCGCAAAAAAAGTAGCGGCTTAGCTATGCCAGTCCTGTGGGATTAGAAGAAAAAAACCATCCTCCCAACAATACCCACAGCCGTCACTCCCTCCCTACGCAATCCTCCCAAAAACCCACGTAGTCTGCCGATACCGATCCAGCATCCATGCATCCCCACTGCTGCCGATCCAGCCTCCATGCTAGGGCCGTGATGCTCCATCACACTAGCTGCGCCTCCTCTGATTCATCGCACACCAAGCCCCGCCGCGCACCCAACAGCTCACACAATCTCCACCGCCCTGCACAGCATTGCCCTCGCCAACTCGAGCAGCGCAGCCCGATCCAACCTGCAACCACACGCCACCACAGCTGCTGATGCCTTGGAAGAACCAGCTGACTTCTGTCAGCTATAGATCCGACCCTGCCGACGCCCTGTTGAGCCTGGAAGTTCTGGACACAAGAACCTTTATTTCCATCGACCTGGAAGTTCTTTGACATAGAGAACCTCTTGCTGCCCCTTGAGGAAAGTTTGATTCAGGCTATGATATGACACTCAGAACCAGTGATGGACTGTATTTGGACTGACACGGGAGAAATATTTGATGGAGGCCTATGATATGCCAACATGGTTACTTGACTTTGAACCAAGCTTTGGACACCTAAACAGTAATCACGTGTGTCATATTTTGCAATTGAGGATGCCAGGTTGCAGGAAATCAAAAGATTCGGACAACAATGGGAGAAAAACTTGTACGAAATTTGGCTGCAAAATAAACCCAAAGATCATATTTCTTGATGTACAGTTCTTTATATTTAATAAAGGAAAAAGTACATAGTAATACAAATTGTATTTGTATTATAGGAAGTATTTTAGAAAATAAGATCACAATACTATTTCATTCACCAAAATATTGCATTGTACCAAATAAAGGAATAGAATTAAATAATCTATTCCAATGTTACAACCAAACAAAGGAATGAGAATAACAAATCCATTTCTGGTCTTAGCTAATCCCAGTGATAGCAAATCTTTTTCCAGTGGAATAGATAATCCGCAAACCAAACGAAGCCTAGGTGTTTATCAAAAATTATCACTTCCCATATGGATTAAGTCAAATGGCAAAGAGTATAACTCATCAAAAACAAAAAACTATGTACATTTAGGCCCAAAGTCTTAAATTTTAGTTCCTGGTAGAGAGAGGCCAGTGTGGAATCTTCATTGGGGGTGGATCTCTAATGCCCCTAGAGAATCGTATGGCATGGGCTTATGGAAGTATATTAGTTTTCGATGGGGTTTCCTTTTTTCCAAATTTGTAGTGTATGAAGTGGGAGATGAATCTTCCATTCATGTTAGGGATGATATTTGACGTGTTGAGGTTCCTTTGAAGTAGGCTTACCATGAACTGTACTGGATTTCCTGTATTACTAATGCTACTATGGCTTATTTTCTTCATATTCAGGATAAATCTATGTAGTAGGAGGTGTATTTTTTGCAGCTAGCTCAGGATTAAAAGCTTGAAGCATTTTATTCACTCTTTGATTTATTATATTCTGTCATACCCCTCAATTCTTCAACGGATAAGATGTGTTGGCGTCCTAATCGGGCAAAAGGCTTCCAAGCATCTTATCGACTTATCCATTGCAGAATTGAGAGGTATGAAAAAATATAATAAATTAAAGAGTTAATAAAATGCTTTAAGCTTTTAATCCTGAGTTAGCTGCAAAAAATACGCCTCGTACTACGTAGATTTATCCTGAATATGAAGAAAATAAGCCATAGTAGCATTAGTAATACAAGAGATTCAGTACAGCTCATGGTAAGCCTGCGTCAAAGGAACCTCAACACGCCAAATATCATCCCTAAAATGAATGGAAGATCCATCTCCCACTTCATAAACCACTAATTTGGAAAAAAGGAAACCCCATTGAGAACTAATTTACTTCCATAAGCCCATGCCATACAATTCTCTAAGGGCATTAGAGATCCACCCCCAATGAAGATTCCATCCTCTAATTTGGATCCAAGCAATCAATTTTATTCTTTCTTCTTAAATTTAATTTCTCATATTATAATTTAGTTTACTTTTCTTTTACCAATTCATCACCTTTTAATTTCCTCCCCCCAATGGTAGATTTATAATAGCCATCTAATTGCTTAATACCTCATTTTCATTATCAAGGTTAACTATTTACTATTTCAGGAAATTCATCAAAATTAATTATGAGAATTATAATTTATATGGAAATGAAAGAGAACATAACAATTTTATTTGGTTCTAACTTAAGAATTGGGATAAGAATAATAACTTAATTAATATAATTCATTTTTTTGGTCTGTTTTTCTACATTACTTTTTCTCCATTATGCTTCCTTCATTCCTTTGAAATTATTATTTTTTTGGACAAGTTTGCTCCATGGATAGTTATAGTAGTCAACTATCAAATATATCTAATTTGTCCAACCTTACAAAAAAATTGGGGTGCACTAGTTTTAAAATACATGTTAATAGCTTGAACAACGAAATGAAGTATGTACAATGAAAAGGAAATCACAAGTTATGGCATGTATTCGTAAGAGTAGGTATTTAATCCAAACCCCCGCTCAATGGCTATAGTGGCCCAAATTTTTTTTATCTAGAGGGAGGATGGGGAGTGAGTCAAACAGCATACCTTTCTTTTGATTAATTGATTTTTTCAAAATTTTCTTCTTAGTCTTGAGAAACCTCAGGCCAGTCTCACACTCCTCAACTTTATGCTCCATCAAATGTAGATCACCATGAAGTTTCTGCACGAATTAAGAAAATAACTTAGTCAAGAAAGGTAACATTGAAACTATTTTTCTCTGTCTACTGTCTACCCTGCACGCGCGCGCGCGTGTGTGTGTGTGTGGGGGGGGGACACAAAATTCATTACGATGAGAATTTTCGAATTGACTCTAGATTGGACGCCAACTACATGAATCAAAATAGGATGAAAAATTATGAGTGCATCCCAAATTTCATAATCCGAAAACGCATGTAAAATCTCAGCTATAAAATAACTTTAGTCGACCGCTTAAATTGAAGATCCTAAACATTTTCAAGCTTCATGAAATTTGATAGATATTTATAGTCATGATCTATCCATCGAAGTGGTTGGAAGTGTGTAATTTGGAGCAAGACTTCAAATCAGCTAGAGTTTTCACATTCTCATTGTATCGTGTTAGATGGTCTTGAACCACTCTTACCCCCAAAAACTAGCTTAAAGGGTAGAGCATTCCCCAAAATGTAGCTCAAGCTATAGAGCCACCACTAGCCCCATCCACTTCCAATGTGAAATACCCCAGAAATCTACCCCTCACATATCAGGCCCAAGTTAGGGAAACAACTCTCTCTATGTAACTACTGGGTAGAGACTTGCTGGTAACCTGGACTCTGTTAGGTGGCCTTGAACCTCTCTTACCCCAAAAGTTAGCTCAAAGGATAAAGCTTTTCCTCACAATTATAAACTGACCACTAGGCTAGACCCCTCCACTTCCGATGTGGGATAACCTCAACACATCGGAACTATATACTGTGAGGTTAAACCATAGCCTGTTGAAAATTATTTTTTTTTTACAAAAAAAACAAGCTCCCCAAACACTGGCTGTTTTAAACAGTGCTTATAAGCCAGAACATTTTATAACGTCTAGTTCTGAATTTCTAATTTAAATGTTATCCTTTTTCCCCCTTTGGGTTCAAAAACTGTGAATATGTCCTAAAACCACAAGTACTTAAAAAAACATTTACTATATGCCCAAGAAATTCATGCTAAAACTAAAAAAAATCTCATTTTCCCCTTTTGGACTCAAAAACTGTGAATATGTCCCAAAACCACAAGTACTAAAAAAAAGCAACATTTACTATATACCCAACAAATTCATGCTAAATCATCTCAAGGGCAAATCGCAATCAATCATTTTTACAACCTTAAAAGTGCAGATAGTGGATTCCGAATAAGTACGACCTCCACCTTGCAAATCGTCCCTCCCATTCCCATTCGAACGCTGCAATGCCGCCTGCGCTCCAGCTGATGACGCCATCGGACGATGAACTGAAACTAGGGAAAACGGGGACAAAGCAAAAGCAACTAAAGTCAACCTTAAAAAGACATGAACCGCGACAGGGTTAGGAAACTCAGGTGCACGTGTTTGCGGAAAGGCGGTAGCGACTCGTTCTTAAATGTTTGAAAACAACTTGGGTTACTCGACAATCATCGTATGCTGATCTAGTGTTGTTAATGAACTGAAACTCGAAGTGCCAGGGAGATGAGAAACATTATCCAAACCTCGGACGACGAAGCTGCGGTGGAGAGAGAGATTGAGAACCCGTCCAGCAGCGTTAACTCTTTCTCTCGCTACAATGGAAATAAAAAAGAGAAAATATTATAATGCAATTACAATGTTTGGCTGCGCAGTTAATTATTTTTTTTACCCTGCCAATTCAACGGAGATTATTGGTATGGCCATCGAATTTACTACCTATTAAAATAAAATTTATAATACTTTTAAAATTATAATTTTTTTAAATATATGTATAAATTTTTCAAGTGATAGGGTGTCGACCGGTCATGGGGACTCTAGGGAATCATAAAAGGGCTTATATGAGCTTACATTAAGAACATTTGAAACATAACTGTGTTGTGTTTCATAACTGGACTGTGAACAAATGAGATGAGATGTTCTGAATTGAGATGCTACTCATAAACTTGTGGTATATGTTTTCAATAGTGTTTACTTTGTGGTTTGTAATGTATTGCATGCTTGAGAAAATATATATATTTGCTTCATTTTAAGAATATGTGATGAAATAATAAATATCATAAAAAATAATAAAATGTGATACAAAATCCCATTTAAGTCAAATTTCCCAACAAATAAACAAGAAGCAGAGAATAATAGTGTTATCCCATGTACATAGTGTATGGAATATTATATGTAATTTGCTTCATAATTTGTATGTTATATATATGTTATATAACAAATATATTCTAGTTCGTTTTTGTTTATGTTATATATTAATACTTAGACCCAATTAAAATAATATAATAGCAATAAATTTTCATTTGACACTACTTAGTTTTTCTAAACTGGAGCAAAGGTAGGCCAAGGGGCAAATCAGAGGTGTCGAGAGTAAACTCCCTTCACCTGACACTTACAGCCAAGGCTGCGTGCCCACAGAGGTGCAAACACCGGTGTGCTGGGTACCGATAGGTACAAGGACACCCATACTCCGGGGAATTCTCCCGATGAAAAGCCTAGTTGTGGGGGTGAAAGGCCCAGTACCTTATTGGGAGGCCGAGAACCAGGCCCTGTCGGAATCTGCAAGGGATAGAGCCGGTGGAATCCTACTAATTTTTCCGTGTTCCAATAAAAAAACAATCTCTTTTTTCATAATACACTACTTGAGAGTAATTTCTTTTTCTTTTTTTCACAGCCACATTGATTAAATGTATGCAAGTACCATAAGACTAGCCCATGTTAAATATGTGCTAAGAGCTACTAAAATACCATCTCAATCGATCACGTGACAATCAAATCTCAAAATTATAACCCATTTCTCAGGGATACAATAAATAAATAAAGCTTTTCCAAACACAAAGGTAAGTAAACATAAAATCATTAATAAGCTTCAATCAAACCAATAATGTTTCTCATATGTATCGACTAACAACAACTATATATCATATTATGATATCGTCTAATACAAGTGTTCAATCATAATTTTTAACATATAATATATTGACACATGGCAATGGAACTTCAATTTAGTGCTTATAATGCATTTCACTTTCATGAAATTTTATAGGTCTATATAGATAGCCTTATTGAGTCCATTATTTGTATTCTCAAAACTGGTACTTTGTAGGTTCTCTCAAAATACGTGTAAATTGTAAATTCAACAAATGAATTATCTGTCAGTGCACCAAATTTTCATAAACGTTAGCAAGACACAGTAATGATAATTTCAAGAGACAAGTTTCAAATTTATACGTAATCACCAGTGGACTCAAAGCTTATCGTGAAATATATTGAAAATATACAATAAGGAGTCAGTGCCATGAAAATTGTATCCCTACAATATGTGAAATAAAACTTAAATGATACCTAAAGAAAACCTTTGAACCTTATGTTCTAAAGTTAATCCATTCAACATAGACATTTATACCATAAACTTCCATACTTATTCCTTTAAACTTTGTCTCCCTCGAAGGGAAAATAAAAGGTGTCTTATTAACATATCCATAAAGTTCTATAAGTAAAAGGGATTACATTATCAATAATCAGTGGTTAAAAATACCGAAGTCATATGATGGGTTTCTTTTTCTTATTCTTTATTTTATTTCTTATCAAAGTTAGTACCAAGACATGGATTCATATCTCATATGATACATCAAAGGTTTGCATGATGCAATTTCTCAAATCTAAACTATTAAATATATTTTTAAATGTTTCATATTATATTTTTATTTAACTATAGTAAAATATTATAGTTGATACTATAGTACACTACAAAAAAAATGAGCTTTTGAGACGGACTCAAAACCGTCCCTAATAGAAATACAATTTCGTCCCAAATTAGTATTTGGGACGGTTTTAAGTCGTCGCATAGCCGTCTCAATTGCTGGCGTCCCAAATGGAATTTTTGGGACGGAACACATCTTTCCGTCCCAAATTTTCTTTGCGACGACTTCAAACCGTCCCAACATTAATTTACCTAATTAATTAAATTTAATAAAATTTGGGACGGTTTAGTCTGTCCGAAATTTTTTACAACGGTTTTTTCCGTCCCTAAATGTTTGCAACGGTTTTATCAGTCCCAACATAAATTTGGTTATAACCCATTTTGTGACGGTATATATCCGTCCCTAAATACCCTTTGAGACAATTTTGTATCCGTCCCTAAATACTAATTTGGGACGCTTGTTTATCCGTCCCTAAAAACTAATTTGGGACGTTTGTTTATCCGTCTCTAAATACTAATTTGGGACACTTGCTTATCTGTCCCTAAATACTAATTTGAGATGGTTTTTTTATCCGTCCCTAAATACTAATTTGGGACGCTTGTTTATCCGTCCCTAAATACTAATTTGGGATGGGTTTTTTCCGTTTCTAAATATCATTTCTGACCATTTAAAATTCTTTCTATCGAATAAAATTGATGTATCCATATAAAATCATATCCACAAAATGATGTATCAATATAAAATCAAATCCACAATATGATGTATCTATATAAAATCAAATCCACAAACTAATGTATCCATATAATATCAAATCCACAAAATGATATGTATTCATAAAAAATCCAATCCCATAGAAAATTGTATGCTAGTTAAATATTGCACATTTATTCATTAATTATATGGTTAGAAATGAATCTGGTGTCAAGGTCTCATCTCGAATCGAAGATTGATGATTGCTATGAAAAGGAGGTTGAGATAAACCCCGAGCTAGCAACTCGTAATCGAGGCCGGAGTGCTAACCAATGCAGCAATCATACTAGCTTGTTCTTGTTGTACTCGCATCATTTCAGCCATCTGTTCCTTCATGAGCATCATCTCTTGACCATGCTTCTCCTCAATTCGAGCAGTTTCCTTCTCAGCCAATTCAGCTCTAGCCAATGCCTCAGAGGCCACAGTCTCATATTGCCGACGAACTATAGTCCCTGGAGGAATCAATCCCACAAGAGGTATGCGTCCACGTTTTGCATTTCCCATCACTTCGAGTAACGCCTTATCTCGGGCAATGGCCTCTGGTGTCCCGTCTGGCATCATACTCACTTGTACTTCCATATCTGACTGCATTATTCATCATATTATACAGTAATTAAGGGGGAAGAAAAGAAATTCCCGTAACATATTTCCAAATACCACTCAATTAAAATAGCCTAAGAATCAACTTACCATTAGTCCCTGACAATGATCATCTAGTTGTGAACTATTCTTTGGAGTGTGTGTCTCCAAAAAAAATTCTAACTTCGAAGGTGGAACCCCATTACGGGTATTTGTCTACAAAATCATAAGCATAAATTTCAAAGTTATCCTTCATAAACAATAATTGAATTAAAAAAAAATACTACCTGAATTAGGATAAAAAATAAACAAAACTATACCATTTCCTTCATTTTTTGGGCATAAGACTTCCTACCCACACAATGATACATTTTCACTTTGAGGCGATTATCATGATTCTTCCGACTTTTTATCTGCACATTACAAATTAATCCAATAATAAATAAGTAATATATTTTGAAAGTCTAGCATAATTCAATTAGATTCATACATATGTATTAATTGATATGTAAATCTAAACATATTAAATTAGCCCAAAGCAAAATTTAAATCCAATAAATCTTACTAAAATATCCAATAAATCTATGAATGATAAATGAATTATGGGCAAATATTATCATGCAAACAAATCAAATGATTCTTACTAAAAAATATTGATGAAGTGCACACTTAATTCAAACAATTCAAATCTAAAAGCTATTAAATATTAACATTACAACAAATTTTATAAACTTTCTATATTACGTACCTTGCCTTCATCACTCCTCCAATAGTCGACCAATCGCTTCCATTGGTCCCCATCAATGTTAGAAGGTCGATGCTCAGATCGTGCAACTATGTCCATGTCATGCATATGCCAAGCCATTTTAAGCCTATTCTTTGTAAACTTCCAACATTCATTAATCTTTGCCCTCAACCATTTCTCTGCTTGTGGACGATTATCAAACTCGAAGTGGGACTGCATACAAGAAGCAAATATTATAGTATCTTTCGTCAATTAAATGTGGGTTTTATAAACAAAAACTTGCAATAAAAATATATATTTCATACATCTATCTTATCCAATGCAGTTTGTTTATCCACCTCCAACACATCCTTCCATTTCATTGCGTCCAATGGGATTATGCTACCATTACTCACAATCCCACCTATGTGTTCAACAAGTGCAGTTGTATTAGGATTGTCGGCTTGTCCAAATTCATTTGTACAAATTTTCAGCTTTCCACCCTCCTCGTTTAACATCCTTCTCAAACTTCTCTGCGTCTAATAGTACCTGTATCTCATAGTATATAATCAAAGTTAAACAATACTAATTAATTATGACATAAAAGTAATATAAAATGCACAAGTTGTAATTATGACATACCAATACCTGATGTTGATGTATCGAAGTTTGTGGATACAGTTGGCGTTGGAATATCAGTAGGTACATTATCAGGTGGAATGCTTGATCGGGTATCAGCTTGTAGAGTACGTCGAGTTCGCATATTGAAAAGGTAACGTAACCTGCAAACTAATCAATAAAAGCATAAGGTATTTAAATCTAGCGTATATCCATCCCATTTCAATAAACCACACCACAGGGATGTTGCTATCACTGATATCAGTGACCATCCATCATTTTCAGCAAGTGCCGTTAATATATATATGAAGATAAACAAACGCCAATATGACAAGTGATTTATAAAAAATAAAAAAATCACGTGGAGGCGAATCACGTGGAGGGAACTGCAGGTCAAGGGAAGACGTGTTGCACTTGTTGAATGAACTTGGATGGTTTTTCCAAGGAAAAGAATCACGTGGAGGCTTCATGGTCCTGATTATGTGTTGGCACAGTTCAAATTTCTGCTCACGTTCATTATTCTGTAAGCATTGACACCTCCAAGATGTACATTTTCCCGCCTAATCATGCTGGAGCTGACGGTTGTACCTCTCTACATTTGGCGGCTTGCATGCCTGGGCTGGATGGAATGGTTGATGTTTTGACTAGTGACCCACAAGAGGTTAGCTATTGTTTAGCACTAAGTTCGTATTGCATTGCAACAGTACTTAATGTCTTTTCTGAGTTTAATTTTGATGTTTTAAAATGCTAATGCAGATTAGATTATACTGCTGGGATTCCCTGCTGGATGGGTATGGAGTGTCGCCTTATGCCTATGCCTCAAAGAGGAATAACCACTCATATAATGTGCTGGTCACCCGGAAGCTTGCAGACAGAAAAAATGGGCGTTTCTATTACACTTGGGAATGATGTGGTAATGGCTGGGCAGGAGTGCATCCCCCAGGGTAGTATTCCCTTAATCCCATTTTCAACCTGCGCATGAAAGGTGATGCACAGATGGTGCATCACCTGGTAGTCATTTCACGTGCCCCTCCTACGTACACCAACCATTGTTGGAATTTAAAAAAAAAAACCCAAGCAAATGCAATGCAAAACTATAGATGCAGATTAGAAAACGTTCATTGACAATGACAATATATATATTGTCTACATGCGTGTACATATATATATGTATATCAGTCTCCAACCATTTCTCTACATGCGTGTACATATATATATATATCAGTCTAAATTTTAGTGAAAGGCTGAAAGCAACCTGTGTCTCTTGCCCAAATTCAAGCCACTTGTTAGGCAATCTATATGCTTAATTTATTAAAAGTCAAGATGGCTCCTTCATCTCTAATCCAGTCCTCTAGAAGTGTTGTTGTACTATGAACATGAGTATGACCACATGAAGTGTATAATCAAGCATACAAGCATACCCTATATATATAAAGAATGCTTTTATTATCTAATCGGATGTTAGCCAGATTAATAACTCCAATGCATAATATATGTTGTAATTTTTGTAATATTGCAGGAGTTATAACATGTCTGTCTATGTAGGACAGTGATATATTTACTTAATGCAGGAGTTATATTGTAATATTTTTGTCTATGTCCGTCCGGATTAATAACTCTAATGGATCACAAATATGTTTACTTAATGCAGGAGTTATATTGCATATAATTAAGCAAATAAAGTTATAAAATTACTCCAAGTCTGGGCATGGCAGTGCTGCCCAGAATTCTGGTTTACAAATAAACATTAAACATTAGGAAGCATTAGGAAACATGCAGATGGAAGGGGTTTGTGTTTTTAATAGAGATAATTGTGAAATGTTTGGTGTGGATTCTACATCTTTTGCGGCAGGAGATTTGAAAAAATGTCTTGAGGGTCTAGGACGTCATTTATTCGGTAAACATAATTTTGAATTTACACTTAGTAATGACGCATTTATTTTAACTTCCATGGCAGTGTGAATGAAAAGAATATGAGACACCCGGCCATTTATATATGTATTAATACACCCTGTACCAATATATATGTATCAATATATATATTGGTAAAGCAAATCTCTAATATCAACAAAATATTAGACACCCGGCTGTAATATATATTCTGGGCATTAACGCCCTTTTCCACCAAAAATCAAACACTAGAATTCTTGATGAAATTAAAGTATCTCATTATGTGTTAACATTAATGCAGGGAATTGTAATGCAGGTGTTAAATTCATAGAGAAGGTGTTAAAACTACACTACAACGTGTGAAATTGTAGTGCCTGGGCTATCTAAGATTGCATAAGAGTTTTAAAAACTCACATTTTAAACACTTAAACAGAACAACGGCGCCTCTGCACTACAAAATATATTACCGATTTTATTCAAAGCAGAGGGTAATGGAAATACCTGCAGTAGATGGAATTCCGTGCAGGCCAAACCTATCCGGGGATTGGACGAAGAGGAAAAGGGATTGGACGCTGAAGTTCAAGAAAGAGGAAAAGGGATTGGACGCTAGCGCTGATTGATGCCGCAGACTGTGGGAAGACGAGGACGACGAATCGATGGACTTTCCTGCGTAAAGACGAAGAGGGAGCGTTGTGGACCTTCTTCGGGTGCGTGAGGAGCAAGAGGGAGCAACGGGTGGGTGCGTGCAGTGGAAGAGGGAACGTCGTGAGATTGAGAGAGAAGGGAGAGGGCGAGAACTTTTTTGTCCGAAATTACTCCCGCCCGAGCGTTTTGGGACGGTAAGTATTCCCGCCCGCGCTTTGGGACGAATTATAAATAAAAATGTAAAGTTTAATCTATTTAATGAATTAAAATTAAACTCTTATTTATTTGGGACGATTTTTAGATAAATAAATTTTGTGATGTTTTGGGATGGTAATTTCTGTCCCTAATTTGAGACAAATAATATTCTGTCCCTAATTTAGTCTCAATAGCCCATTTTTTTTGTAGTGGTAGTACTATAATTAAATAAAACTATAATTTAAACTGTTAAAAATAAATTCAATTGTTCATATTTGAGAAATTACACCATGCAAGATTTTGGCATATTACGTGAGATGTGAATCTTCAAGACCTAAATGAAGTCTAAAATATAGAATCTTTTAATGTTATTCACTACATTACGGTCATCTCAATGTTTTCATACAATAACTTCTTTGATTTTGTTCAAGATTGCAAGGATTTTAACTAACTTGGTTTAAGAAGGTACAAAACATTCTATAGTTCACTAATAATATATTATTAATACCAAACCCCCATATCCAAGGCCTAGACCTTTTAGCCCATGCTTTTAAAAGGATCATCATATGAAAAACAATACTTATGATTTCATCAAACCTAAATATCAAAAATAATGGGAGAGAAATTACATACATGTAATCAAGCCATTAGTCACACTTGGTATCATATCCTATAATAAACACAAAACAAAGCAAAAGGCAATTGTCATATACAAGAAAATTGAAAGCAAAATCAATTTATATAATTTAACATATATTATAAGGCTTAAATATTCACATGTATCTCTATGCCCTTTTTGCTTCTCAACTCGTTAACAACACCGTAAGAAAATGATTCTTATGGATGTTGAAAGTTTACATGTAAAAGTTGGTTTGTTCAAATTCCAACAAACAAAAGTTATTATATAAATTTATCACACATAAACAAAAAAAAAACTTACCTTTTATAGTTTTTAGCTCCCTTAAATAATTTCCCCCTGGTAGGATTTTCATGTCTTCGACAGATCAGTTTGTATTAAATAGAAATCCAATATTCCATGTGATCAAGCAAGAGCTTATGCTTCATTTGGTATATTCATATTATTTTTAAAAATATAATTATTTTTAAAAAATATAGGTTCGATTAATTTTCATCATTCATAAATAGGTTTTAATTTATCAAATCATTGTTTTTTAAAATAATCATATTTTTTTTAAAATAATCTCATCTTAGGGATTTCATGTTGGGCGAAACTAAGTGGGACAAGAAAAAAAAAAGCCGAGCAAATAATTTACACATTAAACTTATCATAAGTGTCATTCATAATACTATTAGACGACACTTACACAAAAGTGTTGTTAATCTTATATTATTTATCAACATTTTATTGAAAGTGTCATTTAATATGTTTTTAATGATACGTTTTAAAAGTTTAAAAATAATTATTTATCATAGACTATTTTTTTTGTAGTGACCATGAACATCTAATATAGTTATGCTTGAATTTATGTGCCTTTTTACAATAATCATGCACACATGAAAGTTGATTACAAAACTTTTCTAAAATTTATCCCTCGCATAACAAGGTGATTTAAACAACAATCATGAACAATAAACTTTACCCCTAATCTAATGACTAGCTTTGAAGTGGTAGAGCTTCTCAGGGCCGGCCCAAAGGGGAGGCTCAGTAATATATTTAGGGGCACATTTTTTTCCGTCCAGGGCACCCTGCGGCTTCTCCACCTCCACACGCTCTAACGCAAAACGCTCCCGCACCGCAGCACTGCATCCCGCACCTAGCCACACACTCCCGCCGCCACAGCCCGTAGGGCCTCACAGCATAGGATGGCAGATGGCAGACGTTCGACGACGATCCGACGATGATGACGGACGAGTGAACGACCAACAGTGATTCAGTGATGACAATCCATGATGCATCATGACTGACGACAATTCAGCTTCTGGCACTGGCTGTCGGCTGACTGGCTTCACTCCCAGACTGCCGAATTGAACAGGAAGGAACACTAAAATAGCAGGGTTTTTTTTCTATAGTTTTCACCTTAATTTTTAAATCAACGTCTAATCTGTCGGCCTGAGATTGAATTTGGATAGAATTTTATTCATATGGAGTCGGTCCGTCAATAACCCTGCAACTAATAATAGCACAGGTACTCTAATGTATTTTAACTACTTAATTAATAGTTGTCCAAATAGATAAATGAAAGAAGAAGACGAAAAAGATGAAGAATAATTGAGTTAAAGCTTAACCTGGGGGGAAATATTATAATGAAAAGCAAATGCATGCTTAAAAAGGCAAAATTTAAAATTTGATTTTGAACTTAAAAAAGTTGAAATTATCAACTAGTAAGTAATTTAAGAAAGCTATACTTCTTAAGCTTTCATTTTTATGGTTTTGTTTCTCTTAGAGCCTAAACTATCAACATGCTCAATCTAAGTTTGAATTCACATCTTTGATTTCAGAAGTTTGAATTCGTAGGAGATGGAAGTAACACAACTAGGACTGTGATTATAGCAGTTGTTGCAGCAGTTTTTGTGTTTCTTGCCGTTCTTATTTGTTGCGTTTTGTGGAGAAAGAAATCACGGTAGAAGCTGAAAAGTACTCACAGTGAGTTGAATATTAAAGTCTCATTCGTATACTTTGGTAAAATAGTTGTGGTATTTCACATAAAGCATGCTTTTCAGTCGGTATTAAAATCCTTATTCATAGTAAATAGTTTCTCGGTATTGTAGGTCTATGTTTGATTATATATGTTATGGTATTTGTAAAATTTTTATTCTTTCAAAAAGATAAAGAACAAATTATTTGTGTTTTGATAACTAATGGAGATGATGATATTATTAATTTTTCTATTTATAGTTTCTCAGATTAATTAGATATCTTATACTATTAGTTTCTCTATTTATATTTATATTTATAATGATGAGAGGTGCTTAGAGATGATCGAAATAAAAATTATTCTTTTGAATTGATTATTATATCACGTGTGCGTTATTTTATAGTTATGATAATCTATATCGATGTTTTAAATTAATAGTTGTACATTTTAGTTTAGAATTATTGAGAATTTTAGGTAGGTTATGAAAAATTTAAGGTTCAATAACTAAAACTTAAACAAAATAGGGGTACTTTTTTAAAAAGTTTGCCTTAGTCGCCTAAGGCATCCAATTTTTTTCGGGCCGGCCCTGGAGCTTCTCTAACCTTAATATTCAAATATGAGATTTAGAGAATAAAATAATGAAAAAGACGATAGTCCGAAAGCCCATCAATTGACACAATCTCTGACGTGCCACCCCCGTGTTGAGGATGATCGGAAGATAAGAAGCATGGCTAGTTAGAATTTGATTAAGTCCGCTAAACAACAATCTAGACTAGGACAATGACAATCAAATCTCAAAATTATAACCCATTTCTCAGGGATACAATAAATAAATAAAGCTTTTCCAAACACAAAGGTAAGTAAACATAAAATCATTAATAAGCTTCAATCAAACCAATAATGTTTCTCATATGTATCGACTAACAACAACTATATATCATATTATGATATCGTCTAATACAAGTGTTCAATCATAATTTTTAACATATAATATATTGACACATGGCAATGGAACTTCAATTTAGTGCTTATAATGCATTTCACTTTCATGAAATTTTATAGGTCTATATAGATAGCCTTATTGAGTCCATTATTTGTATTCTCAAAACTGGTACTTTGTAGGTTCTCTCAAAATACGTGTAAATTGTAAATTCAACAAATGAATTATCTGTCGGTGCACCAAATTTTCATAAACGTTAGCAAGACACAGTAATGATAATTTCAAGAGACAAGTTTCAAATTTATACGTAATCACCAAGGTGGACTCAAAGCTTATCGTGAAATATATTGAAAATATACAATAAGGAGTCAAGTGCCATGAAAATTGTATCCCTACAATATGTGAAATAAAACTTAAATGATACCTAAAGAAAACCTTTGAACCTTATGTTCTAAAGTTAATCCATTCAACATAGACATTTATACCATAAACTTCCATACTTATTCCTTTAAACTTTGTCTCCCTCGAAGGGAAAATAAAAGGTGTCTTATTAACATATCCATAAAGTTCTATAAGTAAAAGGGATTACATTATCAATAATCAGTGGTTAAAAATACCGAAGTCATATGATGGGTTTCTTTTTCTTATTCTTTATTTTATTTCTTATCAAAGTTAGTACCAAGACATGGATTCATATCTCATATGATACATCAAAGGTTTGCATGATGCAATTTCTCAAATCTAAACTATTAAATATATTTTTAAATGTTTCATATTATATTTTTATTTAACTATAGTAAAATATTATAGTTGATACTATAGTACACTACAAAAAAAATGAGCTTTTGAGACGGACTCAAAACCGTCCCTAATAGAAATACAATTTCGTCCCAAATTAGTATTTGGGACGGTTTTTAAGTCGTCGCATAGCCGTCTCAATTCTTTGGCGTCCCAAATGGAATTTTTGGGACGGAACACATCTTTCCGTCCCAAATTTTCTTTGCGACGACTTCAAACCGTCCCAACATTAATTTACCTAATTAATTAAATTTAATAAAATTTGGGACGGTTTAGTCTGTCCGAAATTTTTTACAACGGTTTTTTCCGTCCCTAAATGTTTGCAACGGTTTTATCAGTCCCAACATAAATTTGGTTATAACCCATTTTGTGACAGTATATATCCGTCCCTAAATACCCTTTGAGACAATTTTGTATCCGTCCCTAAATACTAATTTGGGACGCTTGTTTATCCGTCCCTAAAAACTAATTTGGGACGTTTGTTTATCCGTCTCTAAATACTAATTTGGGACACTTGCTTATCTGTCCCTAAATACTAATTTGAGATGGTTTTTTTATCCGTCCCTAAATACTAATTTGGGACGCTTGTTTATCCGTCCCTAAATACTAATTTGGGATGGGTTTTTTTCCAGTTTCTAAATATCATTTTCGACCATTTAAAATTCTTTCTATCGAATAAAATTGATGTATCCATATAAAATCATATCCACAAAATGATGTATCAATATAAAATCAAATCCACAATATGATGTATCTATATAAAATCAAATCCACAAACTAATGTATCCATATAATATCAAATCCACAAAATGATATGTATTCATAAAAAATCCAATCCCATAGAAAATTGTATGCTAGTTAAATATTGCACATTTATTCATTAATTATATGGTTAGAAATGAATCTGGTGTCAAGGTCTCATCTGAATCAGAAGATTGATGATTGCTATGAAAAGGAGGTTGAGATAAACCCCGAGCTAGCAACTCTGTAATCGAGGCCGGAGTGCTAACCAATGCAGCAATCATACTAGCTTGTTCTTGTTGTACTCGCATCATTTCAGCCATCTGTTCCTTCATGAGCATCATCTCTTGACCATGCTTCTCCTCAATTCGAGCAGTTTCCTTCTCAGCCAATTCAGCTCTAGCCAATGCCTCAGAGGCCACAGTCTCATATTGCCGACGAACTATAGTCCCTGGAGGAATCAATCCCACAAGAGGTATGCGTCCACGTTTTGCATTTCCCATCACTTCGAGTAACGCCTTATCTCGGGCAATGGCCTCTGGTGTCCCGTCTGGCATCATACTCACTTGTACTTCCATATCTGACTGCATTATTCATCATATTATACAGTAATTAAGGGGGAAGAAAAGAAATTCCCAGAACATATTTCCAAATACCACTCAATTAAAATAGCCTAAGAATCAACTTACCATTAGTCCCTGACAATGATCATCTAGTTGTGAACTATTCTTTGGAGTGTGTGTCTCCAAAAAAAATTCTAACTTCGAAGGTGGAACCCCATTACGGGTATTTGTCTACAAAATCATAAGCATAAATTTCAAAGTTATCCTTCATAAACAATAATTGAATTAAAAAAAATACTACCTGAATTAGGATAAAAAATAAACAAAACTATACCATTTCCTTCATTTTTTGGGCATAAGACTTCCTACCCACACAATGATACATTTTCACTTTGAGGCGATTATCATGATTCTTCTGACTTTTTATCTGCACATTACAAATTAATCCAATAATAAATAAGTAATATATTTTGAAAGTCTAGCATAATTCAATTAGATTCATACATATGTATTAATTGATATGTAAATCTAAACATATTAAATTAGCCCAAAGCAAAATTTAAATCCAATAAATCTTACTAAAATATCCAATAAATCTATGAATGATAAATGAATTATGGGCAAATATTATCATGCAAACAAATCAAATGATTCTTACTAAAAAATATTGATGAAGTGCACACTTAATTCAAACAATTCAAATCTAAAAGCTATTAAATATTAACATTACAACAAATTTTATAAACTTTCTATATTACGTACCTTGCCTTCATCACTCCTCCAATAGTCGACCAATCGCTTCCATTGGTCCCCATCAATGTTAGAAGGTCGATGCTCGTACTGTGCAACTATGTCCATGTCATGCATATGCCAAGCCATTTTAAGCCTATTCTTTGTAAACTTCCAACATTCATTAATCTTTGCCCTCAACCATTTCTCTGCTTGTGGACGATTATCAAACTCGAAGTGGGACTGCATACAAGAAGCAAATATTATAGTATCTTTCGTCAATTAAATGTGGGTTTTATAAACAAAAACTTGCAATAAAAATATATATTTCATACATCTATCTTATCCAATGCAGTTTGTTTATCCACCTCCAACACATCCTTCCATTTCATTGCGTCCAATGGGATTATGCTACCATTACTCACAATCCCACCTATGTGTTCAACAAGTGCAGTTGTATTAGGATTGTCAGCTTGTCCAAATTCATTTGTACAAATTTTCAGCTTTCCACCCTCCTCGTTTAACATCCTTCTCAAACTTCTCTGCGTCTAATAGTACCTGTATCTCATAGTATATAATCAAAGTTAAACAATACTAATTAATTATGACATAAAAGTAATATAAAATGCACAAGTTGTAATTATGACATACCAATACCTGATGTTGATGTATCGAAGTTTGTGGATACAGTTGGCGTTGGAATATCAGTAGGTACATTATCAGGTGGAATGCTTGATCGGGTATCAGCTTGTAGAGTACGTCGAGTTCGCATATTGAAAAGGTAACGTAACCTGCAAACTAATCAATAAAAGCATAAGGTATTTAAATCTAGCGTATATCCATCCCATTTCAATAAACCACACCACAGGGATGTTGCTATCACTGATATCAGTGACCATCCATCATTTTCAGCAAGTGCCGTTAATATATATATGAAGATAAACAAACGCCAATATGACAAGTGATTTATAAAAAATAAAAAAATCACGTGGAGGCGAATCACGTGGAGGGAACTGCAGGTCAAGGGAAGACGTGTTGCACTTGTTGAATGAACTTGGATGGTTTTTCCAAGGAAAAGAATCACGTGGAGGCTTCATGGTCCTGATTATGTGTTGGCACAGTTCAAATTTCTGCTCACGTTCATTATTCTGTAAGCATTGACACCTCCAAGATGTACATTTTCCCGCCTAATCATGCTGGAGCTGACGGTTGTACCTCTCTACATTTGGCGGCTTGCATGCCTGGGCTGGATGGAATGGTTGATGTTTTGACTAGTGACCCACAAGAGGTTAGCTATTGTTTAGCACTAAGTTCGTATTGCATTGCAACAGTACTTAATGTCTTTTCTGAGTTTAATTTTGATGTTTTAAAATGCTAATGCAGATTAGATTATACTGCTGGGATTCCCTGCTGGATGGGTATGGAGTGTCGCCTTATGCCTATGCCTCAAAGAGGAATAACCACTCATATAATGTGCTGGTCACCCGGAAGCTTGCAGACAGAAAAAATGGGCGTTTCTATTACACTTGGGAATGATGTGGTAATGGCTGGGCAGGAGTGCATCCCCCAGGGTAGTATTCCCTTAATCCCATTTTCAACCTGCGCATGAAAGGTGATGCACAGATGGTGCATCACCTGGTAGTCATTTCACGTGCCCCTCCTACGTACACCAACCATTGTTGGAATTTAAAAAAAAAACCCAAGCAAATGCAATGCAAAACTATAGATGCAGATTAGAAAACGTTCATTGACAATGACAATATATATATTGTCTACATGCGTGTACATATATATATGTATATCAGTCTCCAACCATTTCTCTACATGCGTGTACATATATATATATATCAGTCTAAATTTTAGTGAAAGGCTGAAAGCAACCTGTGTCTCTTGCCCAAATTCAAGCCACTTGTTAGGCAATCTATATGCTTAATTTATTAAAAGTCAAGATGGCTCCTTCATCTCTAATCCAGTCCTCTAGAAGTGTTGTTGTACTATGAACATGAGTATGACCACATGAAGTGTATAATCAAGCATACAAGCATACCCTATATATATAAAGAATGCTTTTATTATCTAATCGGATGTTAGCCAGATTAATAACTCCAATGCATAATATATGTTGTAATTTTTGTAATATTGCAGGAGTTATAACATGTCTGTCTATGTAGGACAGTGATATATTTACTTAATGCAGGAGTTATATTGTAATATTTTTGTCTATGTCCGTCCGGATTAATAACTCTAATGGATCACAAATATGTTTACTTAATGCAGGAGTTATATTGCATATAATTAAGCAAATAAAGTTATAAAATTACTCCAAGTCTGGGCATGGCAGTGCTGCCCAGAATTCTGGTTTACAAATAAACATTAAACATTAGGAAGCATTAGGAAACATGCAGATGGAAGGGGTTTGTGTTTTTAATAGAGATAATTGTGAAATGTTTGGTGTGGATTCTACATCTTTTGCGGCAGGAGATTTGAAAAAATGTCTTGAGGGTCTAGGACGTCATTTATTCGGTAAACATAATTTTGAATTTACACTTAGTAATGACGCATTTATTTTAACTTCCATGGCAGTGTGAATGAAAAGAATATGAGACACCCGGCCATTTATATATGTATTAATACACCCTGTACCAATATATATGTATCAATATATATATTGGTAAAGCAAATCTCTAATATCAACAAAATATTAGACACCCGGCTGTAATATATATTCTGGGCATTAACGCCCTTTTCCACCAAAAATCAAACACTAGAATTCTTGATGAAATTAAAGTATCTCATTATGTGTTAACATTAATGCAGGGAATTGTAATGCAGGTGTTAAATTCATAGAGAAGGTGTTAAAACTACACTACAACGTGTGAAATTGTAGTGCCTGGGCTATCTAAGATTGCATAAGAGTTTTAAAAACTCACATTTTAAACACTTAAACAGAACAACGGCGCCTCTGCACTACAAAATATATTACCGATTTTATTCAAAGCAGAGGGTAATGGAAATACCTGCAGTAGATGGAATTCCGTGCAGGCCAAACCTATCCGGGGATTGGACGAAGAGGAAAAGGGATTGGACGCTGAAGTTCAAGAAAGAGGAAAAGGGATTGGACGCTAGCGCTGATTGATGCCGCAGACTGTGGGAAGACGAAGACGACGAATCGATGGACTTTCCTGCGTAAAGACGAAGAGGGAGCGTTGTGGACCTTCTTCGGGTGCGTGAGGAGCAAGAGGGAGCAACGGGTGGGTGCGTGCAGTGGAAGAGGGAACGTCGTGAGATTGAGAGAGAAGGGAGAGGGCGAGAACTTTTTGTCCGAAATTACTCCCGCCCGAGCGTTTTGGGACGGTAAGTATTCCCGCCCGCGCTTTGGGACGAATTATAAATAAAAATGTAAAGTTTAATCTATTTAATGAATTAAAATTAAACTCTTATTTATTTGGGACGATTTTTAGATAAATAAATTTTGTGATGTTTTGGGATGGTAATTTCTGCCCTAATTTGAGACAAATAATATTCTGTTCCTAATTTAGTCTCAATAGCCCATTTTTTTTGTAGTGGTAGTACTATAATTAAATAAAACTATAATTTAAACTGTTAAAAATAAATTCAATTGTTCATATTTGAGAAATTACACCATGCAAGATTTTGGCATATTACGTGAGATGTGAATCTTCAAGACCTAAATGAAGTCTAAAATATAGAATCTTTTAATGTTATTCACTACATTACGGTCATCTCAATGTTTTCATACAATAACTTCTTTGATTTTGTTCAAGATTGCAAGGATTTTAACTAACTTGGTTTAAGAAGGTACAAAACATTCTATAGTTCACTAATAATATATTATTAATACCAAACCCCCATATCCAAGGCCTAGACCTTTTAGCCCATGCTTTTAAAAGGATCATCATATGAAAAACAATACTTATGATTTCATCAAACCTAAATATCAAAAATAATGGGAGAGAAATTACATACATGTAATCAAGCCATTAGTCACACTTGGTATCATATCCTATAATAAACACAAAACAAAGCAAAAGGCAATTGTCATATACAAGAAAATTGAAAGCAAAATCAATTTATATAATTTAACATATATTATAAGGCTTAAATATTCACATGTATCTCTATGCCCTTTTTGCTTCTCAACTCGTTAACAACACCGTAAGAAAATGATTCTTATGGATGTTGAAAGTTTACATGTAAAAGTTGGTTTGTTCAAATTCCAACAAACAAAAGTTATTATATAAATTTATCACACATAAACAAAAAAAAAACTTACCTTTTATAGTTTTTAGCTCCCTTAAATAATTTCCCCCTGGTAGGATTTTCATGTCTTCGGCAGCATCAGTTTGTATTAAATAGAAATCCAATATTCCATGTGATCAAGCAAGAGCTTATGCTTCATTTGGTATATTCATATTATTTTTAAAAATATAATTATTTTTAAAAAATATAGGTTCAGATTAATTTTCATCATTCATAAATAGGTTTTAATTTATCAAATCTGCTGTTTTTTAAAATAATCATATTTTTTTAAAATAATCTCATCTTAGGGATTTCATGTTGGGCGAAACTAAGTGGGACAAGAAAAAAAAAAGCCGAGCAAATAATTTACACATTAAACTTATCATAAGTGTCATTCATAATACTATTAGACGACACTTACACAAAAGTGTTGTTAATCTTATATTATTTATCAACATTTTATTGAAAGTGTCATTTAATATGTTTTTAATGATACGTTTTAAAAGTTTAAAAATAATTATTTATCATAGACTATTTTTTTTGTAGTGACCATGAACATCTAATATAGTTATGCTTGAATTTATGTGCCTTTTTACAATAATCATGCACACATGAAAGTTGATTACAAAACTTTTCTAAAATTTATCCCTCGCATAACAAGGTGATTTAAACAACAATCATGAACAATAAACTTTACCCCTAATCTAATGACTAGCTTTGAAGTGGTAGAGCTTCTCAGGGCCGGCCCAAAGGGGAGGCTCAAGTAATATATTTAGGGGCACATTTTTTTTCCGTCCAGGGCACCGCGGCTTCTCCACCTCCACACGCTCTAACGCAAAACGCTCCCGCACCGCAAAGACCGCATCCCGCACCTAGCCACACACTCCCGCCGCCACGGCCCCGTAGGGCCTCACAGATAGGATGGCAGATGGCAGACGTTCGACGACGATCCGACGATGATGACGGACGAGTGAACGACCAACAGTGATTCAGTGATGACAATCCATGATGCATCATGACTGACGACAATTCAGCTTCTGGCACTGGCTGTCGGCTGACTGGCTTCACTCCCAGACTGCCGAATTGAACAGGAAGGAACACTAAAATAGCAGGGTTTTTTTTCTATAGTTTTCACCTTAATTTTTAAATCAACGTCTAATCTGTCGGCCTGAGATTGAATTTGGATAGAATTTTATTCATATGGAGTCGGTCCGTCAATAACCCTGCAACTAATAATAGCACAGGTACTCTAATGTATTTTAACTACTTAATTAATAGTTGTCCAAATAGATAAATGAAAGAAGAAGACGAAAAAGATGAAGAATAATTGAGTTAAAGCTTAACCTGGGGGGAAATATTATAATGAAAAGCAAATGCATGCTTAAAAAGGCAAAATTTAAAATTTGATTTTGAACTTAAAAAGCTGAAATTATCAACTAGTAAGTAATTTAAGAAAGCTATACTTCTTAAGCTTTCATTTTTATGGTTTTGTTTCTCTTAGAGCCTAAACTATCAACATGCTCAATCTAAGTTTGAATTCACATCTTTGATTTCAGAAGTTTGAATTCGTAGGAGATGGAAGTAACACAACTAGGACTGTGATTATAGCAGTTGTTGCAGCAGTTTTTGTGTTTCTTGCCGTTCTTATTTGTTGCGTTTTGTGGAGAAAGAAATCACGGTAGAAAGCTGAAAAGTACTCACAGTGAGTTGAATATTAAAGTCTCATTCGTATACTTTGGTAAAATAGTTGTGGTATTTCACATAAAGCATGCTTTTCAGTCGGTATTAAAATCCTTATTCATAGTAAATAGTTTCTCGGTATTGTAGGTCTATGTTTGATTATATATGTTATGGTATTTGTAAAATTTTTATTCTTTCAAAAAGATAAAGAACAAATTATTTGTGTTTTGATAACTAATGGAGATGATGATATTATTAATTTTTCTATTTATAGTTTCTCAGATTAATTAGGTATCTTATACTATTAGTTTCTCTATTTATATTTATATTTATAATGATGAGAGGTGCTTAGAGATGATCGAAATAAAAATTATTCTTTTGAATTGATTATTATATCACGTGTGCGTTATTTTATAGTTATGATAATCTATATCGATGTTTTAAATTAATAGTTGTACATTTTAGTTTAGAATTATTGAGAATTTTAGGTAGGTTATGAAAAATTTAAGGTTCAATAACTAAAACTTAAACAAAATAGGGGTACTTTTTTAAAAAGTTTGCCTTAGTCGCCTAAGGCATCCAATTTTTTCGGGCCGGCCCTGGAGCTTCTCTAACCTTAATATTCAAATATGAGATTTAGAGAATAAAATAATGAAAAAGACGATAGTCCGAAAGCCCATCAATTGACACAATCTCTGACGTGCCACCCCCGTGTTGAGGATGATCGGAAGATAAGAAGCATGGCTAGTTAGAATTTGATTAAGTCCGCTAAACAACAATCTAGACTAGGACAACGTGACAGTGAGGTAGCTGAGGGTGAATCGTCACAAGCGGTGAGGTGTATTTCAAGTAATAATGGTTTGCAATGAATGAGAGCCTTCTGTCGGCGTGAGAGAGAACCTTGTTTGTGTTAGTGTGAGAGCACTAACATTAGTCTCATCAAAAATTTTGTCTAAATTATACATATATGGTTAAATATTAACCACACATAACAATAAAATGTCTTCAATATTCATATTTAAGCAAAATTTGACTTTTATCTTATTGCCAATGGAACAGAAGCCATAATTTGATAAATTTTTTAATTAAGACTCGTACTTTAAAAATATTTTATAATTATATGTGATTAATATTTAATTATATATATAATTTAAAAAAATATTTAATGAATTCAATTTCATCGCATGAGAGAGGTGAAGATGTGAAAGTTTTTTTTTATTTTTTATTTAAAGGAAATTATTTTTTATTTTAAAATTACCGCTTCAAAAACATGAGAGAAGAGACTTCAATACTATACTAAAATCGCTATTTCCATTTACCCTTTGTCCTTGGTTTTACAATACTCATCTGCCATGTCTTTTCCATTGTCCTCGACAGACCATGGCCAAAAGCTTTATTAAGTGGGACAACACTTTTAAGTTAAGAAGCTTTATTTCGGTCGGATGATGGTGGCATGCAAACCATATACAATATTCAAGGCCATCAAGCCAGACATGTGATGAGAGGGGATTACCTGCAGCTTTTTAATACGGGACTTAACACTTCATTTTATTTTATTTTTAAAAATAATTTATATTATCACAAAATCCGGATGATTGTAATTTTTATTTTTATTTATATTCTCTTCTATGATGATTTAATATGCTGGCATGTTGTGAGGGTTATCTATCGGTTACATAACTATGGTTATACTTAACGGGATTCTTTCATTTTTCTAAACAGTAGATAAGTTGCATTGACTCACATAAGCTTTCATACCGTTTTCCCTAAATTCAATGATTTAAATTACTTGTTACTTTCATATATAAATAAATATTATAATAAATTTATTAATCACTCCATATGTTATTATAATAAAATTCTATACTTTTTTTATTTAATAATATATTTTTATATTTAATATAAAATTAAAGTAAAAGTTATAAAATCTTATAATTTTTTTATATAATTTAATAATAATATGAATTTAATAGTATTAATTTTGATAAAATTTTTAATTAAAATAAGTATTTTTTAAATACTTTATAATTATGTGATTAATATTTAGTTATATATATAATTTGAAAAAATATGTAGTGAATTTAATATTTAGTTGTAATTAATATTTGGCTAAGATGAGAAACGTCTTTTTTATATAACTTTTTTAATTAAAGGAAACTATTTTTTATTTTAAAATTGTATTGTATTGGTGTAATTGTTAAAAACATTAGTTCCCTAACATTCGGTTATGCTAAAATATAATTTAATTTATAAGAAGAAAAACCGAAGAGATTCAATGTCATACTAAAACCGCCATTTCCATTTACGTTTCGTCCTTGTTCTTACAATACTATCTGCCATGTCTTCTCCATTGTCCTCGACAGACCATGGCCGAAAGCTTCGACGAGCACCGATGGGTGATCCAAATCCGGCGAACGCTTGACGAAGACCACGACCCCGACACCGACGGTGAGGACGTGCCGGTGTCCATCTATAACGTCCCCAAAACATTAATGTCCACCAACCCCACCTCCTACACCCCGGAGCAAGTTGCCCTCGGCCCCTACCACCACTGGCGACCTGAGCTCTATGTCATGGAGCGCTACAAGCTCGCCGCCGCCAAGCGCGCGCAGAAGCAGCTCCACGACAGCCGCCTCAAGTTTCAGGCCCTGGTTGACCAACTGTCCAAGCTGGAGCATCGCATCCGCGCCTGCTACCACAAGTACCTGGACTTCGATGGTGAAACCTTGGCGTGGATGATGGCCATGGACGCCTCCTTCTTCCTCGAGTTCCTCCGGGTCTACGCCATCCGCGAAGGGAAGCTTCTCTCACGAGTCTCTTCGCGAATGATGTCTCATTTGGTCGACTACACCGGCACGAAATCAGCTCACCATGCCATCCTGAGGGATTTGGTGATGCTTGAGAATCAGATCCCACTGTTCGTTTGCAGGAGCCTCCTTGAGCTCCAGTTTCCAGACAACGAGTCTGCCGAGGACGCGCTGGTCTCCATGTTGATCGGCTGCTGCAAGGAGCTGTCCCCGTTCAAGATGGTGGATGAAATCCCGGACGTTGAAGTCTCCCATGCACACCACCTCCTAGACCTTTTGTTTCGCATGGTCGTCCCGGCCGAGTTCGACCAAGAACTAGCCTTCCCGGAACACGAGGATCATGTTGATGACGAAACCGAGGACATGGTAATTAGCAAATCTAAGTCCAAGGCTCAATGTAAAGTTGCGTTGACCAAGGTCCGGAACCAACTGATCAAATTGCGGGGAGCCATAATGAAACTGCCATTATATCTCATCTCATGTCTGCCTGGATGCGCGTTCGTTAGGCCTCTGTTCTTCTCCGAAGGTAAAGAAGCAGCAGAAGCAGCGAAGAAGAAGGAGAACCAAGAGGCCGACAGGCCTCCACTGATGGAGGAAATCGCTATCCCTTCTGTGTCGGAGCTGGCCAAGTGTGGCGTGCGCTTCGCTTACACACGCGGCGGCATATCCACGACGGTGTTCGACCTCGCAACGGGCACCCTCCACCTCCCCGCGGTGGCGCTGGACGGAAACAGCACCGTGGTGCTTCGCAACCTGGTGGCGTACGAGGCGGCGGCGGCGGGGGGACCGCTGGTGTTCACGCGCTACACGGAGCTGATGAATGGGATCATCGACACGGAGGAGGACGTGAGGATTCTGAGGGAGAGCAGGATCGTGCTGAACCGGATGAAGAGCGACAGGGAGGTGGCAGATTTGTGGAATGGGATGAGCAAGTCGATACGGTTGACGAAGGTGGGGTTCTTGGACAAGGTCATTGAGGATGTGAACACGTACTATGGGCAGAGGTGGAGGGTGAGGGCCGACAGGTTCATGCAGCGTTATGTGTTTGAGGTGTGGCGAATGCTGACGCTGCTCGCTGCCGTGCTGGTTCTGTTCCTGCTGGCGTTGCAGGTGTTTTGCTATGTTTACTATCGCTACTGGCCGACTCGATTGTATCGCATTAGGAATTAGGATCGAGAGAGCGTGGTCAATTTGAAGTGGGACAGCACTTTTAAGTTCAGAAGCTTTATTTTTGGTCAATTGGTATGGTATGGTGACCGTATGATGATTACCCAAAAATTATTTTTCAAAATATGTAATGGCGTTATCACCATGACATCTACCTAAGGTGGATGACTGTTATTTTTTTTTATATTTCTATCCTATTTTCTCATGATTTAATATGCTTTCACGCAACCATAATCACACATAACATTACTCTTTTATTTTTCTAAACAGTAAATAAGCTGTGTTGACTCACGCATAAGAATGCTAGGCATCAACTTTTTTTACCGTTTTCTTAAACTTAATGATTTAAATTAATTATTACATAAATAAATATCATAATAAATTTCTTAATCAGTTAATATATTATTATTATAATATTTTAATAATTATTATTAAACCTTAATATTATTAATCAGTAAAATATTAATCCTTAACTATTGAATATTATTAAATATTATTATTAAACCTTAATTATTATTAATCAGTAAAATATTAAACCTTAACTTTTTATTAAAATTGAGTAGAACTTTCCATGTCATTCTATTATTTCTAAGTTAAACCTTAACTTAGGGCATGTTTGGTTGGGGTATTTTCTGTTTTCGTTTTTAAAATGTAATAGTTGTTTTGCAGGACAAAAAATTGAAAATTAAAAACAACAAAAACTTGTTTTCATTTTTTATGTCTAAAGAATGAAAACAACATTTTATTGTTTTCGGTTTTATGTTTTTTATCTTGAAAATAGCTATCACATTTTGAAAAACGAAAAAAAAACAGTAAACAAACATGCCCTTAACTTCTAATATTTCTTATATCAAAATATGTTATTTTGATATGAGATTTTTTAAAAAACATAATCTTAATATACAGTAATTATATACCATCTGAACTCCCTCCAAAGTATTTACCAAAGTAAACCCCAGAGAAGAGGAGGAAGCCTCATGTCCCCCACCCATGACCCACCGCCATCTTCTTCGCTACCCCAAACCCCAGATCTCATCCCGCCCCCTTCTTTCTCACTATCCCAAACTCTCCATCTTGTTTTTTTTTTTCTGCTACCATTGTTCGCGCATGTTCATCGACCACGCCCGCTGCGAAAAGCCAAGCGAAGCAATGAAGTACTTGAGATTCCTCTGGCGTAGCTTTGCCCGATTCGTCTGATTCAAAGGGAAAGTATGAAAGATCAATCGAATCAGACAAATCGGTAAAGCTACCCAAGAAGGATCTCAATGGTAATCACAAAATCGCTCAAGAGTGATCTCAACAGTAATCGGACAATATAATTATTCGTGTTTGTGTTTGACTCTTTGTTAAGATACATCTAATGAAAATGGTATCTTGAATTATCTTATTTCAATTTTTGTATCTTTGTTTTTTTTTTTTTATATTCTTTAAGAAAGCCTTATTTGTCGTTTGTTGTTGCAATTGGCCGATGATTATATTCTTTAATCATGACAAGCATATGTCGGAATTTTCATTGATGTGGACTAACTAACTAATCTTCTGGATGAAGCCAATTCCAATTTTTTTTCTGATGGTTTCATTTTTTCTGGGATTCCTATGATGCTAAGCGTTTGCTACTGGATTGTACAGAGCAAGTGGGTTTTCATAGAGCGGAGTGTCTTTGCCGTTGCATTCCTTTTTAGCGAGGAAACGTTTTTGAAGCATTTTAATTTTGAGATGATAGAGCTTTTATTGAGTGAGCTTGGGTGAAAAGTCTTGTCCTGTATATTCAAATTTAGCATTATTCTCTTAGTAATGGCGATACCAGTGGGTCATTTATTTTTGTTGAACCAATTGATACAAGAATTTCATATGGGGTTATGATTATTTTCGGAAGCACCATTATCTGTTTTATGAGTTGCCCACAAATTCTTTGTTACTGTTCTCTGCCCACGAGGGACAAACAAAAAGCAGAGAAAAGCAAGATTCTGTTGCAAACATTTCAAGAAGCAAGCCCTTCTTGGATGATTCAGTTGTTTAGAACTTAAGTTTAATAAAAGACAGAATACTGTGCAATAATAATACCAGACTGGTACATGTCTTTTTCTTCCCAAAATTGTAGAACAACACGCCCTGTGATTGATTTCTCTAAATATATGAATACAGGTGAAACATGCGAGCAGCATGGAGGAAACTGTGAGCCGCATTCTGCAGGCTTTGTCAGCAGCAATGAGGAAGAAGCCGAGGCAACCTTTTCTCGTGGGTAGTGTCACAAATTTAATTCCGCTACGTAAGGCAGTGTAACAAATTTATTCACAAGTGATATTCTGTTCATGTAAAATTGCGTCCATAATTTTCATACTTCACCCTATGTTAAATGATGATGTATATCTAGTGAATTTGATGATACTGTAACAAATGTTTTCATTGTGGATCGTAATGATGTTTGCATTATTTGCATTATTATATACTGTTACATACTGTAGAAAATATGGATCTATTGATATGAAAAATCTTTCATTTCCCTTTTTTTGACCTTTGTAAATTAGTCGGGTATTGACATTTCCAAGTTGGATGAGGTTTTGGGTGCAGGCTATGGTACTTTTTATAATTTTTATTTAAATTCAGTTGGTTCTGCTCCTATCTCTAGCTTAAATATAATTGAGGAGAATTCTGGATGAGGAATTCGAGTAGAAAACAGTTTGATGTATAGACTCTTTTACAAGTAGGTGCGGGCAAATGTGTTAATTAAACAACATTAATGCTCTCACCAGGTGTGACATAATTTTTTGCTTCTTTTTTACATTGTTAATTAAACAACATTAATGCCAATGCACCCTTAATTTTGGATGTGGGCTGCGAACTTTTTACTTACAAAATGCCTATAACCCTTCGTTTGTCTGTGTTGATTTGTGCTGAAATTGATGTGTCTTGTGCGTCATCACTCTACTTCATCCTCTAGTGGAATATTCAAATGATAGAACAATACCCATACACACAACGTTTATAATCGTATGCTTTAAATTATTGAAAAAAATCATTAACGCGAAAATTGCCTTAACTTTGCCTTAATATATTATAGATTAATTATTTTACATTACTGTACCATTGATAATTTGGCAGATGTACTCTTTCTTACTCATGAGAAGGATCACCAGCTGGGGCAAAACCTCGTGTGTGAGGTGAGAGGGCAGCTGCCCATAAGGCAACTTCACCCCATAACTTGCACCTACACTACACAAGGGGAATCAATTTTACATGATCCACCCATTCAAAATAAAATTTCATCCCCTGCTCTAATCATCAGAATCAGTCCAAGTGACCATGATGGATTAATTGCTGCATAAGGCTCCCACATTTACAAGTTTTCGAGTTGACCCAATGCCTCCGTTTCAACAATCATGAGCACCACGGTTTTTTCGCCTTCAATTTAACGGTAACACTAGTATGCAAGTTACAACATCAATTTATTTTGCATGACGCTCAATTCATGTATTCAAAACACAAGCACACTTGAAATTGCCCCAAATAGTGTGGTAGTGGTGGGTGTCTCCCAAGTGGTATAGGTGTCCTATTTGAGGATGGACAATGCGGAAAGTATAACCGGTGCAGATCAAAAATGTTTCATGATAGTTCATGCAAGAGATCGATAGAGTTCTTTGAAGTTTAAACGTATCGATCCGATTAAATGACACTATGTGTAAATGTGTCCTAATTGGTATGACTTACTTGGAGTATTCACCCACTAACCCATAACTCGCACATCTTAAATAAACTATCAATTAATCCACAAAACAACTATCATTGTTCCACTAATTAAGTAACTTCTCAAAACTATTTCACTATCTCCATTATCCAAGTAAGTACTCACAAACACCATAACTTAACAACATAGATGACATAAAAATTAAATTAATTTGATTTTTTGATCAAGCCTAAATAAGAAGCGATGGAACCGTATCAATGCACTCCCCTTGAAAAATCAACTTGTCCTCAAGGTGAAAAGAAGAAAACTTTCACCTTTTTTTCATTTTTATGACCCGTCCAACCATCGTCGTCATCGAGGCATCTTTTCTTTGGGTTTTCAGTCAATTCAAGTTGGAATAAAGATGGCCGACATTGGTGTCCTTGGGTGAAGCGTTCGCTGCAACGAAAACAGAAGTGAGCAAATTAGCTAAGTCAAGTTTTGTTAGTCATTGGCTCTAAGTTGGAGACCTGGAGTCTCAAGGACTTGATAAATCAGAAGCCAGTTGGTCATTGACTCTAATATGGATTTGAAGACTTGAAGATTTAATCCGGGGATCAGAGTGTCGTTGGCTCTTAATTGGAGTTGATCTGACTCAAAGATCCAAAGGTTTTGATTCGAAGGGCCGAAGGTGCTAACTCGAAAGTTAAAAGACTCAGACTCGAAGATTGTAGCGTGTGTACTATGTGAAGCATCTGTGAGGTTACTAAACAGTCATCTTTGAAGCTATTGCTAATCGAAGGATTAAAATGCAATTAATCGTCGTTTAAGTAAGTTAGTTGAACAATGTATCTCGAGCACCTGGAAAGACTACGAATAACAAAGGTTTATCATTTTGAAATAGAGATGGGGTGAAAAACCTGAGGAAAGCTGAGGTGGCAATTTAAAAAGGTAAAGTTAAAGCTAGATTTAAATTTATATAGAATTCTAACTAATAAGTTGGAGAATAATTTAAGAAAAATTCAATTATAGTTTTTGCTATAAGTAATGGATTGGAGATATTCTTATAAGCTTCGTAATAACAATATATTCTGCTTCAATAATAAACAAAAAAAGCTGTAGATCGTGAGATGACTTTCTAACCGATAGTACAATCACAAATAATAAAGATATAACCTATGAGAGATTGTCTTCTATTAAAACCCCCAACATAATCAGAATTCAATTATCCAATAACCACATCTCTAGTCTTGCCAAATTATAAATATATATCAATTATACCACACGAGTATCTAAAAATTCACGATATTGTCTTGGAGTGTTCTTGATTGAGATTTGCCATATACATACTAAATACACTCACAACAAAAGAGAAATCTAGTCTTGTGCAAACCATAATGTAGATGATAGATCACACTACACTAGAATATATAACTCGAGACAAATAATCAATTTTTTTGGGTTATTTTGGTGATAAAACATATGAAAGTTTAAAATGAGTTGTTAATGGAGTACTAAGAAGTTTAGAGCATGTTTGGTGCTTGTGTTTTTTTTTAGTTTTCTGCATTTAAAGACAAAAAATCGGTTGGTATTATTGTTTGGTATGTGTTTTTTTTCTTTGGTTTTCGAAAACATCCCGTACTAAGTACGGAAAAGCGGAAATAACTTTTTCATGTTTTCGGGTGTTTTCGTGTGTTCTCTCTCCCTCCCTATCCCTCCCCTGCGCGACTGCAAGGCTCCCACCCGGCTGCGCGACGTCCACCTGCGATGGCTCCCTCCGCGCGATGCCCCCTGCCACCGATCTCCCCGCGCCGGCGCAACCTCCCCCCGGTGCGATGCCCCCCGCCGCCGATCTCCCCACCCGGCCCATCCTCCCCCCCCCTGCGCGATGCCCCCCACTCCGACCACATCGTGACCCCTCGTGCGCTTCACAAGCTTCTCCATGAACGCAAACCGCAACGCCTTTGCCACCAACGAAGAAGACGACGGCCGCGCGATCGCAACGACGGCTCCCGCCCGGCTTGCGCGACCCCCCCCCCCCCCAAAAGCATAAAACCAAATACGGTTATGGCCTATTTGATGGCAATTGGTTGTAATCACGTAGTGATAAATCGAAATGATAATATTTTGATAAATCGAAAGGTGAATTAATATTTTGATAAATCAAAATGGCCTAGTTGGTGAATTATGTAGTATGATAATATTTTGATAAATCGAAAGGTTTGGTTTTGTTAATAGGAATGTTTGAGCTGGTGTATGGAGGGATTGTTTTTGAGAGACTATTATGTTTGAATTGTTGTACTGGCTGGATTTTTTTAGAGGCTATTAGATAGGTATTGTTTATTTTGTTAAACATTTATTAAAATAAAGAGTTCGAAATGTATAATTTTTATTTTTTTTATTAAATTGATTATTCAAACTAATAAAAAAACATATAAAATCCATTGTAAATGCTCTTTGATGCCTAGCCATTTGCTAAACCTCAACCATGTGTTTAGTTGCTTGTTGTGATGATGTTTTTATGTTTTCTAAATGAGTTAATTTAATAAGAAAATTAAATTAAATATTTTATCCCTAATTAAAATGGAAAACCATGTGCACACATGACAAAAAAAATACAATCAATACATTTAATGATTTGGTGAATTATTAATTTTTTTAAAATAATCAATTTACAAATTGAAAAATATTATAATTATAACCAAACGGATGGGCAAACCAAATGGGATAAAATTCTGAATTTATAAAATTGAAAGATTAGATCAATGATTTTTTATTTGTTTTTTTCTCCCTTTTAGGAAAACAGTCAAACCAAAGCTAATTTAAAATAAACAAAAATCATTATATTCAATTGAAGCGACACAAAAACTAGTTTAGAATAATGATTCATGTTAGGCAAAGACCACAAGGCTTGGGTTGGGTGATTTTGAAAGTTCATTCTCCGGACATGACTTAGTGTAATGAGAATCTATGTATTTACAAGCTTTTTTTCATGCCCTATCATGCTTTTAAGTATTACACTTTAATGTTGTTAACAAGAAAACAAAAATATCATACTTAAAAACATGGTGCAGTGGGAAATAGCCTGCATGGAAAAGTCTAGATCTACATAAATTAATCATACATAATGTACGAAGGTAAGCTTCATAATAATTTTTTCCAGTGTTTGGAAACATGCATGATAGTCAGATGCCACCAGAAATATGATGTTTACATTTTAGACTAGTTTATTGAGGTTCCCATAACAATGTTGACTTTCGGATCAGGCCATCTGTCTACAATGAAATTCCCAACAAAGCTGTAATGCTCAATATCTTTGATTGCCCAACAACGTCTATATTAACAACTTGCAATATTCCCTTGCCCTGCAGCCATTGAAGGCCAGGCCAAACACTTAACTTGGATTCACAACGCAAGTTCACACCTAGGCTTATTAGGTAGGTGAACTATTATCCCTCCATTCAAAACTTTCCTCTCCCTGTTTATGAAGCAGTGCATATGTACACAGTGAGTGGAGTATCATCTTGGAGTCTTTTGATTGTCGTAAATATCTATGGTTATTCCTTCTTAAAATATAAAAATGTAATCAGTTTTATATGTTTTCTGAATAAATTAATATTTTATTTAAATTTTAATTTGAATAAGTTAATTATTATTTAAAAAAAAACAAATTAATTTTTTGAACAGGTTCTATTTTTTTTTCTTTATTTCCTCCATAAATCCACTATATTCACTTTTTTCCTGATTGACATGAGAGACAAATTTTAAAACAACACTACAAACTTATTTCACGGAATTACAAAATTACAAAACCGAACAACGGCCGGCCTATAGCTTGAAACGATCAATTCCAGATTCCGAGGCAGATATTGGAAACAAAATTCGATAAAAGAATCTGCTGAGCGGCCATACTGTTTTTGTGATGTGTCCTGTCCTTCGGAGAAGTCGGGTTCCGGGGACCACCCAGTTGTAAACAGTTACATAGGTCCCTTCGCGGTTTCACCATCACCAATCACCATGAATTGATAATTTGATCATGATCTTACAGTGATGATCCTGATTGGTGACCCCCACTTTCCTCCACGGGTTCACGTACATGTTTTCTCATTTTCTAGTTTTACAGAGAAGGGCTTAAATTTGGTTTGTACGGCAGTACTGGGAGAATGGGTCTGTTGGGTTTTTCCTATTTTCTGGAGCCGCATTCAATTAGCCAGTCTGGGTCTCCTTACCATTCGGCATTCCCTTGGATTTTACAGGAATGCCCTGGTCAGACCGTGGTGATAACGTGGTCCATCATGTCAGCTCGATGAACTGATGTGTTTCTTTTGGCTCCATACAAAAAAGTCTATAATTTATTGGTGAGAGCTGGGCAGCAACTGGTGTGTAAGAAATGTATTAATTTTTATATAAGTTTATTAAAATATATTATATCTATGCAGGAAATCCGGACAGAAAAAATATATACAATGAGATGTGGGCTACTGTAATACTGTTTGGAGATGGATTTTGTTTCCTAATTTGTTCAAAGCAGGACAAACCACCGGGAATCTTGATCCTATGCTTCCAAGCAGTAATGTCCAAGGAAATGGATGAGTTCCATGGTTTTTTTTTTCCCATCCGGCTAGCTAAAGGGCAAGCCCTCTTCTAACTAATTTTTGTACGCTAACGCACGCGTTAGAGCCCGTGCGTTTCCCCTTTATCTGTTCACTTTTGATGGCTTCAGAAGAGCTCCTGGAAAACGATGTTTCTGCAGTTGGGATTGGTGATTTCCATGGGGATTTCCGATGCAGTTCTCTCCTCAAGCTTCTAGCAAGTTGCTTCTCCAATTTCCCAAATTGAAGTTGGCATGTTTATTATTCTCTGTAAGTTCTGGGTTGTTTGTATCTGATTTGTTTTGTCTCTACATAACAAAACAGTGATTCCGCCGAAGCTTCAGACTCTGAAGGGTGTTTTTCATGCTGTTCACTTGTAGCAGTTAATTACAAGTAGTGATTTTTAGGGCGGATAGTTTGTTTGGTGTTACAAAATTGCAATTTGTTGGTACCCAGTGGGGTACTCTGTATTTTCAATTTGAACAGGAGAAGACACAGACGGCTTAAAGATTAATGGATGAAAGTGAAGTCTCTGATTCACCCACCTTGATCTCAGAAGAGAGAAGTGATAGTGTGTACCCCTTGTGTTTTGGGGTTTCTTTTGCATTTTTTGCTCTGAGGCTTTTGTCAAGACCTGATTTGGAAAATGAGAATTTTGCTGGTATCAGGGAGAAGGTGCTGCAAGGAAGTGCTCGTCTCCTAGGTCAGCTTGTGTGGAGAATTCACAGTGATGGAAGCACTGGGAATGAGGGGGAGCTTCTATGCAAGCTGGAGAGTGCTCGAAGAGAAGTGGATGAATTGAAGCAAAGGAGGCGGGAAGATGCTAAGGCCAATGAGAAAGTTGTGAGCATCTTTGCAATGCAGGAACAAAGCTGGCTTAGTGAAAGGAAGAAACTCAGGCAGCACATTGGGGCTGTTTTAAATGAATTGAGGGTACAAGAGAGGAAGAGAGAGGAAATCATTTCCGAACTAGGCACAAAACTACACGAGAAGGAGATCTTGATAAATTCCAAGAATAGAGAACTGGAGGAAGAAGAGCAGAAGAGGAAGGATTTAGAGGAAAAACTAGAGAGGGCTGAAAAGGTTGCTGATGAGCTACGAGAAACCGCTCGTGAGCATTCTTCTGAGATGTGGAAGCACAAAACTGCATTCATTGAGCTTGTGTCGAGCCAGCGCCAGCTTGAGGCTGAAATGGGCCGAGTGCACAGGCAAGCTGATGCTGCGAGACAAGAGCTTGATTCAGTCATGGAGCAAAAGAAGGAGTCTGTTCTTACGGTCCAAAAACTATGCGCCGAAATGATGAAGATGCATAAAGATTTGGAGCAAAAGGACAAGATTTTGTCAGCTATGCTAAGGAAGTCAAAGTTGGATACTGCCGAGAAGCAAATGCTTGTGAAGGAAGTTAAGGTGTCAAAGGCCAAGCGGAAGCAAGTTGAGCTCGAAATGGAAAGGTGGAGAGCCGTGTCTGAATCTAGGCACACAAGGCATTCTTTGAGAAGCATGCTGTCTGGTCATTCCAGTTCAAAGTCGGAGGTGTCTATAGGCTCTAGAGGAGCACACACCAATGCCACCGGATCATCAATGGGAGGGAAGACCCACCCAAGTGATGTTCTTGAGGAGTATGTGGAACCTAAGCATAGGAAGGAGCATATAGATTTTTCTCCTCTTTCGGAAAATTACTCTTCAGAAGGAGACCAGAAGCTTTGTAAGATTATTTTCCTAGATTTCATTTTGCTTTAATTCATTAAATTTATCTCTCACTGTAACTTGTACAGCAAACCCATGAACGTATTCATTTGTTGCCTTTTGTAAGTAATCACGGCAGATGTGAATCGCCTGGAAGGTTGGGTTAGGTCGGAAGCTGAGAAGTACACTTCTGTGGTTGAGCAGAGGCACAATATGGAGGTGGATGCATTTGTGGATCAAATGAGAGCGAAGGATGAGAAGTTGGAAGCCTATCGATGGAAGTTGATGAGCATGGAATTAGAATCAAAAAGGCTGCAGTCGCACATTGAGGAGCTAAGCCATGACATATCACAGGCCAGACAAGAGAACATGAAACTTGAAGCCTTGTTATCGAACCGAGAGGAAGAATTAAATTCCTTGAAAGAGCAGTTTGCACAGCCAATAGAGCCTCTAAATTGGCCGAGGACAAACTTAAATCCTTCGCCGCTTGAAGCCATATCAAAAGTCAATACTGTAAAGCAAAGACCAGAGGAGTTAGAGCCAGAAACAAAGCCAGCTCCGGTGGAAGCTTATGGAGAGGCGGGGAAAGAAAAGGCGGTGGGTTCCAATCAGTACAAAGACATTGGATTGACTTCGTATTCTCCAGAAAAGCAGCTTAATGATGAGAAGGTGCTTTCCATGGAACCTGTTCTCATTAATGAGGAGAGTGCTTCAGTTGGCCAGTGCTCAAGCAGGAAAAATAACTCGTTTTGGAAGATGGATCTTAATGCTCTTGGGGTGTTTTACAAAATCAAAAGGTTGAAACAACTCCTCATGATTGAGAGGTTAAGCGGAAAGCAAGAGAGTGGAGAAGACGGGGAAACCGAATGTCATGGACCGTTTGGGGAAAAGGGTTTCCTTGCGTTGATGTCTTTACTGAATAGACATGTCAGCAGATACCAATCCCTCCAAGGGAAGACAGATGATATCTGCAAGCGGATGGTAAGCACTTATGAGAACTCAGTAAGTCTAATCTCTAAAATATTTGCAGTTCATGGATTTTTTTTTTAACTATTTTATAGATTCTATGCATTCCCAAACCATTTGCATTACCCCTTTACACGTATTTGACCCGTCTGCTGAGAAAATACTGGTAAAAACTATCTGCCAATGTTGAAAATGATTGGTTAGAACAATAAGTTAATCCACCACCTGATTGCTCTTTAGAATAACAATCTGAATACACTGCCATCGCCTCATTGGTTTATTTGTTTGTTTTCCACGATTCCCAGCATGAAAATAATCTAGATGTGGGTGGCGGAGATTCCACTGTTCCAAGATCAAAAGAGGAAATGAAAATTTTACAACACTTCCTCGAAGAAACACTTCAGCTGCAGAGATACATGGTTGCAACGGGACAGAAACTAGTGGAATTACTACCCAAGATTACCTCGGGGTTTGTTGATGAAGAGCTTAATGGGTCGGTGAGCTTTGACGGGAAACAATTTGCTGATACAGTTAGAACGCTCTTCAGAGAAATTCAAAGGGGTCTCGAGGTCCGGGTAGCTCGAATGATTGGAGATCTTGAAGGGACCTTGGCATGTGAAGGGATTACACCATTTCGGAGGTAGTGAACTTGCCTTCAAGTCTGCAATAAATAGAGGTTGGGAGGCTACAATTTGGTATACCACTGCTGGTGCCACCTCCCTGTATTAAATTTCTCTGGAGGTGTTATCACTCGAGTGTTCCTGATGCTATAGAAATGGTAAGTAGTAGTATTAACGCAACATTTTTGTCTTCGTTCTGTATAGGCTCTCAAGCTCAAACTAATGTTTTACTGTCACATTTGGTCATAAATTCACTGTAACTGCCAACATGCATGCATTAGCAGTCGAGTGTTCAGTGATGAAGCTCACAGAGCTACGCGTTTTTGCATTAGAAATATCGTGGCCTTGTGGATTGTGTCGGAGAGAAAAAGTGGTCAGATGAGGAAAAGCCGAAAGCAGGGCAGCCTTTACATAAAAGATTTTGCTCTTCTTAAGAAATGCCCAAATTCCAAATGGCAATTGGGTAAAGTGGATTTTTTTTTATTACAAGAGCACATCTGTACAACTATAAACAAACTCATGAAAGTGGGCCAAATCCGAGAGCTCCAACAGAGCCGATGAACACAGGTTGCTACTGATCTATGCGTTGTTGCTTTTTATGCATATTCTAAATACATACGACACTTCGGTGACACTTACCATAAACATGTCACTCGTAGGAGCATTGATATGTTCACCTCCTCTGGGTCCTACTTTTTCAAGAAAAGAAAAAAAAACGGGGAAAAAAACGCGTTTTTAAGGAGGACTAAGGAAAAACCTTCAATCCCATTTTGAAGCCCCAAAATAGGCGTGCTCATAAATTCAACAGACTGAACAAAGGCATGACATATACGTTGCATATACATCCCAGCGTTTGATTTGAAAGCTACAATTCCACGTGAAGGAGAAGCGCCAGAGAGGCAGAGGAGCGTTGCTACTTTCTCGTCTTCATGATCTACCCACTCCCTTCTGTCTCTCTCCCTCTCTCAAAAGACTCTCTCTCTCTCTCAAGAAAAAAACCATATAATAAATGAACAAACAGTCAAGAAGCAGACGTAGGTACCGAACAGACCACTGTACCCGACCAGCCATGATTTCCGAACCAAACAGCACTCCCAAGCTCCCACTGTTCTCCCTCCCGAGGCAGCCGCCGTCCGACCCTCCAGGGATGCTGACGCCGCCCATCCAAGTCCCAGCTTCGGTTCCTTTCAACTGGGAGGAGGCGCCGGGCATACCCAGAGCACCCGCCGCCGCTCCTACAAGGCCGGCGGCCGCCAGGTGCTTGGAGCTACCGCCGAGGTTGGTTGGGGCGAAGGCTTCGGTGCCGCCGCCGGATGGTAACTGCAACTGGTCCCCGACGACGGTGCTGGAGGGGCCGCATCTGGGCCGGTCTTTCTCCTATAATTCGTTCTCCTTCGCCACGGGGTCGTTTCGGGGACCGCAGCTGCTGCCGGCGGGAAGGGGAGGAAGCGGGCGGCGGGAGGGTCAGCTCGGCGGGTCGTGGCGGTGGAGCAGCAGTTTGAAGGGGGGTATTGAGGTTGTCGGGGGTGGTGGCAGCTTTGACTTGTCGAGTTTTGTGATTGGTGGGAGCGTGGTGGACGGCGAAGGCGACAGCGACAAAAAAGAGGTGAGGAGTACGACGAGGAGGAGGAGTTTGCTGGGTTCGACACGGAGAAGGTTCCAACTTTGGGTAATTACTCTCCATTATTATTACTACTATTATTGACATTATTATTGCATAAGCTGGGTATTATTATTTGCCAGTAAGTTACTGATAATCATTCGATTTGCAATTTGATTTATAATTTCATATGGGAAAACAGTTTTGATGGGATATAATCTTGACAACTTTTTAAAAAGAAAAAATATGAGAAAATGAAGTGAAATTAGGTCTTAATTTCGTAGAAAGTATAAATTAGACAATCATGGGAGGATTTGAATGGGGTATGTGACAGAGCAGGGAGTCAGAGACTAGGAGCAGACATAAGGTAGCAACACACACACACACACTGTAAAACTACTAGCCAATTAGGCCTCATGGAGTATGTGATGTGACAGATTAGTGGTTGAAACTTTGGTTTTTGCATTAATCTACAATTACAGCATTTGCTCTTGAGGGTGTGACTGGTAAACATGCTTTCTGGACTGCAACATGTCTTACATGGTTGGAAATTTTGAGGCTGCAGGGCCTCTCTCACATTGAAGATTACAAACGTCAGGCAATTTAATTTTGTGGGTGGAGAAAAAACGGAGGGTGTCTTTCCACTAGCCTAGCCATGTGCGGGGGGGTGTTTCTTTGTCTGTGACAGATGACAGAATAGCCTCCTCGCTTTAATTAGCAAAATAATAATAGCCTCACTTCAGCGTCGTGGCGTGTAACTGCAGGCAAACATTTATGAAAGCTTCAAACAGTCGGTCCAATGGCGACGGAAGCAAGCGAATTTGAGGCCTCACAAGCATTAAGGTCAAGGGACTTGCAGGAAAAAAGTGGCGTTGACCTGCCCAACATCTCACAGTCTCTCTATACTTGTGAATAGGGAGAATCCGACTAAGTTCAGCTCTGCATAAACACCAGTTTGTTGCCGTCGGTCTATTTCTGACTCCGAATGAGACAAGTTATTAATATTATTGCGGGGTTTAGTAGGCTTACAAAGAAGATGGTGATGTATTTACAATAAAGTAATAAATAGTGATGAAATCTGTATGGTAGTTTTAGCACAATGATATGTATATTCAAATGTTATCTTGGAGTATTTGGTGCAATAAATAAAGTATAATAATTTTGCTTTCTTCGAATCTGACTAGGCCTAGTAGACTCCAATGTGCTCCTCTTAGAGAAATCAAGGCCTCGACCAAATGCTTCTCTTTGCCCTCCTTGATTCCTTCATACATTGGCATCAGAAACTTCCGGCGCCACAGTTAGATTGCAATATTGTTTCTTTTAACAAAAAAAACTTCTTAAAAACATCCTCTCTTCTTCAACCTAACTCCGAGGATGGATTAGGCATGTGAATGAATTGATATACTCACATCTTGATTAAGCTCGACATAGTAAACGATCGTTTGATTAATTTGGTATTATTGTTGAAGCTTGTTTGATAGTGATATATATTCAAAGATTTGTAAATTTAACTAGTTTAAATTATAATATTAAACTCATTTTATTAACATGAATTGGAGCTTGACAAAGCATTAAATGAATAAGTTTGAGTCAGAATTTCAAATATGATTCGAGCTCAAGTTCTACTCAATATAGGAGCCAAACCAAAAGGTTATCCGGATCCAAAAATCAGATTTTTCTGGATAATGGTCGAGAGGACTTTTTTTATGGGGATAATTTTTCTCAGAAACAAATTTCAGTATTGAGTAAAGATTTTTTCAATCGAAAATTTTTTTAATTTGTGAAGCAAATTTTTCGCAGCCGGGAAGGCCAAGCTAAAGCTGAAGAGATCTCCTGCATGGCCAAGCTGGAGAGATCTTCCTCGTGGAATAGATGGAGATCACGTACTTCTCCGCTAATTTGGCAGCTACAAAGACGAGTGTTCCGCTAGTTTAGTGCCGAACATGAGCAGTTGAGCACAGTTGCCAGCAGTGGAGGTTGCCGTAGATAAACGAGAATGGGAAACGGGTCTACTAAAATTGCATATGCATTCCTCTCACCAAAAAAAAAAAAAAAAAAACTGGTCGGATAAAAAGTTATGCTAACACTATAATAGTATAATTTTATGCGACTGCATGATTATGCTGATGAATGTCTTCTCATTTTTTTTATATTCTATTGATATTACAATAGAATATAATTTCTGCTTATCGAATCTTGCTAACCCAAAATGAACATCTTTACGTGAAAATAAAATTGGAAATAATAAAATTTTTGGTATATAATAAATGCAACCCAAAATAAGGGACAGGGGCAATGTGCACTTAGTCAACGCTGAACAGACTTTATTTAATATTCTTTTCAAGAAAAAACTTTTTATTTAATACAAGAGCTAGAAGGAGTCCCATCTTTCATCATCACCAAATTTGAACTTTACACGCAATGCAATAATGCAAATAGGGAAAGAGATAACCAAGCGGCAACCATTGTTTGAGGGGCAAGTTTAGAAACATCAGCTTGATCAGTTGCATGGAAGGAAAACAGCTGCAAAAATGGCCGCCCCATGATCCAATGGAGCCGTTTTTAAGTGCATTGAAAAAAAAAATACAAATGTCTAAATATGGATGCTTAACCAGAATGCCAAAAGAACTCCCGCTAGATTGTTGAAATCAACTTTTGGCAGACGCAGTCCTGCAGAACACAAGTGACAGTTACTCGTATAGTTTAAAACTCGGCGGGCATTAAAAATAAGTTTGAGATTTTAGAGCATGTCAGTGTTTGTTAATCATTAAAACCCCAAAAGTAGAACCCAAAAAGCAAATGAACAAAGGAAAACTAATACCCCATTAGATGAATGGCAAATTTGCCTCTTCATTACTCTTTCTTAACCTAAGAGAAGGAACACTGTTCCCAAAAAACTTGTCCTATGGCAATACGCTAGATCTAGGTAAAAGCAGTGTTTGCACTAGCAACAATGCTCAAACCTTAGATCACAAAGTAGACTACAAAATAATCTTCATTCCTTCCCAACTTGTACAAACTATTTGCTGCCAATGAATAAACAAGGTTGGTGAAACAGATTCATAAATAATTATCAGCCTGAATACAAACCTCAACAAGCCTCTTTGTTGGACACCTGTGTTATCAATATTGCCTTCCATGTTGGCATCGGTGAGCAAATTATTTGCATTTCCAGGGGCTAAGGAGTCTAAGATGTCCCTCAGACCCTGCAAAAACATAAATTAACATAAATTGTCAAGTTATATTCGATAGCCTCAGGCTCATGTTTTAACATCCCAATACTCACTGCAGTTGTAGAGAGAAGCAAGCATTCAAAAATAGAGTTCGTATGAAAATGCAGTTAATCAATACATATTGCATATTGTTCGTACTGTAATGTGGCAAAAAATTGGAGATTATTAGTTCTAACATATCAAAATCCAAACTGTTGAAATCAACCAAAGGTGCACATAAAGGCACGCTAAATCTGAAATTGCAGTAACGCAGGGTGAATTGGAAGGCTTTAATTCTGCGCAAGACATATGGCAGAAATCAGGGGCTAACAGCCTTAACACTCAACATATCGAATATTGTTTGTACTGTAATGTGACAACAAATCTGAGACTAGTTCAAACATATCAAAGACCTAAGTGTCGAAATCAAGCATAGGCACGCATAAAGGCACAGTGAATTGGAAAGTTTATTTCTTCGAGAATCATTTGGGAGAAATCAAGGGCTAACATTCAATGTACTCAGTACCAATGTTCAGCTTAAGTGCAACTCTAAAGTCTAAACAATTTCATGTATTAAAACTGTCTTTAAACATCAAGTCAATTTAGACATAAAGGTTGAAATAAAATAACTAAATGTCAAGAATTATGATATTCACAAATTGCTACACCAAATATAACCAATGAATGAAAAAAAATATTTGTACAATAAGGACGATACCTTATCCGTGAGACTAGGCTGAAAACCACGAGATCTGCCAGCAACCTTCAACTGATCCTGCAAAATTTGAATTTTAAAACAATAATAAAAGAGAAAAGAAAATGGTTGAATTCCTCGAAAAGATAGAGGATCTTATACGGCATGAGGGGAATGAGTGTGTGAACTTTAAAAATTCAACTACCATGAAGTAAAAAAATAATTAGAATTAGATCTATGAAATCAATCATATTTGAAATTTAAACCATCACTTTTACTAACCTGCAGCATTTCAGGCATTTTCATTTTTTTACCATCAACAAAATTGCACAGATAGAACACACCAGCATTTGCGAAATCCTGTTATCATACTAACGTCAGTTTATGCACAAGCAAATACACGTGGAAGTGTTAATTTAACCAGGTGGTTATCAAAGGTAACCACAAATCATTTTATGAAAAATAAAATATTGAAAGTGATTTTACCTGCTTTTCTTCTAATGTACAAATCTTTCCACCCTGTGTGTAGGAAAAATAAATAAAATGGTTAGCATTTGATAGTGAAATATATCCAAGAACCACTTGTATATACTTGTGCAACCATATTATTACTCCTATTAGTATCATAGGACTAACAAATCCACAATAATCAAGGATATTTTAACTACAGTAAAGAGTTTCTATAAGATAATGCTCGCTAATTCTTGTCATTCAACATTTCATTGTGTTAAATAGTGTTAAATAAACTTTTATGAAGTAAAAGGTTCATGAGAAATCAACACACCAAACCAGAAACCATTTTCCGCAATGCATCCAAATCACATCCAATATCTGAAAGATTACCACGGACATCTGTGACCTGTTTAACAACTGCTCTGTTAATAATTCAAAGATATAAAACAAATTCATAAAAAGAAAATGACTCCATTTCATGAACTCCTACATCCATTCCCCAAACTGTATAAACAACTATAAATACAAAATCATTTTAATGTTACAGCAAAGACTGAAAAATTTGAAGAATCAAATGGATGTAGATAATTCAAGCACAAAAAAAACAAATATCTTTTCTAGATTACATTCTAATCAAGCTTAGGATCCTTAATATGGTTCCCAAGTCACTACCACAACATCAAGATATTTGAAAAAAATTGATTATTTTCCTTGAGACTTATAAATAATAAGCTGGCTATTCCTCTGAGGAAGGGGAAAAATAAATTAGGATAAACCTCATCTTTAATCATCTTTGACAGCTCTTTTTGATCATCCAATTTATCATTTACATGCTGGATTCGTTGCGTCAAATGCCTCTTAGTTTCCTGTCAACAGAAGGGTTATTAGAAAAACTATATAAATGTAAAAATTAATTTAAAAAAATACGGACATAACAAGAGAGTTAATTTGGTATTATGAAACCTGCGCAACAAATGAACAAAACACAGCCAACAGCCTCAAAGGGATTGGCTTTGTAAATATTGGAAACAAGGATTAATTTTAAATTATGAAACTTGTGCTACAAAAGCTGCTGTACCAATTGAATTTCAGAATTGAAAATATGAAAACAATACATAACACATCTCTAATAACAGTACTCAAACACTATAATTTTTTGGTTCAACAAATACTGGAGCATGCTCCATCAGAATTTGTTTTTATTTTTCCAAAAAAAAAACCCAGAACAAATAGCTTCTAAACCAACAACTTACAGAAAGCCCATCTTTTACTCGCTGCAGATGATCTGTCAAGTTTGAAACAGCATTTGCCATGTTTTGCTTTGTCACATACATAAGATCTGAGAATTTGAGGCCCTAAATATTTGAGGGCAAAAGAAAAAGGGGAAATTAGGAGTCAGTAATCCATCGCTATATGTGTACGCACACATTGGATGACAACAGGTATCCTATCATCAATATAAATAAGTAATAAAGCCTATGGTGGGACATGAACTTGAAGGCATCACTAATATGTTCTTGAATCATAAATATAGTAATATACCTTCCACCACATATAACCATAACCCAGTGCCCCCAAGGTAGCTGCTGGCATCACAATACTTGATAAGTTGCCTGTTAAAAAAAAGGGTTACGCGATAATATAGAAAAAAACAGCAAAGTGCCACAATGTTTACATATATTAGAGGGAAATTAGGTACCCATTTGGCTAGAATTTCCATTCAGGACCGTTATCTGCCGTGACGAGGCCAATTGCTTAACCTCCATGGCCAACCTACGAACCTGTAATATAGTTGTTCTAACTGAGCTTTTGTAAAACGAATACACACACACATATCAAATCCTTTGTCTATAGAATGCTCAAATTCGTAGCCGTATCACATATATGCCTACCTGAGCTGCAACTGCCTCGGAATAGTCCGAATCACCATCTCCTTTGTCTATAGAATGCTCAAATCCTTTCACCAACGACTGCCACCAGCGACAACAACACCAACAGAGACAACGAAAGCACAATGAATTCGATTATTTAGAAAAGAAAAATAAACAGGAACTAGATTCAGGAAGACAGGACACGTTCGATGAATCCAAATACCAACAAATCAAGAGGAAATTGAAAACGCTGAGGAACCACATGAGTTCTAAAATCATCACCTGAAGTTCTCCAAAAATATCGGACAACTTCCCATTCATAAGCAAGACGGTACTAGTGTAACCTGCGAACAGACACGACGTGAAACAACAGCCCTAAGAGCTCGACCTGGGACGCGGTCGGAGGTGTGAAGTGGGGCGGCGTGGTTACCTGCACCGGCCAAGATGATGATCTTGGAGAAGCCAATACCGGACTGCATCGCCAAGGAGGATAGATCAGATCCGAACCCTAGGTTATCGGCGGGGCGTGACTGAGGAAGAGTGGGAGGAGGCTCGTCTGGGTTATTACAGGGTCCGATTTCAACGCTGATAAAGGTCGGAGGCCAGTGCTTATGGTACGGTTTTGTGATTTACCAAAATTCTAAAAGCGTGGGTCGTATAGTAATTTACACATTTAAATTTAAAATTTTGTTTTTAAATAATTAAATCTAAAACTTCTGTTTTCTTAAATGTTGAGTTCAAGTAAATTTAAAAATAATTTAATTTTAAATTTTAAAACAGATAAGATTTATAGTTATTTTTAAAAATTATTTTTCTGTTTTCAAATAATTTTTTAAAAAAATGTCCTATAATATCATATTTTTTATAATTTATTATGAGACTCAAATTAAAAAAAACTATTTTTAAAATACATTCTGTCCCTAATAAAAAAAATTATTTTTCATATTATAATTTCACACCAACTCTAACAAAATACATAAAATAGAATACAAAAATCAGAACTCATATCAAATAAATTCTTATAATTATATTTTCAAAACACGTTGATTCTTCAAGTCTTTTTAACAAATTATTTTTAATGGGTTGATTGGTTTGTGTTTTGATTTTTATATTTTATTTTCATGATTTTAAATTTTTATTAAAATTCTTGTTGAATTGTAAATTTTAAAAAGTTTATTTATGTTTGTTATTGAAGAAAATGTATTCTTTTTTTTTTTTAAAGTATGCTTGTTTAAAATTGAATTCCATAAAAAGCAAAAAAAAAAAAAAGATAAGCCAATGTTTAGAGAAAAGGTAATAAAAAAAGAAAGATTTATTTGCGTCAAAATTAAATTTAGGTTTAAAAATAAAATTAATTAATAATAATATTAAAAATTAATGCGAGATCTACAAATTTTGATAGCAAAAATCTAAATTTAATTATATTAAATTATCATGAAGCTCACGCTTTTATGATTTAAAAACATATAAAGTTGTTTTCTTTTCTTAAATTTAAACTAAATTTTGGTGGGAGATCTTTTTAAAAAAACAAATTAATGCTATAACACATTTTTTCTTATCAAACGTACATTATTTTTAAAATTCAATATGAACTCTAAAACTTTTAAAAACCATAATACATAAACTAAAACATGTCGTAAACAACCCCTCTATTTTTTTTCACTTAATAATGTATTTTCAACTCTATAGAAATCCTCTATTTTTTTATGTTGTTTCAGAAGTATACATATATACTTTTAAAATGCTAATACTATTTCTCTATTGGCTCTTTGTTTCCAAGTGTGTTTTGTTTCTTTAAAACAGTTTTTCTTTTTAAAAATAAAACCCGATTGTAAGATAATATTATTTTTGAAAATGCGATTATTTTTAAAAATAATAAGCTCATATAATTTAAAAGTATTTATGAGTGATATATATTTACCTAAACATACAGTTCTTAAAAACAATCATGTTTTTAAAAAAGAAAAAGGGTAAATAAACATATTTGGTTTATTAGAGTAACATGTTTTATAAAGTTGTTTGATATATTTGTTTTCTAAATAAAATAACATTTTATTTAAATCATATTTTAAATAAACTAGCTATTTAAAAAAAATATTTTCTCAATCGTTATTTTTATTTTCAAATCTAAAATCATTTCAACGGAACACTCAAGTTAAAAAAAAATCATCTACTTTCTTATATGACCCATCATATTTTATTTGTTTTCTAAATTTTTGTGAAACCTAATTTTAAATAAATGCATACTTTTTTAAACTCGCTCTCTTTCATATAGCTTGTTTGTTATAGAAAAAAAAAACAAAATCTAGAATTCAAAAGTGGGTTGGTATACAATGGAGAGAGTTTCATCTGATAAGATAGATCGAGTTCCTTTGATGTCACATCTCAGAGACAACAAAGAGTAAGGTGTTAATTGGTTGTTGTTGTTGTTTTTTTGTGGTTTTATGTATTCAAGTATAAAAAATACTCATCTATTTGTTTGACACTTGTTTTTTATTTTTTGTTTTTTGTTTTTGAAAACAAGTTGTTCTTAAGTGAAAAAATAAAAACACATTTACGATGTTTTCATTTGGTGTTTTCTGTCTCCTCACCTCCCGGGCGACGTGATCTCCCCATTGCGCAATTGCACCTACCCAGAACCCAAGCATGCAGCTTTGCCACCCTCAAGAAAAGCACTTTCAAAAAAACAAAAACAATTCCCAAACAAAAAAAAAATTCAACGAGAAAAAAAATTAAAAAAGTGACAAGCGGCGAAAATCATATTATTATATTATCAAATAATATTTGGCGAGGAAGAATAACTTCTGATTAAGTGAGATGGAAAAGTCTAAATGCAACCGGCGTTGCGTCCCGATTGCGTCTCCGGTTGACGTGATAATTGTCATATCAGCAAAATTATTTATAACATAATGCGCAACGCACTGCATAAAGAAAGAGAGCATGGAAGATAGGAAAAGGCTTGAAACGATACATTTAGACAGGTGAAGATAGAACATGACATAAAATCTAAATTTAGAGACGAAAGAATGTATTTTTTTGAAATCCGAGAGTTACAAACCTCTTGAGGGAGTTTGGACATTGTAGCTTTCATACCTATAAATCAAAAACAAAATATGCCTAAATCGGATCAGTGTGTACAAAGTTATGGCCGTTTGAAGTTTTCACCAGAAATTACAATTGACAGAACCCAGAAACCCATAAATCTAGCTATGGGAGAGATGATCGAAGCTTACTTCATTGCTTGCTCAAGGTATGCTCGAGGCTTGCTCAAGCCTCATACTCGAGCACGTCTCAAGCATGGTGGCTAGAGGAACTTGCTCGAGCCCCTGCTCAAGGTGAGTTCGAGCTTGAGGCTCAAGCAAGCATTGAGCAGATGCTCGAATAGGGGCTCAAGCGATGATCCAAAAGAATATCGAATCATGCAAAAAAATAATGATGTGACTTATTTCACGTTAGTTGAAAACACAAAGATGTCACAATGCCGATCGCACTTAATACTATTTGAGTGAAATTGTAGCGGGCTAAATTTAGCATAACTTTATTGATCAAATTCTCCCTCTCCCACAATTTTTTTTAATAACATAGAAACGTAGCAACTAGCAAGACATTCCTGGTGATGGTAAAATCTATGGAGTAGACACCTTTTGGCCGCTACCTGCTTATATATTAGACACAAAATTAATTAAGGCAGTTATTTACACACATAAGAACCGAACCGATCGAGCAACTCTCGTCCACCCACTGGACTAACCCGTGAGGACGATCACTCAATACCTTATACCATACCTGCCATGCCCTTATATAAGGTAAAGGGGCCACTAGAGGCTCTTAAATTTTGTGGTTAATTTGGAAATCTCCAAAAATTATTTTATATAAGATGGAAGAAGATGTCAACGGTTTCGCTTACCACCCCTCTTTACCTTAACTTTCCATGACGTCCATCACTGCATGCATGCATTCCCGGCTGCACATCACGTCGCTGATCCAGTGGGATCATGACACACATTTCCAGCATCCATCTCTCCCACCCTTGCTCACTTATCCATCACGTCGCTGCACATCAACAACCACACTAGCTACCATATGCTTCTCTACTCTAGCAAGCTACTATACGTACTTAATTGATCAGCAGCCACCACTACCGCAGTTGTCTCTCATCCTTCCACTTACGATACTACCCGTCCCCGGAATCCCATTCCACTGCCTGCAAATTTCGTTGCACGTACTCGCATCATCTCGAGCCCGTCTATCAGCCGTACGTTCATCAGTCCTGCAAAATTCGGACACTACTAATAACGTAGGAGTAGGGATCAATAAAAAAAACTGGTTTAATAGATATTTGGTCCTTTCATTTAGAGCCGCCCGCGTTACATAACTTTATTTGTGGCTGTCCATATCAATCATCTTTCTCCCAATTTTGCATGTTCACATTTCGCTCTGCTTTTTTTTTCTTATGATTTTTTTTTTGTGACTTGTTTTTTTATTTCTATTTTGATTAATAACAAATTACTTATAATTGATTTTATCCAATGGGCTTGCACTAATTAATTAACATGAAATATATAATTTCAAATGTTCAAATAAGGATATTTTAGACTTTCAGATTAAATTATATTTTATATTTACAAAATTATGATTCCATTTCATTCCATTAAAAACCTAGCTCATTTTGTGGAACCATATTTGTATCCATTGAAAATATCGTATCTAATGAATCTAACATAAAATTAAGTTTTAAAATTCAAATTAAAATGCATCAGTGCTTGAATTAAATTATCCTAAGTGTATCTGGCTAGAAATTTATTACACTTGGAACTTGTTTATTTAGCTTGCAGTGACGTTCAGAATTATTATTATTAACGACAAATTAAGATGATGGGTATAAAAACATCATTCAAAATGAATGCAAAACGTGTAAAACAAAACCAAATAAAATTGAACACCAAAGGGCTCTTCATTAATATGTGACACCAACGAGAAATTGGATACCAACAAATAAAAAAATAAATAGAGAACATTCGCGCGCGGACGATGGCTGCACATCTTAGTAATGGAACACACTGACAAACGATAACTTCTTTTTCCCAATGGAAAACCGAAGAAAAACAATAAGGGAGCAAGAAATGCATAGAAAACTGCTCAATACATTAACTTGAGTAGACGCACACACACACGTACAAATTAAACAAGGCTATCTAAGTAACTAAACTGTGTAGTTTATTGGGAGGCCAAAGGCGGAGAAGAAGACTTCCGTTTCTTGTAATTGGCTTTGAAACAAGCCTGCCGCAGCCTCTTTGTTCTCTCTGTCAGCTCCATCTGAGGCACCTCTTCTAGCATCCTCTTATGCGCTTCCAACACCGCCACTTCCTCCCCCATGCCCATGTCCTGCGCGCGCGCACACACAGCAAACACGAAGAAAAGTATTTTGTAACTATTTTATTGATTAAATATTGAAAAGAATTTATTAATATTAATCATTAAGTTAATTAACCTTGTGCCTGTACCTTAACATTGTTAATAAGAGACTTCAGACTCTTGATCTTCCGGTGAGGCCATCTCATGATGTTTAATTCCCGGCACCGCTTCTTCAACACCGTGAGCCCTACTTTCATCTCTTTCGCCGCCCTTGTGATTGGAATACCAAAGTGCTTCTGAATCTCTTCAAGTTGTAACACCCTCCTCCTTGACCTCGCCTTAACTCCCTTGGAGTTTTGCGTCTCTGCCCTTCCCCGCTGCCCTTCTTCAAAGTCCTTAAAAATCGTGGTCGTCGTTGTCGTCGTCTTCGTCGACGTCATGGCATTGCCATACTGATGATGATCATCGTATTGATCACGACACGATTCATGGTACTGACTATTTTGAAAACAACACTGGTGGTCAGCAGCGGGGCTCATCATCATTGTCACCGTCATTTTGTTGTCGTGGATACTGCTACTGCTTTCAACATCGACAGAGCTTGGGAAACTGTAAAAATAATCCAACTCCTGCTGCGTGTTGATGAGTTCGGGGAAGTACATGCTGCTGCTGCCGCCGCCATAGAAAACGCCGTTGAATTCGAAATCGCAGACGTTGGAGTAATCGTATAACGGTGACATCGGATAACTAATCAATGGATCATGGTAGTACCGTTGAAGATCGATCTGCTGGTTCTCAGCTTTTGTAAAAAATGGACTCTTAGAATGTTGGAAATCCATTTTATTTTTCTTCTTCTTTGTTTTTTGGGTTTGTTTTCGGAGAGAGAGAGAGAGGAGGTATAAATGGAGAGAAGACGATGGGATTGAAGTTCGAGCGTAAATATATGAGTGGGAGTTACAATGATATAAGTATGGCTTTATTAATTACGAAAAATTATGACATAATTAGTAATATGGCGATTAGCAATTCCACCTGGGGACTGCACGCACGTTAGACACGGTAATCATTTATTAATTAATTATATGAGCGTATTTATATACCCGGCATGTTCTATTGCGTTCATGCACACACATTAATTTGAGACCTCCCACCCCAAATGCGGCGGTACGTATTAGCTAGGTAGGCTTGACGCACTACATGAGAAAAAGACTTACACGCACGGAACTTTTCTATCGATATAGACACCGGGGACTATTTTGACCGAATTGCTTACGTCAGAAATCTCCTTAGTATAGGATCTATACCATGCCAAATCCTTTGACCCCACATCTATTTCAAGGGACAATTTATCTGTTGGTATAGACCCAATAACCTATTCAGATGAATTTTGTTCCGTCCAAATAACTACCTTCACTACATGGTCTATACTAATGGCATACCGTTTGTATAGACCTTACATCTATTCTAATAAACAATTTGACCGTTGGTATAGACATATTGATTTATTCCGACAGAGCTTTTTCCAGTGGAATAACTATCGTCACTATAAGGTCTATACTAACGATATATAGATCCCATCATCTATTCATATGGAAGATTTTCCATTAGTATAATTGGTGTCTATAGCTACAACTGTTGTCCGTTAGTATAGACCTATAATCTATTTCGACGGAAAATATTACCGTCGTTATATACCTTTCTTTTGTGCCCTAATTAAATAATTAATTATTTTATTTGTAATTTCATATTAAAATTTCAACATATAATTATATATATAAAACACAAAAAATTAACGACAAAATAATTTCTTACAGTAAAATTATAATATTTCATTAATAACAAATTTAATAATAATAGAATGTATATTATAAATATGTCATCAAATACATTAAGCATATATAAAAAAATATTAATTATTATGAGAATCATTTCTTTCATTCCTTTCATTTTGGCAAGACAACATATGATGGCTTGAATGTGAAGACGAATAATTATTTTGATAAAAGAGTTGCCCACTATTTGTATCCGGAACCTACAAACATCGTGGCACCGCTAGTTAAATTTGGCTATAGATGGAAGATGATCAAGAACCTTAGGACTAAAAATACTTGTCTACAATTAAATTTCGCTAATGGGGCAGTGACATGCCCTATTGTGGTGTACGAGAACTAACCTCAACTGTAGATACCCCATTATAAAAAAGAAAAAGAAAAAAAGAAAGGAACCTTAGGGGCCAACTAAGTTTTAGGAAAACATTAACATAAGATATTTTAATCAAGTTAGCATGTATAATAATATGTGTTTATGTAATAAGGTGAGTTAGAGATCCAACTTTGAATATGGATTTAGTTTATCTATTTTGTATTATGATCCCTAAACTTGTGTGTCTAGGATTATTAACAATTATTTTTAAAATAAAATATATAAACGTTGTAATATTATTTGTGTAATAGCTTAGATTTCAAGTGATCACATATATCGATAGATATACGAAGTAATCTTACAGTTGAGTTGTTTTATTTTGTTCTTAAATTTTAAAAGACTATCCTTTTTTTACTAATGTGTCATTACTTTTGAATTTTAAAAATTATATAAATTATAACTTTATGTCTTTATAAATAAGTATGATATAATATTACATACCCAATCACATTAATTCCTATAATTATACATTAGAATAATTTTCATAACTGGTTTAATATTTAAGGAAAGTAACGCATGGACTTTATTGCATATATTTTAGGATTAATTCAACCTCGTTTTTTAATAGGTTAATATGCGGGTTATACAAAATTTATTAATCACTGGTTAAAATTTTATACATATCAAGTTGTAATGTGTCAACACATGCTTTAAAAACTAAAAATTATTACTGAACAAATATTATAATTTTTAATTCTTACAAAAATAATTTTTAAATATAATTTTTAAAAATATTAAATTGAATTTCACACCAAACATAAACTTGCTTTTTGCCAGCAGAAAACAATTCCGTACCAGAAAAAGTGTCACCTTCACTTCTTTCCGGGCTTTTCACCGTCACACTAAAGCCCAAGTATTTGATTTGAAAGCCCAATAGTTTATAGGATATGGATTCTTGACAATCAGGCCCCGTTTCGTAAAGACCCCACCGTACTCAGATTGTGATTCTCAAGTCTCGAATCTCGGGCTGATTCTCAAGGGCTTTTGGATTATAGATAATCAGGCCCACGGGCTGAGATCAGACCAAAAACAAAAAATCAAGCAAGATATGAATAATATAATAATATAAGAAATAACGATTAATCTTTTGCTTTCCTTTTGTTTTTTTGTTGGAGCCATCATTGTTAAATCGCAGAGAGAAATAATTATAAAATAATCAGCCTCTCCCCAAATCACGGCGCCAATTCAGAAAAGTTGTTCAACTAATAAAATAAATTTAGAAGAGTTGACTAATTTGTGGTGCCCGAGTCCGCAAGTTACATCATCACCGCTGAAGAGTCCAGTTCTGTTCTGTGGACACAGAACCGGACCAATCAAAGGACAAAGGTTCAACCTTAATAACTGATTTGGAAGCCGTCGCGGTCCCGCGTAGGTAGGAGACGGTCACGGCGCGACATATTTTACTTTTGGGTTTGGTGGTCCCGACCTTGACTTTTTGTCTGACTCGTGAAGACTGTTATGTCCCGCACGGGAAGGGTGTTTGGCATGGTGATTTATATTTAGGGTGCAGACGTACTTTAAAAAAAAAAAAAAAAAGATGCTAAAGCAACAATTTGTTTTGTATTTGTTTAATAATGATTTTTGGACTTGGTTAGTTGGTTAGGGACCTATTTGATTGGGTTCGGTAGTTTTATAGTAGGGAATAGTGATCTATTTTTGAACTCTTAAATAATGCTTTACGTATTTGATTTGACAGTTCTTCGTTTAAGGTTAAAAGCAATAATTTAATGATCTTTTCCTTCCAATTAATTATAATGATTTGGTATACGCCTATACGGTATGTGATGACCGATGAGAATCACTTCAAGATTTAAGAACGGTTGTAAACAATACAGTAATACAACGCCCAAGAGAAAATGTTCGATGGTGGTGGGAAAAACAGTAAGTTGACCGGTTCTTTCCCAATTTTACTAGCGGTACAAGATAATTAAATGAAAAGAAATAAAATTATTCAAGAAAAATAATTAATATAATAAAAAAATCTAATCAAATATTATCATTTAATTATTTGGTTAGGCATAAAAATTAAAGTAAATTAATTTTTTGTTTGTAATAATATGACTAAAACATCATTCATTTAATGAATATCATATCTGTCAATTCCTTTCGATCGTCATGTGATTTTTTCCTTACTCCCACGATTTGTGCTCAAACGTCACACACTAACCATTTCCAACCATCTCCCCACACACCAATCTATGTTGGGCAAAAGGTTGTATAAATTGCAAAGGGTTGATGTTGTGCAAGAGAGGAGTACAAATCTCTTTTACTCTATGGATCGACCGGAAAGAGAGAACTACAAGATATGATGGAACATTTTATTCGAGTTTGCAATAAGGTTATTAGGATTTTGAGCATTTAATATGGGTATTTTAGTAAAAAATGATTCACTTGTATATGATAATATTTATAAACCTCATACATCGCATTTGTATTAGGTGCACCAAACATAGAAAATGAAACAAATTTAATTTCTTTCTATTCCATTAAAATGTACCAAACATGCTATACGTTCTAAGAGCAAGAATTGTGTAGTTTATGCTAGCCTTAAAATTGTGCTTTAGTTATTTAAAATTCTATATTCCAATATATGAAAGTTTATGGATTTAGAGGTGAGGAGAGTCATTTTTCAGTTTGGAATCTACTGAATGTTTGCCATATACAAAACTGATGCATGTTTGAAAAATAGTTATATTTTTGGTCAATGAAAACTCAATGAGCATTTTAGCCTTCATAATTTAGGATTTGTTCGTTTCTATATTTTGTATTCTAAATTTACGTTGAAATTCATATTAAATTATAATTTAAAAAAAATTATGCTTGATAAGACAGATGAAGTGTTTAAAAAATAGTGTAATTTTAAAATTAAGTTCCATAAAAATTGGGGAAAAAATAGCCTATTGGCCGACCAGAATAAAAAATTAAAAATAATTACATTTTTTGACATAATTGAGTATAAATTTAATAATAGAAAAGAGTTATGAAAAAACTTGTATAAACAGTAATGAAACCACTATTTTTATTTTTTTTTTACTTTTTATTATTTTAAAATTAGAATAAACTCACATTGAGCCTATCATTTTTAAAATTCAGTATCATTGAACTACTTATGAAAAGTAATTGCTCTACATGATACTTGAACTTATCACTTTAATTTGTTACTGATACTTCAACGTCAATTTATCAATATCACCTACTTGAGCTTTCAAAATTCATTATCATACATGCCTCTAATCATTTGGTCTACAATTTTTGTGATAGTTTGCGATGAATCACATAAAATATATGACATATTGGATTAGAATAATACACATAGACAATGTTAGCATGTGTCATCCTCTATAATATGTTTAATACATGCAAACATAAAAATGATGAGCTCTGTAATATGGATCTCTCTCTCACCATCTATTTTTCAAAAAACTTTGTTTTACAATAGGTTATACATAAACAAGATCTCCTCCTCTTTATTGGTTTATTGTTTGTCACTAAGAATTATACATGAAAAATCAAGAATTTAGGTTTGGTTCTAACTTATAAGTTATGTTACTAAGAGTGTTTATATATATATATATATATATCTTACTTTATTTCCCTTTTTAAATAATTTCAATAAATTCAAAAAAAGTTTCTTAGATCCCAAATCCTAAATTGAACTCAACTATAACCCAAATACTTATATTAATTAGTATATTATCGTACTAGCATCTATTTACTCAAGAGACGCCTTTTAAACAAATATACATAAAGGACAACTAAACAACCATTAAACAAAACACTTATTATATAACTAAATCAATTAATTAACCTAACCACGGGTCTTTATACTAACATTATCTATTTGTATTTATTTAATCCAATATGTCATATATTCTGTGTGCGATGTCTTTTAGAATGAATTCTAAAAGTTTAGGTAGCTAATATTAATTAATTATATTCAAGGTACTAGCGACAACGAAAGTTTTGTGGAGGCAAAAACAATTGGGTGTGGATCAAACCCATTAATAGGTGATCAACCATGATTCCTCCTAGGATCACGGACTACTTTCGTGACACGCAAGTCCTAGGTCTCATTCTATAGTTCCGATAATCGAGGTTCACCTTTCGGTCCTTCCCCCAATTATCCAAGAGATGTAATAGGTTCGCGATGCCCAAACACGGATTCAATTAATAAAATGAAATCGTTTATGAAAAAGATAAGAAATAATTAAATAAAAACTCATACAATCAAGAAATTGGGATTAGGCTACCCCAATCCCTAGGAAGAACGGATTATCCCATGAGAATTTGAATAAACATATCTATATATAAAATCATGAAATTGGGATTACAATGAGAGAAAAGAAGATGAACCAACCTGTCACAAACGCATACAAACGATCCTCACCCAAAACCAATGTGTTCTTTATCCAAAATCACATAAAATTCTCCAAAATCAAAAGAGAAATCTAAAATCAAAGTTATGGTTCTTGAGCCGCCAAGGACGGCTCCCCAATGGTTCAGAATCCCTAACTCTAACATAAACATGGCCCTTATATAGTCCCCCAATTATTACATTAAAATAATTAAGAAAAATATATAAAATAAAAGGAAAAAGGAGAAATGTCGTCGACACAGGCCATGGCCACCAAAAATCGTGGCCATGGCGACAGTACGCTGGATATTTGTGAAGGTCGGCGGCCATTAATTTTGCAGCCACGGCGAGAACTTTGTCGTGAACAGTAAAAGACGCCTGCCATGGTTAGGCACTGCGTGGCCATGGCCTGTGTAAAGTACTTTTTAGTTGTCCAACATTATCTGATGCCAATTTTGCCCTTTTTCAGCTTTGTTTGGGCCAAATTGCTCCAAGTACCTACAAAACACATCAAAATACACAAAACACAACAAAAATACTAAAAACACATATTAATCAAATAAAACATAACGCAAACACAATAAACACTCTAAAATCCATTAAAATAAGGGCTGAACACATACCAAAAATGCATATAAAATGGGTTCATCAAATTTGCGCACAAACTAAACATTAGATCATTCTAAAATTTTATAAGTAAGACAAAAACTATATGAATATTCAATTTAACAGTCATTTTTTAAAATAAATATCAACAAAATAGCATAATAAAAAAATTTGTACGTTACAGACTTTTTTCAAGTCTGCACCAAACTTACGCCCCTTTTATTAAGGGGGGTATGAGTGCTCTAATAGGTCCTTGTTTGGTTTTACTAACTAAAACAAATATTTTTTATATAACTTTATTTATTAATTTGATAAAGTCGAGTAAAATTTTTAAAAAATATATTTAGAAATGATATATTGATTTATTATATTTTTTTGTGCTCTTCAGTTTTGTTCAAATTCGAGTCTTGAGTTTTAACCTGATCATGTTGATTTTAGTGACTATCTTAATTTGACCTATTAACTTCAAAATTTAATTAGGTACGAAGCAACATACAAGTAGGAAGGTTGTATCGATAATTTGTATAAGGAGATTCTTATTCCAGTTTGATTAATAATAATTTTTTTCACATTGTTTTATACCAATTCTTATGCAAATTAACTTATAACTTACCTATAAATAAAATATTTATTTAATTAAATCATATATAAGTATAAATATAAGTTAATAAAAATAGCTATTACTTCTCCAACTTGCTGAGTCCATGAATTTAAATGTAGACCATTTTGATTTCAACGTATGTCTATTAGAAGCAAAAAAAAAACAAACTAGATATACATTCTTAATAATAAACATTTCGCATCAAATATATGTCCAATAAAAACATAAATACATATTATATTTACATAATTATTGATGAACATCTCATCCCAGGTATATATTCAATTAATATACATAGATATATATATTTTGGTTAGGAAAAATAAACAGTTGAAATAAATAAATAATTGATTTGAAAAAAGTTTGATTTTGAAAACGGTTTACTTTTAATTTTGCTTGAAGTAGGATTTCTTCGTTTTTTTAAAAGCAGTGAGATGCTTCGGGATGAAAGAAAAAGGGCTCTGAAAAAATGACAAAAATTCTTTCAGCATTATAGGTGAGACTATTTGTTAAGAACTAAATATTTATTGGGTTGAACGGATAATATTTTGGTAATATTTCATATATAATTGAACATCTTATAAATTTAATAAATAATTAATTATATATTAAATAAACATTAATATTATGTTTGGTATGAAAAAAAAAAGGAAAAAAATCATTTATTTTCCGTGTTTGATAGATTCAAAGGAGAGTAATCAATTATTATTGTGGCAATCTTAGATAAACTCCAATAAGCTTTTTATTTTTTACAAATATAAAATTAAACCTAAAAAAAATCACCCCAACAAGCTATCTATTCCAATATCTATATGGAGTTCGAGTTAGCTAATGCATATAAGAAAAGCAGCACTATTCAGCTTTTCAATTTGTTGCTATATTGTTATTGTTTGTTTTACAAATCGATCGTTAGATAATATATTCATATAGTTTATGTTATAACTGTAAAATTTATAGTGATCTAACGGTTGGATTTTGCACAAATGTAATTAGAACAAATAAAAAGATAGATAAATAAAAATATGCATTTGTGCAAAATTCAACCGTTAGATCACTATGAAAGTTTATAGTTATGATATAAACTACATGAATATATAATCTAACGGTGGATTTGTAAAACAAACAACAATAATATAATAAAAAATTGAAGTCGCATGGTCTGGCTTTTCTTATATGCCTCAGCCAACTCGAACTCATATATATATGAAATTTGTTATAGTTACTTTTAAAAAATGAAGAGTAATTATTTATTCTTTACATATTATTATATTATTTTATTTTCTCTCTGTCCTCACATTATCTCCCTACGCTTTTTCATTCGTCGAGATCTCTCCGTTACGTGCCTAATGCTAGATAAAGTTGTGAATAAGAACAGCAGCAACACAATTGTAAGGAGGGAGGTCTGGTTGGAGGAGAACAAGCGGAGCTAGAGGTACTGTTCGGCGACAGTGTGAGAGGTAGCGAGGTCAAGGGAGTTAAAAACATTGATAGTGATGTGGAAGGAGGAGTCAGCGGTGGCAAGGCAAATGATGGAGATGGGGGTCTGGATCCAGACGATAGCGGGGTCGTGACAAAGGATGGAGTATGCATAGGTGTAGAGGCGGCAGAGGTGGTGGAGGGTCATGCGACATATGGTAGCCATGGGGAGGAGATGCAACGCACCCCATTGCCTTTTTATTTAAAAATATTATTTTAATATAGATAAAGTTGAAATAAAGAATATTGTTAAAGTTAAAAATAAAAATTACTTTTTACAAATAAATAAATCTTTACATGTAAAGATAAAATACATAACTTTGTTGGAGTTGCTCTTATACTCCCATATAAGAATATATTCATTCTTATCATCTACTAGGTTCATAGAGGTTCCTTTTAGGGGTGTAAAATGGACCGGTCCGGTCCAGTCCGTTGCGCTAGCCCGTTTAGGCCTGCACTTTTAACGGATCAAAAAATATCCGGTCTGGTCTGGTCCGTCACAGAGCGGGCCTAAATGGGCCAGCCCGTTTAAGCCTGCACTTTTAATGGATAAAAAAATATCCAATCCGGTTCAGTCCGCATGCGGACCGGTCCATATTTATTTATGTATTTAAAATAAATATTATATGTTAATTTTTGTTAAATATTTTTTAAAATTTTAATTTTAAATCATATTTAAGAGTATATATTTTTAAATTTTAGTTTTAAAAATAATAAATTTAAGCTATATGTACTAATATATTAAGTAAAATAAGTAATAATATTTTTAAAATTATTTTTTTAAAAAATAATAAGCCGGTCCACAGACTGGTTCGTGTCCGCACGGATTTGGTCCGAATGGACCGGGCCTAAACAGACTGGTTCGTTTAGGTTCGCAATTAAAATGGACAAATAATTTTTTGATCCGGTCCGCACAGTCCGCGGACCGACCCACGAACCGGTAATCCATTTTACACCCCTAGTTCCCTTGTATAAGGGAATATTTTTTTATTTTTCACTTCAACCTCTTTTCTTTAATTTATTCGTACATCTCTCTCCCTAACCCACATTCTCTTCTTTGTCACCCCCAACCCCAACATTCCTCCCCTTGCTACCCCATCATATACTAACGTTTTTCTCCCCTGCCACCCTCTCCCCCATCCAGCCTCTAGCCTCCATATACAAAGTCTCTCTCTCTCTCTCTCTCTCTCTCTCTCTTTGAGATTTGAGGCTTGAATTATTAGGGAGAATTGATCATGGGTTGAGGGCGCATGGTGTGGTGATGGTGCATTAGGAGGGGTATGACAAAATTAAAAAAAGTGAGAATGATGATATTTTGGTAATTGAGTTAAATTATTACTTTCCATTCCCGTGCCTTCCAGATGCAATTAAGGTAATAAAAAATTTCATTGTGTTTCTCAGGTTAATATTATTCCTATAGTGATTCCATTTTCCCAATATGATTCATGCATATCAAACATGGCTTAAGTTTAACTTTACATTATAAATATTTGTCTCAAAATCGTCTCCAATAAATATGATTCAAAAATATTACTGTAAGAAAGATATAAGAGCATTAGTAGTAAGCTAGTTAAAATTTTAGCTAAATCTATTGACGTTGAATAATATTAGTCACAAATTATATTCGAAATTTGTGCTTTAACAATAAACTTTATTAAAATCCAAACATCGTGGCACCTGCTAGTTAAATTTGGCTATAGATGGAAGATGATCAAGAACCTTAGGACTAAAAATACTTGTCTACAATTAAATTTCGCTAATGGGGCAGTGACATGCCCCAAAGACTAATTCTGGTGTAACACTGAACTATCTGCCTGCCCTATTGTGGTGTACGAGAACTGATCTCAACTGTAGATACCCCATTATAAAAAAGAAAAAGAAAAAAAGAAAGGAACCTTAGGGGCCAACTAAGTTTTAGGAAAACATTAACATAAGATATTTTAATCAAGTTAGCATGTATAATAATATGTGTTTATGTAATAAGGTGAGTTAGAGATCCAACTTTGAATATGGATTTAGTTTATCTATTTTGTATTATGATCCCTAAACTTGTGTGTCTAGGAGTATTAACAATTATTTTTAAAATAAAATATATAAACGTTGTAATATTATTTGTGTAATAGCTTAGATTTCAAGTGATCACATATATCGATATATGAAGTAATCTTACAGTTGAGTTGTTTTATTTTGTTCTTAAATTTTAAAAGACTATCCTTTTTTTACTAACGTGTCATTACTTTTGAGTTTTAAAAATTATATAAATTATAACTTTATGTCTTTATAAATAAGTATGCTATAATATTACATACCCAATCACATTAATTCCTATAATTATACATTAGAATAAATTTCATAACTGATTTAATATTTAAGGAAAGTAACGCATGGACTTTATTGCATATATTTTAGGATTAATTCAACCTCGTTTTTTAATAGGTTAATATGCGGGTTATACAAAATTTATTAATCATTGGTTAAAATTTTATACATATCAAGTTGTATTTAGTTATGAGTCATCTAACATTACGTTTATTAATGACATAATGGGTAAAGTAAAACTAATATTTATTATTGGATTATCCTGTTTACATATGAATAATTCTAAATTTTTTATATAACTTAATATTAAAATCAAAATTTGAGTTTTAATTGTATTGGTCTAGAAAGAGTTGTCATAAAAGGTTAAACATAATATTAACATTAACCCTGTGTTTGGTAAGGCATGAAAAATGGGTGGAAAAATTTTAGATGGAAAAGAGATGGAAAGAAAAAGGGTGGAAAAATAATTTTTCATGTGATTGTTTGGTTGGTATGAAAAAGAGATAGAAAAGTTTAAAAAATTATGTTTTTATTATTTGAAATATATATATAACATGTGAATTACAAGTTTTACCCTAAAATATGTTACCAGTTTTATCATGCAAAAGGATATTTTTGAAAATTAATTAAGTGAGATTAATTTTCCACCTAAAATTCCACCCTTTTGCATGTCATAAAAAAGTAGCCGTTAATGCCACCTTTTTCTATCTTTACTGTTTCTTTTCCACTCAATTTTGTTTTCCATGGGGCTACCAAACACGGGAAAAGCCCACTTCCACCCATTTTCCCTGCCGCTTCAGTTTTTTACCCCTTTTCGGTAGGAACCAAACACTGGGTAAACTAATTTTAAAATTGTTATATAACTATATGAGTTAAATTTAGTTAAAGACAAGCAAGGCAAGTCTCAAAATTTAGGGAGCTGAAGCGAAATTCAAATTAAGATTCTAATATTTTATACATTCTAAAATTTAAAAAATATTTATATATACACATTAAATTTAGGTCTTTGAGATTTGTATATACTTTCAAAATTTGATCAATGAATCAATTCAACAAGAGACATTTTTAAAGTCAAAATTTGAAAGTCGTCGAAGACACAAGATAATATGTATCACCGGTATAGCCTTGAAGCCGGTTCCATAGACAATATAATCTCATTAGGTGAATTAAACATAATATTTCTTAATTTAGGGCTTTACTTACTATAAAATTAATATGACTAATTTAAAATAATTACATATTGCTAGTATTTGAATCACAAACTAAGTTCAATTGTGACCCTTTTGAATCTAATATTCATTAATTGGTTATCAAAAAGCATATGTTTATTATTTTTATTAAAAATAATATAATAAATTTAAAATTTCATTTTAAAATTTTAAAACTAGACCACACACGTATATGCTTATATTAACTACATTTTGCTGGTATTTATAATATAACAAAGAAACCTTTGCTAAACGAACCATTTCAACTGAATTCAATTCAACTAGAGTGAAAACAGTCTAATCTCTGATTCTCTGTGCCTAAACCGATGACTAGAATGAGACTTATTTAGGGCCCAATAGAACATTGAAAAGTTTTACATGTTTGTTTTTTCCTTTTCGGATTGCCAATAAGAATGATGAGGGCTGTCTGTGAGAGTAAGAACCAATTGGCGATGATTGGTGAGATTATGGTTTTATTTTATTTTTTTGGAAATAACTTAAAAGTAGTAGGTGTAATATTAAAAAAACAATTTTTTTAAAAACTTAAAAATATGAATGATAATTATTTATTCATTTATAAATAAAGGGATGCTCAACCCCCCAAAATGGTCAGAAATATTGAAGGGTTTTTTGTATTTTTTTTTTTGGATTTTTGTAATGAGGGAATTGGGGAGAAAAAAGAAAAAAGAAGAGACTTTTGGCGTGAAAATCCCTTCGGATTCCCCGCAACCGATGTGCTCTCCTTAATGCTTTGTCTGTCTGTCTCTCTACCTCTGAAATTCAAGCTACTCTTCGTGTCTCTCTCTCTCTCTCCATCAATTTCAAAGCCAAGTCGTCGTCTCTTGGGTCTAGTCAAAGGCCTAAACCAACCAGTACAGTGTTGATTGGCTCCGTAGAACTGTGAAGTGCAAAAGGTCGGCCTTTTTACGTCCAAACTGGTCCTAACGAGTGACCATCCTTCGGGTTTCTCGAACCCTGAATTGGGTTGTGGGCTTCTTTGTTTTAGCAGCCTACTTGTGGAAGAACCAAGCATATTCAGCGACACGAATACCAGGTTTGTCTTTTGATTATGTATTTATTATAGGTTTGTTTGGTTACTGAGAAAGTTGAGTACCGATAGGAACTCGGATTTTGATTTTGATTTTTTTTTTTGAAATTCGAATCATGGGTATTTAGTTGTTTGGGATGCTGAGTTGGAAAAGCTGCTGATTGACTCTGTTAAGACAACTATTAATTTTAGCTGGGTTTGTTTTTTCCCCATCTGCCTGGAACTTTGATGTCATTTTAACGTTTCACTGCCCTCAGCTTCCTAGAAACCTTTGCTTTATATAAATGGGAGTGTTGTTGAAGATTGTGACAACATGGGCTTTTATACTGTGGTTTCTGAAGGAATCTTCTACTATCACTTTTGCTGTCTGGAATAGCTTCCCAAGTATGACTAAACTACTTGTCTCCCTTGTTCAATTTCTTTTCTTGCTCATTTTGGTTATGTTAGTTGTTTGGGAAAAACCCTTATCTATCTATTTTCCTCGGGGATGTTGAATAATTCAAAAGGGTTCCGAGTTCCGACTTGGCGAGTCTAGTTTTAGCCTCTTGAATTTAGAAAAGGTTTCTTATTTTGGTCTCTAAGATTTATTTTATCACAGATGCATACGCACTGCGTGAGCAATGTAATTACAATGCGTGCTGCATTACCTTCCGATCATTTTTTGTATGCTTTTCATTTTTCTCATATTGAGTGCTGTAGAGCAAGGATTTCGTAATTAATATTTTCCCCTTTGCAAAGGCCATGACTTCAGCAGCTTCTATGCCCATCCCCCGAGGAATAAACAATTATGATGAAATATCTATGCAGCAGAGCTTGCTCTTCTCTGATAGTCTAAAGGTACCCTTGCTTATGCACTGTTTAAGTGGTGAATTTTCATTCAGCAAAATTATTATGCATTGGAAAACCCAAGTGTACTTTCACTGAAGCTTTACAAGTAAGGATTTTTAATGTTTTTACTCCTGTTATTATTATTTGATCAGGATTTGAAGAATTTGAGGTCTCAGTTGTACTCAGCAGCTGAGTATTTTGAACTATCCTACACCAATGATGATAAAAAACACATGTGAGTTTTGTTCTGAAATCCGTGAGTGGCTATGGAGGTGATTTGTCTAGGTGGTAATTGGTCTTCATAGTTCTGTCCTTATTTTTCCCTAAGTGCAGAGTGGTAGACACCTTGAAGGATTATGCCATTAAAGCCCTTGTGAATACAGTTGATCATTTGGGGTCAGTGACATATAAGGTGAACAATCTCTTGGATGAAAAGGTTGATGATGTTTCTGGGACGGAGCTCAGGGTATCTTGCATTGAACAGGTGAGCTTAGAATCAGATTTGTTATTTGTTGGACCAGTTATTATCGATAATATTGTAAAGTATTAATATTACATTATAAAAAACCTTAAAAAAAATCCTCATAACTGCTACAGTTTTAAAAGGAATCCTGCCAATTTTCAGATATATTTGATTATTTATATGTTAGATTTATTTTCAAGCTTCAATGATGAATTTTTATATGTCAAGGTTTTGTTAAGATGATCTTCGTATGAGTTTTGTTTAGTTCTTCTGCATAGTATGTTTAGTCATGAGTCAGTCCTCAGACTGAAACTTTAATTCTGAACGTTTCAGTTCTATTTTGCTTACAAGTCCTGGCAGGTCCGTCAACATCCATATTCTCCAGTTTGTGCATATATAAGCTTGATAGATTTATTTTGTTAGAGATGGATTTTGTTTTAATGCTTTCTAGATTCTCTGATGCTGCAAATTTGTTTTAGCCCCATAGTGAAATATGTCACTAAAAATGAAAATTATTTAGGATGCTGAACAACATATATTTCATTAATGTGATTTAGAAATATATTACCTGACTTAGTTTGACTGCATATCCTTTCTCTGTTCTCCAACCTGCTGCATGAAATTGCATGAGGATAGTAAATATCTATTGTGGGTACTGACTCTTCAACCTCTCTGATGTGGCACTTCGGATTGCGCACATGCCAAGCAGCCAAGGATACATAGATGATGAAGGCCTTTCCCAACAGTCTCTAATGTGATTTGGAGGCCTATTACTTGGATTAGTTTAATTGTATCCAACCTGCTACATGAATTTGCACAAGGATAATAAATATCCATAGCATGTACTAACACTCGTCAACCTCTTTGATGTGGCACTTCAGAGATTGCGTACATGCCAAGGATATATAGATCATGAAGGCCTTTCCCAACAGTCACTAATCATAAAAACTCCGAAGTATCATAAGCGATATATCTTACCAGGTGAGCACATAATCTTGACTTCATTTTCTGTTGCTATCTTGTAGATATATATATATATTTATATATATATGTAAATGTATGTATGTATGTATGTATGTATGTATGTATGTATGGTCCTTAATTGTCAAAATTTTGTTATGATGATCAATCAAACATTTTGAACCTTTGTGCAGTCGGGGAAACCATGCACGGTCCCAATCACACTAAATCAATATACCAAAGTTGCAGCCTCGATGAAGAAGATGACTGGAATTACTTTAAGAGTGGTAGCATCCTCTGCCTCTCTTCAATTTCATCTCGTGTCTTGTTTACCATACGCGCACTCAACTAAATAGCTTTGTCATCTGATATTTTTTTCATGAAGCTGTTCATGCTACCATTAGAGACACCCCCACGTCAGTAGTCAGGTAGGCTTTTATTTTCATTGTGCAATGCATTAAAATTATTTAGTGTGGGATGTGTTACCTGAATGATATAACAGTTGTATCACATTTCCATCCAGGAAAGGGCGCTCACCATCACCCTCACCCTCACCGCGACTACCTCAGCGAGCTGCAACCTTTTCCTTCACTAGCACCACACCCAAAAAAGAATCAGGTTTGTACTCATTGTTTCTTTTGTTATTATGTTCTTATCTTAATCCTACTATACTTCATTCCAGCGCAACTTTATGTATTGTTTGCAATGTTTGCTTCTATTAGACAAACGGTCCGTTTCACCATATCGGTTTCCACTCCTGCGGTCGGGATCCTTCTCTAGGCCAACCACACCGAAGCGGTTGGGCACTCCAAACTCAGGCAGGCCTACCACGCCCAGTACTTCAGTTTTGAAACGGGTAATTTCATATTCTGTTATTTTCTTTCTTGCACTTTCACAGTGTGCTTGCTAGTAAGAGAAAAGGCAGTTTTAGTATTGTGCTAGATGGTTCTTTTGTTCATAAGCTGAAGACTCGGAATTTGTTATTCCAGTGGCCTTCTGAGCCTCGGAAGTCTTCAATGAGGCAAATGGCCGAAAAGGAACAGCCTAAAGATATCGATCAAATTCCTAGTAAAAGCAAACGTCTCATCAAGGCTTTTCTCTCGCGGCGCAAGGCAAAGAAAGATGACACACTGTACACATACTTGGATGAATACTGAAACAATATTTTATAGGACCAAATTTTAATGTTTTGAAGGAGTGCCGAAGCAAGTTCACTTTTTCTTCGTTTGAGTTTAAATTATTGTATCCTCTTTTTTGGCAATCTACACATGAGTTATTGTAGCCGAAACGTTAAAGTTTCATAGAAGATTGGTTCCATATCACATGTTGGCATTTTTGTACTTATTTTCAAGATACACGTGAAAGCAATCATTGTAAAACTTGATCATTACCTTGCTTTATATGGTAATGGCATTATGCGGGGAGCAAAAGAAGTCAGTTCCACTCAGAGCGTATGACGATTTATATGGTTGAGCTTTAAAGATCACTAGTGTATGATGGGCAACAATTTTTTTTATCGTCCTTGTTGCATGCGTAAAAACATCAATAAAGGCGCTGAATGATGCGCGGAAAAATCTTGCCTCAATTACTTCGAAGTGCCTGCAAATACAATTTAAAGTCAATTCGTGGCTCAGACCCATATAGAAATGAAGCACAAATAGATGTAATTGATGTTCTAGATGTTCAGGCAAATTCTCTTACAGCAAGTATTGTAAATTTTTAGATAGCAAACTCTATTCATTTGGGATTATAGTTTTTAAAAATAATAGCCTATAAATTTAATTAGATATCAGTTCAGATTTTTGTAATTCTAACTTATAAGTCACGAATTCCAGAAATAAAAATAACGAAGTTACTAAATAAAGTTGTCCATAATAACTAATCAACCTTGATTACCTAGTAACTAATCAAATAATTGTAGAAATGTAAAAGAAAACTCGTCAAACAACGAACAAAATCAAGGTTCCAATTTGTGTCCTATTGGAAGCTAAAGCTTACAGTGATAGCTTTTCTTCGTAGATTGACATTTTCCTTTTCATTGCCACTGCAATGAAATGCAAATTTGATGAGAACTATAGACAAAACAAGAGTTTGGGAATCAGAAAGCCACACCTCCTTATCAACTGCAGAGGCAAAAGAAACAATTGAAGCACCGCAGTAGAAGTTCAATGCCTATCTGCAAAAATGGTTACAGCAAGCAATCAAAGACTATGGTAAGACAAAAAATTTAGGGTTGTAATAAAAACAAGACAACGTTGTTTCATACTAGACCTTCTTAATGGTGTGTGTAAAACGGACCGGTAGGGATGGCAACGGTCGGGTCGGGTCCGGGTACTGCCCGACCCGAACCCGACCCGACCCGGGGGTTTGGGCAGTTTGGGGCGGGTCGGATCGGGGCGAGTCGGTGTTTTTTACCTTAAACTTATTCAAAAAAACCGGGTCGGGCGGATCAGGCAAGACTCGGTCCCGACCCGATGGCTAGTCGGGGTGGGTTATTTCGGGTCGGGGCAGCCCGGGTCGGGGCGGGTCGGGCGGGCGATTTTGCCATCCCTACGGACCGGTCCTTCATGAAGTGAGTCTTAGGCCTGCACTATTAATGGATTAAATTTTAACTGGTCTAATTCGATTTGTGTGCAGACTGAACTAGTTTGCGGATCAATTCATATTTATTTATTTATTTAAAATAATATTATAAGTTAATTTTTGTTAAATTTTTTTAAAATTATATTTAAAAGTTTTTATTTCTAAATTTTAATTTTAAAATTAATAAGTTTAAGCTCTAAGTACTAATATACTATGTATGAAAAGTAATAATTTATTTTTTTTTTTAAAATAGATTCACGGTACCCGTCCGCATGGGTTTGGTCTACACGGATTGGCTTAGACAGATTAGTCCGTTTAAGTTCACGAAATGAATCAAAAAAAATTATAATTCAGTCCACTCCTGGTCCACAAGGACCACGGTTGTTTACTAAATAGGTCAAGGTTGGTACCTAAAGTAAAATACAGTGACCAGCATGTGAAACAACATTTTGCTTTTACAATTTGGGAATATAAGAGGTTTATTATGCTCTATTGCTCAGCAAGACTGCTAAGATATTTTTAAAATGAAACTAAATGATAATGGATAGCGAGGCTTGAGTTTATCATTAAAATAAATTGATAATGAAATTACTTTTTTTTTATTGGAAAGTTTCAAACAGACTTATCACATAATTTCGTTTGACTAAATTTATTAAATTTATTTTACTGCCAGAAGACTAATGTCCACCTAGCAGCGTTTTGATTTGATAGAGCGAGCTGTTGTTTACTATATACTTTTTCTCATAAATTTTATTCATGAGAACATAAAACTGTAGACTTAATCGTTGAAATGTTGGCCTAATTTTGTTCACCTTTAGGCTTACATGATCAGGTCCCTCAATACAAGGCACATAATTTTGGTTCCTCGCCCCGATCAACTGATCAAGGCATTGTGTTAATAATAATAATAATAATAATAATAATATATTATTATTATTATTATTATTCAACATTCCAGGCATCTCTTGGCATATTCTATTTGTTGGTGGGGAATATGACTTTGAACGAGGAATAATTCTCTCTCCCTCTATCTTCCTTGGATCAGTTCCATATCTTGCTTTTTCTCATGGAGCTGCAGTTAAGAAATCCCTTGGAGAGGTCGTCTACTACTGCTCCTGAGTCTCAGAGACTAGCACTTTTTCAAAGGCTTCTTGATTTTCGCCCAACTTCCTATACACGTTCCATCTCTCACATAACCACCAGGCATGGTGTCTCTCTCTCTCTCTCTCTCTCTCTCTCTCTCTCTCTCTCTCTCACACACACACACACACACACACACACACACAGAATTCTCAAGACATCATAAATAAATGTCAGAATTTTGTTGTTGTGCTTGTAAAGTCTCAAAGAAATATGAATAGTAAGGCTGGTGAAGTTGAAGGAAACATTCAGGATCACAAGTTCTTCATTCTGATATTCTTTTTCCTACATTTAGTATAATGATACATTACTCAACTAGAGGGGCAGAATACGTGTAATAAAGTCAGCCTGTTTCTCTTTGTTCTATTTCCAAATTGGTAAATTATACCCCAAAAAAATTTGAGTGGGTACAGATGGGTCTTTCAGCATCAAATGCAACATGTAGATTTAGGGGAGCATGTTTTTTGCTTGCATGGCATTCTCTCCCTCCCATTGTTGTTTGCAATAGCAATTTACATAAGGGTAGCTGTCCAATGGCCAACTTTCATCAGCGCTGGGTCAAGACTTACCTCTTCATGGGGTCACAGGTTAATATTTGTTCTTCCTGCAACAGGCATGAACAGCCCATAAAGATACATTTTTAGATTGAAAAATAAAATGATGTCATCAAAAAAATGAGGACGAATGACTCACCAATAAATTTGGAAAGGAGTTTAGCTTTGTTTTAGCTCATGTATGGTTAGGCCCAACTCTAACCTGCTTTAGGCTTTTCAATGCTCTCAAGACATACTCAAATGCCAATACAAGGAGACTAAATATGTACAGCAGGAAAAGTTGTAAATAGCCTACAATGTCCATCACACAGCCTTCTCTGCCAGCTATCCTCCCTATACGGCAAGATTAGAGTCCAGTCAGATCAAATCTGTTTCACACAATTTTCATCAAATCTGTCTCACACAATTTTCTAAGACCAGTTCCTTTGAATTCAGGAGTATTTTTTAAAGTAATGGTCCAAAATTACTCATCTTTGTGATTTTGCCTAATAGCAATGTCTGATTGCAGATTACTTACCAGGGCATTCCTCAGGTAAATTTGTCCACTCACATGGGTTGAGATTCAATTGTGATGCCTTGATTAACTCGACAAGAGCTTCATTGACCTGAAAGTTCGCACCTAAATCAATTTATAGGTCTTATTGCATTCTGTTAATTTAGTGCACTGTTGGATAATAAAACATATGGCACAGAAAGCGTACAACTGGCATGGACAACTACTAATTTGACGCCTCGTACACTAATATCTAGTTTCTTCCTTTATATATGTGATTTTTTCTAGGAATGATCTTATGGATATGAACAAAGACATTGCCCAAGAAGAAACGCTACAGCGTGAGGATCAAAGCTCCCTTCCTGAACAAATTACCAAGTTATATATAATCCCAGGAGATGAGAAGTACCATCATTACCATTATTGCACTACACAAAGGACTGAAGCATTGCTCTTCACGGAACAAGATAATTACCTCATCAGTCCTCTCATGACCCACCAGATGCCCTCCATGAAGGTCTACCATTCTAGCAAATGGATAAAGCTTTTCTGCAAGTTTCCTTGCATAATATATTTGAGCCACAATGTCATACCTAAACATAAAATAAGTTTTTTGCCATTAAATAGGAAACTTTTAGAGCAAGTGACACTCTGAGCAGGGTTCAGCCTACCTGCCATGAATGATTGATATGAGAAATCCAGCAGAGCAAATTGACTCAAGTTCTTTATTTGTCATTTTATGATTCCAACACGCGTTAGCTTGACCATCAAACCCACAACTAGATTGCATCCCACTTGAAGATATGCCTCTCACATATTGCTACAAATTAAATAAAAAAGTGGGCATTAATTTACAGATGCTGTACAGTAATAACCATTGTTTCGCAAGAGCTAGTTTTTTAGCGAGAGCATTACTTGATGCAGATGTGCTCTTCTTGTGCTAGATCCAACAACTTCCTCAAGAAATTCCTACACATGAAGACAATCTGAAATCTTCACGACTAGTTTCAAGCAGTGAAGAATGCAAAAACTTAATTATAGAGGAGGAATATTTCTAGTTAGGGGAACATGAAGGTCAATCTTCTTGCCCTAAAAATAATTATACAAGGGACCGGTTCAGCAAAAAGTTCATAAGCAATAAAATGATAAATGACACGAACGATTTTAACCTTTGTATAGTGAGTGTCCAAGTCAACAGCTGCCCTCTGTTCAGGAGTTTTTGCCCTTAAGAAACGGAAACCAACAGATATAGTTCGTACATCAAGCTGCACAAAGAAATTATTGACAATCAAAACAATTCGATAATTAATTTTCCAAGTTATAATTATAACTAAGGAAAACAAGGGATAAAAACTCTATGCTAATAGGAATTCCTATGCAAAATTAAATTTTCAAAACTGCAAAGTCTCTGGAAGTCAATAACCATGATTGACAAGACCTTGGCATTCAGATTGTTAATTTCTATTCATTGCATATTAAGTAATGATATCATGCGAGATAACTGACAATGCATTTGGGATCCTAAAATGTTGAAAGACCTGAAAGCACACATATCTACCGAGCAAATAAGTATTTAGTGTTTCTATTTGTCTTCCTCGAATACAGTAAATGTTTTCTAGGATGTTATTTAATACTAGGCTTAACTCTGTAACAGGGGAGGAATTTTACAAGTTAGAGAGAGAAACACATTAAACTTTCAAAGTATCAACACTCGTTGCAGTGTGGAACTGAAAATAAGTGGCACCAAAATATAAATGCTACCTTAGGGATACATTGATAGCCTCCACCGGTTACATTCAGTAAGGCTAAAGATAGAATTCTATGAGGCACCATCGAAGCCAATTTACAAGCTATCATAGCACCTGTAACAATAGCAACAACAAAAAAAAAGTGATTATACAACAACAACAACAACAACAACAACAACAGAAGGCTAAAAAACAAACATAATAAAAGCTTATAGGAAGGATTTGAAGTAACACAATCAATCCAACAACTTAGTACAAGCTTGTTTTGGAATTTGGATCATGGACTCACCCATTGAATGTCCAAAAACATGAGCTTCTTTCCAACCCAGATGATCCAAGAGAGCAATTGCATCTTTTGCCATAATTTTTGTTCTGCGGCGAACAAACACTACGTGTGTAAATGACAAGTCCAGCACTCACATTAAAGTGCATTTAAATTTTGTCACTTGAGCGATTGAATGTCGTGAAAATTATTGATACTGTAGAGCCAGCATTTCCCGGTGCGCCATGTAACATCAAACATAAACGAAAGAAGAGAATAATAGAACAAAAACTAAAAACACCGAATGAATAAACGAAATGACCGACTCACGAGTACTCGGATTTTCTGGTGGGCACGGAGCTCCGACCCACTCCGCGATTATCGAACGCGCAGGCTTCGATGCGCCCATTGGCCGCATCCGCGGCCAATGTCTCGCCGGAGCTCCGATCAATCGCCGCCATCTCGTATACATCATTGGGCGCCTCGGTGCCGGTCAGCCCCTTGATCTGCGGGATCCAAGACTCGTGGGACGCGGCGAGCCCTGACCAAAAATCAATCCGTGGATCGAAAAACCATCACCGACCCATAAAAAATTGGAATCGGCACAAACCAGGACATTAAATTAAAAACAAACAAACAAAAAAACAGATTACGAGAAGCAGGCAGATAATGGGCGGGATGGATTACCGATGATGAAGAGAACTTTGGTCGGACCGTGGCCGTAGGTTCTGTAGAAAATTTGGACCCCATTGTCGGCCACCTCATTACGGATGACTTCGAGGAGCGGCATGGGCGTAAAAGGGGAATGAAGAATCGAGGACGAGGAAAGAGATTTGTGGTTTTCAATCCAAACAGAGGGACAAGTAATCAAGAAAAAACGTTTTGAGGTGCGGTTATGGGAAACGGGTAAAGATTCGGCCGTCTCTGTGACTTCGGATTCCTGGGGAAGGTCGGTGTTGGGTGGGGGGGTACGATAATGTAATGCCATAACGACAACAATAATGACACGTCCTTCGTCAATTGTCAGCTTGGGTTGGGGCAGCTTTCGTCAAAGTCAACATTCACATCGATCATTTTATTGTTTAAAGATCTAATTTTCTATATTTAGATTTTATCCGTGTATTAATAATTACACGTCAAAAGTTCAAAATAAATAAATAAATATGTCATTATATTTTAATATTGTCTAAAATTATTTCATTCTATTTTTACAAGATAAATAAGTTAAATGTGTTATTATTAAGCGTTATTTAAATATAATCCAAGGGTTATTATTAAGTGTTATTTCAATATAAAATATTATTTTATTATATTTTAATATAATCCAAACACAGGTTTTTTTAAATTTAAAAATATATTGGATTTATATTTTTTATACTAAAATTTTATGCTAAATAAATTTTAAATTAAATTAAAGCTTCTATCGATTTTCCATTTTTATTAAATTGATAAGTGTTTTTATGTGTTATTTAATTCACAAACCAGTTATATAGAGGTTTTATTCACCACAAACTTATTATATATATATATATATATAATTGTCATTTAATGTCTATAAGTTATTCCCACTTATCATAAAAATTATAGAAGGTGATTCCAAATATGTCACGTGGAGCTATTGTCAAATTCATAAAATTTATGCATTATTTTGATAATTAAGAGGTATTTGGTTTGTGTTTTCAGTTTTATGCTTTTGATTTCATTAATTTTTACTTCATTGGAAAAGAAAAGAAAAGAAATTAGAAAAGAAAAGAAAATTTATCAATTGTAACACACACACACACACACACATATATATATATATAAAGTAAATCTTATAAAATCTGTTTTACAGCATAAAATCAAAGCTATTGTTTCTTATAATCCTGTTGCAAAAATAAGACTATCTTATAATTAGGCTAAAACAACCCACGTACAACCAAGGAGCAGTCCAATACCAGCGAGACTCAGCCCCAGGGCGAAGGAAACAGCAGACGTACTACTCATGCTATGCCTAGGCAGCCTCTGTTTCTGAGACACGCGCTTGCCTTGTTTGGGAAAGAGAACTGATACAGGCCGATGATCAGTGCTCTTAAGCTGGAAGAAAAGATTCTCTAGATGCAGGAGGTGTAGCCAATGCTTGTATGCAAAGAGATGGGATGCCTGCTTGAAGAAGAGCTTGGTGATGCGCTCCCTTTCTGTCTGCAGTTTCTGTGCCTCCTCCTCGGCTCTTCTTGCTCTTGTTTGGGAATGGCGTAGCGCTGCCAATAGCTGAGCTTTGCTATAACTATTCTCAGAAACAAGGCCAGATTCTGCCAGATCCTTATTTTTTGTAGATGTGCTTGTCCCATAATCATGATTTCTGTTGGAAGAGAACGTGGTGAGCAAAAGTGCTCATCATTCACATATTTTATAGGAAATAGGAACTTACATTGAACTGGGTAATCAAATTTAGTCTCTTTTCATGCCATCGGTTAAACGAAGCATGGATTTTTAATGCATGTAGGATTGCATTCCTTAGGTATGGAGCAAGAATTTGTCTAAGCAGTGATAGCAAGCAATGTTTTTGGTAAAGGGAAATAACTACTGTCACTGGACATGATTTCCCAGGCTTTTTTCTTCTTGTTCTTTTCGTATACAGAGAGTCAATAAGGAATGAATAGATCCACTTCAGAGTGGCCACAGGTTGACCTCAGTACCAGATAATTTGTGGGTGGTGTTCTAAAAGGCTTGTTTCGCTGCTTTAGGACTTCCATACAATTATCACAAGAAACAGAAAAATGGTGAAAGCTGGCTGGTGACAGTTTTTTTTGCCAAATCCAGAATAATATTAATAACTCATATGACAGAGAATACCTATCATGGTGCCATTTCAGAACTCAGAATTTTAGGCATGAGGCCATATAGGTGACAAAACTATTTATGTTTTTTCGTAGTCATGAACTTTCTTCCTGAAATTAATGATCACGGTGATGACCTCTTTGTACCTTAAACACCGCTTAGAAGACAGTAAAACCAGATTCATAGACAATCAAGACGGTAACCAAAAACATAAATTTAAAATAACGGTTTTAAGGCAGGTACCTGAATGGCCCATCTGAAGCATTGAGTGAGAGCCTTGGGTCATCAAAATGGTCCTGCCTCTCTTCCATGTTTACAGAAGTGGGATTGCCATTCTTATCCAAATACGAACCAAGCAACCCATAAATATTGAAGTTTTCCAGACTATAAAATGGTCCCCTCCTGAAGTTCTTACCATGGGGTTGAGGAAGATCACAATTCTCAACATGCTCTAGTGACTTCTTAGCAACAAAGGAAGCCAAGTCATCTTTATCGGCCTTTTGCCACCATGGTTCAGCTTTTTCAGTTCCAATCAAGTCCGATTTGTACACAGAAGACAATCCCTCACTTGATTTAGATCCAAAGTTGTTCAAAGAGTTCAAGCCAATCAAATGATTCTCTGGGTACGATAGCTTCCCCATGTCACTTTTTGGTAAAATTTCTGCATTATTATTGTAGACAACCTTAAGCTCTGACGTTCTAGTATGCCGGTCATTCACCAACGTATGATAAGCACGTGAAAAAACGTTTCTTTTAATATCCGATTGGGTACTATGGTTCTCCATGAAATCAGCGTCACCACAAAATTGGGTGGTTTCATTAGTGAACTCAGCACTCGCAACTTCAATCTCAGTTTCCAAGGCAGCTAGTTGTTCATGTGTAAAATCTTTCTCACTTGCAAACCCCGGTTGCAGATGCAGCCACCATTTGATGTCATCCAACGTATTGGTTTTTGACACATGAGACACAAAACCAGTTTGTGGAGCAAGTTAGTTTCTCACTTAGCATCTCCTTGAACCAAGGAATGGTTATTAGCTGCTCGCTGCCATGCTGCACTTGCTTCTGCTGCTGCCATAACTCTTTTCCCAGATTGCCTCTAAGAGATTAAAGAGAGCAACAGTAAGAATCCATCACCCACCACAAGAGCAGAGCGTTTATGGGGGAAACATTATTACATTTAAACAAATCTCTCAGAACCAGACATTCTGTTTTGTTCTAAAGAACCACATCGTGTTTTGTTCTGCAGCCTCGAACCACACATGACCAGAATACAAAAAGTTTACTTTTTAGTCTCTCGGACACACATGAGGATATAACATACAAGAAGGGGTTACCTCGCTGCTATGGTTGTTTAAAATCATGAATAATTGAAACAATAATTTCGACATGAACCATAGTATGGAAAAGCCTTAAAGCCAACTCATGACAAAAAAAGATCGACAACTATAATAATAATAATAATAATAATAATTATAATAATAATAATATTTTAAAAAATGTCGAATCCTATGAGTTACAAAACTAATAATCCCAAAGGGGAGTGTTGAACCCAAATCTGGAAGACCCAAACAAATATTGCTTATCTCGGTAGCCCTATTGTAAATTCCTAAAAATTGTGCCCATCGAACTCCAGCCAAGTAAGTAGACACGAAAAATATTTGACTTCTACTCGTCTCCCCCCGGAGTCTACACAAGAAAACAGGCACAAAAACAAAGTCCCAGGAAAAACAGAAGGGCCCATAGAATCTCGCAAATCATGAACCAGACACACTAAGACTATTGGTAAAATGAATCAATCTTCACGAGAGAGAGAGAGAGAGAGAGAGAGAGAGAGAGGGATTAGATTAGATTTAGAATGAAAGAAACCCAATTCTAAGATTTGTAAAGCTGAAAGGAAGAGCGGATTACCGATCATCTGGAGACGGATTCTGAAAATGATGCTACCGAGGAAAGATACGTGTGCGAGCGCGCGTCTATATATATATATATATATGACGATTGTTGGGGAGCGGATTGCTTTGCTTTGCTTGCCCGTCACTTCACTGTAGTTATGACAATCGTCAAATGTGAAACTGCACGCCGAAGTATATGCCGAGAAAACAGCCTTTCGTGAAAAAGAAGCTCCCCAACGAAGTCCAAAGTGTCGTTCCATGGACGCGGGGCTCCCAGTCTCACTTAATTTAGTTTGGTCGTGTAAGAGCAACTCCAACACTAATATATAATTTTTTATTGTAAATAATATTTCCGGTGTAAGGAGTTGTTTTTAAAATTTAGCTCCAATCGTATTTATTTTATATATATTTATATTAAAATAATATTTTTAATATGTGGTTTCGGTCACATGCCCTCTCTATCGTCTCGCCTCTCGCCGGCGATTGCGATTTCTGGTCACCGCCAACATCTGTTGGCCATCAACATTCCAGATGAAGATGCAGCTAATTGAATTGAAAGAGAGTAATTTGTCGTTAGATGCATGGTCCACATGGATCTAATGTGGCTGAATTGAAAGAGAATAATTTTTTGCAGGACCCGCGACAATAGATTTTTCTAGGGTTTTGAAATCCTTGAGTGTAATAGCAACGGAGGGAGAGGCGATGGTCTGGACAGACGACGATGTAGCCGATTCGCTGCACGGCAGACCTGGGATCTTCCTCATCGGACCCCCAACGTTGGAAAGCACACCATCCTCTCTCGTATGGTGCTCCTCCTTGACCCAGAGACCCGTCCTCTGTCCCCGAGAACCACCACCCCTGACGTAGAGACGCAGAAAACCACCACCCCTGTCCCCGATCGACTTCACCAGGATCGCGCAAACACTCGCCTAAGATGGGGGAGGGGGCGACACGCAGAGACGACGGGGGGACGATGTGAGGTAACTGCGGCGGCTGGGATGGAGCGGCGACACGCAGAGACGATCGGGGGGGATGGTGCGAGTGGAGAGACAGGGAGAACGGGAGATGAGAGAGGAGAGAGAAAGACCCATAAAAATAATAAAATAAGATGTAGATAATGAACGAGAACTCTTCACAAATGAAGAGTCATTATAAGAATTTCCAGATCTGAAGAGTCATTTAAAGAGTCTGTTGGAGCAAAAAATTTTAAATTTTAATGTCTACATCTAAATAATACATAGTGGGTTGGAGTTGCTCTAAGTTTGATAGTTTTAGCGGGGCTCGATATCGATCGAATTGTCCTCGATTAATAAATGTCCGGTGTTCGCGTAAGTGAAATTATTAATTAAGATTACTTGTTTAAATCCGTTTAATAAATTTTGATTTAGTTTCGTTTTTATTCGAGAAAAACATGTTTATTTTGGTTGAAAAAATAAAAATTTTAATTTAAAAAATAAGAATTTTGATTCGGAAAATAAGAATTTCGATTTGAAAAATAGGATTTCGATTCGGGAAATAGGCACTTAGGTTTGGAAAATAAGGATTTTTGTTTGGAAAATAGGTTTTCGGTTTAGAAAGTAAGACTTCGGTTCGAAAAATAGAGGCTTCGATTTAGGAAATAAGGGCCGATTCGAAAGATGAGGATTTCGGTTCAAAGATTTCGATTCAAGGAAATAGAGACTTGGTTCGGAAATGCTACTATTTCTTGAACCGAATTATCAAACCGAATTAAATAATTCCATACCTATGAGTTTTTGGGTTCCGTGAACTATAGCTATCTCTAGTGACTATAATTTCAGGCAAAATCTTCAGATAACTATATCTCTACGTATACTGAACCATTTTAGGCCCATTTTTTTATTTGTAGGTATTGACAAGAGCTATTTACATTATTAGATTTTCAAAAAATATATTTTTTTACCTCTAAATTCTAATTTTTATCAAATTATTGTATTTTTTAAGTATATTAACTCTTTGATATCTTTGTACGCAATACATTTTACGTTAAGTAACGTACAATATATTGTTTCATGGTAGATGACATGTTTAATCCAAAAAATAATACTTTGGTTTTTTGCAATGTACTTGTTTTTGAACTGAACCGTTTTAAATTTGTTTTGTTTTCACCATTCAATCTTATTGTTATGACGTATTGTGTATTAACTGTTAGCCATATTAGACGTTTTCGTTGAAATAACATACTAGACTGACACGTAAATTCAGCTCTAAATTCAATAAAATTATCCGATCAAAAATATTTATTCGTATTAATACAATCGTTTAATAAATTTATCGGTATAAAATAATATTAGTCATGTATTATTTTGTAGCACAACATATGTTCCGCGCGTGTTTTTCCATACCCAATGCTTGCAAGCAAAGAGATGGGACGCCTGCATGAAGAAGAGCTTGATGATGTACTTCTCTGTCTGCAGTTGTTGTACCCCCTACTCAGCTTTTCTCGCTCTTGCTTGGGAATGCTTTGTGCTGCCAAGAGCTGAGCTATTTTCTGAAACATGGTCAGATTATATTTGAATTCGTATAATTATAAACAATAAATTATTTTTTTGAGCAATTGGACTGTGCTTTTGCCTTTTTGTCCTATTTGATTCCCCCTGCCTGTCTTGGCCGTACACACATCACACACAAACCTTCGAATAAAAATATCATAATTTCCGATTAATAATGAATAAATAGTAAAGCCACTCAACTATTTACAAGACAATTACACTACAATGACCAGGAAGGATCTGCAAAAAAAAAAAAAAAAACTCTCTAGGGGGTTTATTAGTAATGGTACACGCATGTCTCAGGGTAGGAGAAGGCTGCCTTCGGTTTCTTACGGTTTCCCCAATAAGAACCTCCACAACATAAAGTGCAAGTAAGATTACATCATTTACGGGCCGGCTGGGATGACGTGCACGAAGGTCCTCCCTCCCTCAGGGCGCTCCGAAGTGCATCTTTCAGGAAGTCAGCTTTCAAAATTACCACCAGAAGGAACCGTGGGGGTTCAAAGGCCATCTTCTTGGACTGGTTTGGGAAAATAAAGAGATGAAGTTTCAGTAATCGGGCGTCTAAGAATTATACTCAGAAATAGGCATAGGGGGATGCTCACGGCTTAAAATAAATCCTTGGAGCAAGCTCTGGGCTTTCTCGGCCTGCTCTGGAGTGCCTGACATTTGAATTATCTTTTCAGAGACGTCAGGTCTATTTTCTAGGAGCACAACATTGGCTCCAGACAGCTGTACGCAACAGAAAACATATCAGCTACAATTTAATTTACAACTGCATAAGTATTAGGGGGGTGGAGCCAAAACTACCTCACTGAACTGAATAAGCCTATTCTTCGACTTTGTAATTAGCTTGGGAACTGCATTCTCGGGTATGATAACTTCCAGGATACTCCTGGTGACGAGAGGTACTGAGATCCTAAAAGATGAAGATGCACAGAAGGTAAACATTTAATGGTGATTACAAGAAGGATGTCATCTAAATTTAAAGAACAAGGGACTCACTGCCTGCTCAAACCACTCGGCACATCTTCTTCACGACGCTCACTATCCTTTTGTTTTGCTGCTATACCACCAGAACTTCCAGAGTCCTGCACAATAAACAGTATAATCTTACACGTCCAAAATCTTGGGCTTATTTTGCATTGGCATTTACTTTTCCGTCATGCCAAAAAACAAATGCACCCATATAAAATGAAGTCATTCAAACACCTTTCACTCTTTCACGGATTGATATATGTATCAAATGCTCATACAAACATATGACAATTTGTTTACTTGCCAGACATCAATCAATTACAACTTAAAACATTTATCAGAAAACAAAATAGTTTTAAAACAACTTGTAAGACAATGCGGCGTACCCTTTTCTAATTCGTAGGAATTAGTACCTTCAATGGGTGTGGTGCAACATTATGATGTGTTGCAGTAGGAGGATCTCTTCCAGAGTAAACTTCAGAAGCCGGAGTTACTTTATTAGGATAATTTATTTCCACCCCTAAGGTATTCCCTTGAGAGCCCAGCAACGTCTCTTTTGAAAACAACTCCCTGTATAAGTGACTTCGCAGTCGTGATGTCACCTCAACAAGTGCATCTCGAGCTGCTTTTTATCTCCCCTGTAATCTGGGGGCAAATTGAAGGTCCAATTTAAAAATGCAGAGAATTAGACGCGGCCCATTGGGTTCTTGTTTGGTTATAAGGAAATACCTAAGCTTAAGTTGAAAGCCAACAATCTTTTATCTTTGATAAATATTTTTCAACTAGTTAGTATACGACAGTTAATATGAAGAACACTAATTACAGGAAAATATACACCAGACAGTGTAAGAGACAGAATCTTTGAAGCAAATGTCCTTTTGAATGACCTGATATCAGAAGTGATAGTTGAAGGGCCCTAGTATAAATAAGACTGGTATCACCAGCCCCATGAAGATTACCAGGCTTCAAATAAATGCTAGACAGTCTAGGCAGCTCAATATTTATACATGTAGGATATAAATCAAGAAGAGAATAATTATTTTTTTTTGATAAGTAAGAAGAGAATAATATAAAACAGACATGTTATCTCAGATTGAGTCTCTCTCATCCCTGCATCTGGCAATTTTTAGATGGCCATGTCAGCCAAGATAATTCTTCCTCTGCATCGGCAGGTCTCAAGTCAAAGACCTTGCATAAGGCCTGCTTATATTGTATTCCTACATCCTAAATGAGGTATAGCGATCAAGAGTCCTAGATAACTAATGTTGGGGAACTTAATGATGACTGAAATAAAAAAAACTAAAATATAATAAATAACCTCAGATGCGATAGAAACTAATAAACCAAATCAAACCAACCAGCCTTAATTCCAATAATATATGCTATATGAATAAAGACAAACAAAAAGTTTATATTTGATCGAATAAATATATCTTTCTCTTTCAATCATTTCTATCACCACCATCCTTTCTTCCAAATTAAATAATTCTATATTTATGACCAACTCTTTTCAAGTCATTTCTATATTTTTATTCTTACCTCAATGTTAAGAAACTAATAAGAATCCCAAATTACAAAGGAAATTATTAGAGTACTATCAAATAGGAAATTCCTGCAAATCAATGTGCACCATTTTATATCCATAGTCGCATATACTTGTCTTAATTAGAAGTCCACCAAATATGCATATCAAACTTATGTATCATAGAGACCCCTGTATTGACCAATATTAGGCATTTTACAATTTGAACACATAAGTGAGCAGCAAACCTGGACAATCTCATCAGTCCTTGTTACACATCCAGGAACTTCTTCTCTTGTCAGGATCAGTATGTTTGCGCCAGTCAGTCTCTTCATGTCAGATAACCATCGTCCCTCTAAACATCCAACCTCACTAGATGAAACAAGTAATCTGGTAGTAACAATATTCTCTCCATCTGGAATCAGGTCTACAATGCGAGTTTGAATATGCAACAAAGCTTCTTGAGCTGGAAATAGCTCATCATCAGGACCCTTTATTTCACCCAGGAAAAAAGTATCAGTAGACCCTTATTGTTACATAATTACATATATAACATACATACAGTTAATATTCATTTATGTATATCTGTAAAATGAGGTTTTCTATTTCTTTTTTAACTAATGAAAGAGGTTCCCTACAGTTAATCCTAGGAGGCATAATGTTAGAAAGGTATTTCCAATTTTCCTAGCCTGAAATATAAGTAGGTAGGCCAAGGGACAACCCAGAGACATCAAGGGGCTAGGAAAACTATTTCCAGTCCAACAACTTCCAGACAATCTTTGTATTTTCGTATTTCAATTTTGTAGGTTCTGCTGCCCAACAGACTTTCCTAGGCAACACCATAGGATCCACATATTAAGGGAAATTTAATTTCAACAGTCCATGCTAAGCGGAATCTAATATTACGTTTTAATATTACTTCATGGAATATATATAGTTGCCGATTACCTCTTCAGATGAAATAACTATTATCTGTTCATTTGAGCTAGGCGAGATATTCTCAAGATGAACATCCACACCAATTTCATTTCGTAACAAGTCTGCAATGCCATCTGGATCTCCAATAACACTATGGACCTTCTCGTATGGGCATAGTATCCGGAACACAAGGTCATCACCATAGAATGGCTGCACACCATCAGCTCCAGGGGTAGCTCTGGATTCCAATGCATATCCAGATGAACGGGAAGCATAGTCATTGCTTTTCATATTAGTCAAGCCAGAAGATAACTGGGATCCAAAACTAGGGCCCTCGTTAGTTGAACGGCGTGATGTGTTATTCATGAGATGCGGAGGAAAATCATCATCGGGAGAAAAGCTTTGGTCTGATGATTGTAACCGACTATGAAAATGACCTCGGTCACGATGCTGACTTTCTCTTAAGCGTGATGAGATAATATCTACAGCTTTCTTCACGGCAGTAGCATCACCCATAACCTAGGAGGAGACAGATAAATTAAGATGATAAAGTAATGTCAATACTGGCTTTTGAGCAAAAACAATCAACTGACTAGAGTGGTTAATATTAACAACAATGTGCTTCAAGGCTCATTCATAGTAGCAAAGACATCCCTCTCACCAATTCTTAAACCCTAGATCTGGTATATGGATTAATAATACTAAAGTGTAACTCTGCAACACGAAAAACAATGACATAACTCTATGGTCGTTGATAACCTTCTTCCATACTTGCCAGTGGTCTTGAGCTGCCATGCAAATGCTCACCGTATACACCAGAACAATACATTACCTTTCCATATCACCTGATATACTTCTGCGTCTGAAGTAAGTTTCAGAGCAGCCCATCTAGGTACATAGCATTCCAACGTAAAATAATTATATTTCTAAACAAAAAAAAAACAGTGTTGACAACACTGCATGCAACTATGCTGCGTAAACATGTCTAGTAGTCTATTGATATCACTGCAAGTTGATTGAAACACGAGCCTATGGCCCTATGCTGTGTAAACTTGTCTAGTAGTCTAATGATATCACTGCAAGTTGATTGAAACACAAGCCAACCAGCATGAGAAGCAAAGAGAAGCGAACAAATATCATCGCAAGTCCTCGCAACGGAACATTGAATTCCAACAATGAATGGAGCACAACCTGAACAATTTCCTCTGAAGATGCCACACAGCGAGGCAAATTGTGGTCCCTGGGGAGGACTCGAATCTGGGTCTTGGTCTCACCCTCATCTGCTCAATTATCTTCCCTCCTTTCCCGAGCAAACTCCCAACATGCATCCTGGACACAACGAGCCGCGTGGCCACTCTGCTTCCTCCTCCTCCACCACCGCCGCCACGCGAGGAAGGCCCCGGCGGCGGATAATCATCGTCTCCACTGCCGCCGGCGGCGGACCCTATGACGAACTCGGAGTCGCTCTCGAGGACCCTCTCGTGGATCATGAGCAGCGCCTCCTGCGCGGGGGAGAAGGCCGGCATCCGCCCCTCGGGGTCACGGCGGCGCGTGTCGGTGATCTCAATGACGCGCTCGTCGTCCCCGGGGACGAGCTCCTGCACGTTGATCCACGCGCCGGTGTGCTGCCGGATCGCCTTGATGATGCTCCCGGACTTGCCGATCACCCCGCCGGCCTTGTCGTCGCGGCACAGGATCTTATAACTGGTGTTCACGGTGGCGGAAGACGAAGGAGGAGGAGGAGGAGGAGGGTCCTGCTGCACCTTGCCTGACCTGGAGCCTCCTCCTCCGCCTCCGCGGCGGTTATAGTGGTGGCCTCCGCCGTGGGTATTATGGTGGTACCGGGGTTTGGTCCTGCCCAGGGCCTCGAACGTCTCATAGTCCTGGTGGTCATAGTAGTGGCTCCTCTTCCTAGATCTGTCCATGTTCGATCAACTATTGTCCTCTCCTCTCCTCTCGAGCGTCCAATTTTCGAGCAGCCTGGCCGTCTGATTGATTAATAGATAAAATCAGGGCGGCGGTGGCGGCAGTTGTGGGGGTGCATTCGAAGTTAAATTTGAATTGAAGGGTTTTTTTTTGGTTTGGTTTGGTTTGGTCCCCCCCTCCTCTCCCCACCCCACCCCCACTTTCGTTACTCAAGCTTGCTCGCTTGTCTGCTTCCTCGATTCATTGTTTACCGAGGCCAGAAGATCAGGGGGTGGAGGCGTTAGGCGCGAGGAAAAAGTTGGTCCCGAGTGGCGGAGAAGCTCTTAGCGTGCTGACGGGAGTTGACGTCAGCATTCGCCGGCTGTTTTCTTCCTGTGCTCTGCTTCCCTTTTGGATTAACCAAAATTAAAAATAAAGTTCCGACAATTACCAAAAATCTAATAAAGTTAAATCCTTTAAGCTTTTGTGTGAAAATTAATCAGTATAATATATACTATATAATATTTAATTTAATAATTATTTTATTAAATAAATATTCATATTTAGATCCCACGAAATAAAAGTATTATTTTATTTTTACATCCAAAATTCATAAGATGTGCACTATAACATCATGCTATATTCACACTCCAAATCCATGAAGAAAAAGATAAACAAGCCAGTTACATGGATTTTTCCCACGGGATTAAGCTAATTTTTTTTCAAGGGTTCGACGCTAGCCCGTGATCATCTCCGTGATAAGTCTCAAACACATGCCGAGCATCACTGCACATAGTGTCACTACCATGTGCTGGTGGTGTCATGCTTTCTGTGGTGGCTAGTGCTACTTCAAGGTCACCACCTTTTTGTTGCTTGGAAGAAGTGGAGGTTTCGGGCTGGCACGATTCAAAGAATGTGGATTCGCATTACTGAGGCTGCAGGCCGCTCGTCAGCTAGGATGATAATGAAGGTTCCAAGCAAACGTGGAGGAAACTAGATGGGAACTTCTTCAGAGTCAGACGGCTGAACTGGCTCAATCGTGAGCACGGCTAGTCGGTGACTCTGACGCTTAAGGTGGATTTGGCCATCCTTACACAAACTGGCCCGGAACTGGAGCTTGCTTCCGATTGAAATTGTTACAGGTTAAATCAGCTTCACGGGCGTTTCAACCCCTTGGGGGCCAAACTTAATGACTTCGTTGGAGAGAGAAGCTAAGTGCCGGAATGGGTCGAGAGGCAGAATCCTGACTCTCATGATGTTGGTATCAAAGGCTCGAACTGCCCAGATTCCAAGACTCGCCGAGCACTCGCGAGCAACACATCCCAAGGTGGGAGTTCAGAGGTGATTGTCCCGATAACGTCTTATACGCTTGCGTCCAAGGTAGTTGGAGCATCCAGAGCGTGATACAGAAAGAAGGCTGCCACGCCCTGATTTCCAACCCGTGACATCTGGAACGTGACCCTCCTTTACCCAAGTTGGACAGAGGTGGGCTAGAATACAACATACACCCTGTATTTTATATTCAGAGAACAAACTTTACATTTATCGAAATTCAACATAAAGAAATACGTTTAAACACACTTTTATTGCATTGAACTCCATTACAATCACCAAGCAAAGTTACAAAAGAAAAGCAAGACAACCTAAAATAATGATGTAGCAAGCACACAGGAATTTCCACTCATACTCCCACCCACTACCAGAGGTTTCAGTACAGAAATAATATGGTAGGATGCGAGCAACCACAAAATTTATGGATCATGTCTCCTGTCCCATCCCATGTAATCAATATCTACATGCCTTGCATGCTATTGCATGCAAGGCAATTATTCTACCAGATATAATTACCTACTATAACAGTAAATACAATCATACACACTAAAGACATAAAACACTCTCCGGCTTCACAACCACTTTTTGCGGAACTTATAGTCACCCCAAGCTCCATACCTAACGGGTTCTTTTAATAGCAGTCCTGCTCACACCACCTTGCTCCTGCATTGGCCCAAGTTCCTAATAACATCAATTCCAAGAACATGTTATTATTACAGTCACACTTAGTCACACAGAACATAACATCGAACACTTAAAGATTGTAAGCCTCATTGTGTATAAAATCCAAGTAATTGTGCATAAATTCACAGATTCATAAATCCAGGCTTCGTATTGCGCATTTTCTTCAAAATTCACGTAGCAGTAATGCCACATGCATTTTATCGAACACTTTTCATGTATCACACTTAACACTGGAACATAATTAAAACTGCGCATTGAAAATAACATTCATGTTATGAGATCACACTTTACATGAATTTACATACATGTTATTATATGCAAGGTCATTTCAGCCTCAAAACATCCACAGGCTCAACTCCTAATACATACTGTAGTTATTGTGAACTTCACCTGTAAAGATCTCCACGCCTTGGCCTACGCTAATGTCACTCAACCACTGGAACGATAACGTACAATTAACACTAACCTGTTTCTCCTCTCTCAATTCTCTCGTGATCAACAAGTGTTGGCCACAAATAAAACTCCTAACCTAAAACAAAGAGGCTTCTCTCTGAGACAGATTTCACTACCAAACCATTTAGCTTGATAAATGAATCCCACCATCAAAACGCGAACTATAATGAAACACACCATCAAACGACGTAGTTTTGATAAATAAAACACACCATCAAAACGACGTAGTTTTGATAAATAAAGTCATTTAACCAAACGACTCCGTTTCCACACAGACAAAATATCCACAATCACCACAGGGTCATTGTCAGTCACATTTGTACCTTCTAAGCATCATCCATAATTGAGGCTCACATGACTTTCTCTAACAACCAATTCATTTAAGACTCTTATAAACACTCCTTCAAGATTAATCACTGAAACTTGCCTCAAGATCTATCTCAAGATCTTAACTTTCGACCCCTGGTAACTTAACTTCATCATTCTGCCTTCTGACCAATACCCAAATCTTCGGTCTTCCACCAATTCCAAGGTCGCCCCTGCCGATTGCTTCAACTGCTCACCTTGTTCACCCAAAATTATTTATTGTCACAGCGGCGTTGGAGTACTTAAGGATACGTCAGTTGATCTAAAGCCCCATCTCGGACATCAAGAAAGATCTTGGTAAAGGTGTCAGAATCGCCATTAAGCTCGGCCCAACATCGACATTGAAGTGCGTGGAAGTTTCTTCTTTCAAGAAGTCTAGTAATGACGCCATCGCTCCATGGGAAGTCGATAATGTATAAGCTTTTCACCCATGATGTCATGAGATTCGGTGGAGGAGGAATGTCACATCCCAGAGCGGCCAGGAGGCCGACGGGACATTTTTGCTTTTTTGCAGACTGATTTAGGAACGATTCTTGTTACATGGAATGAGAGTGCCCACGAAAGGTGGATCGCGCAGCAGTTGAATATCCAGCAGGTCAGGAGGAAAACTACTAATCCCTTCTCGCAGTAGTCAGATGTGCCACGTTCCTGGTCAACGCCGGGAGGACGTTGCCAGCCCAGGACTTGACTTCACAAGGGATTTAGACCATCCTTCCACAACCTCACGGAATTTGATACCGTTTCTCCGATGAGCCTGAAGTACAGGCCAGAAATCACCTACTTCGGCGCTCAACCCCAAAGGCCAAACTGAATGACCCGCAGAGAAGGGCGGTTTGAATGCCTCTTTCGGTCAGAGAGAAGCAGGAAACCTCACCCCGATACTTGGTGGAGGTCCAGTTTAGCTGTGCGGGGGCATTTTAATAGCTTCACTGCAAGCTTCAGGCGCGGTAGATCAACTCCGAGCCCCTTGAGTTCAAACACCAATCCGGGCCCCAATGTGGCAGGAGTACGCCACAACTTCTTGACTCGGGCGGTCAAGAGGGAATTTAGTCATCCCCACACAAACCACCGGAATCTGAGCTGTTTCACATGGGGGCCCAATATAGGGCGAAACCAATCGATGGTGTCCCTCAATCATGTGGCTTATCTCACTCATCACATGTTTTGGGGTTCAATCAATCAATTTCCAATGAAATTTTCAAACTACTATAATCATGACAGAATCTCACTCTAGGGCTATTTTTAGCTCAGAGGCACGACGAAGCACGGTCCTAGCCCTCAAGGAGGTCACGTTCCCATATTTCAAAAACACTCTTTTCACCTCCAAACTCTACCTAATATGTTTCACTCCTCCCGTCTGATCCAAGAAAGATTATGTCTCCTCCCTCCTCTTTTTGCTCTCTTTTTCCTCTATATCTCATATGTGGTGCGCTACGCATTAATTTTTGGGCATTTTTGTTGACATAACACTGAAGGTTATGCAACATCATTGCAAATATTATTTTTTTCCAAATCCATAACGCATCGTGGATTAAATCCCGTAAAGAAAACGACGCATTAAAATTGTTAAATTTAACTGATTTGTCAATTATTAATGAAAAAAACACATACCAATACATATTTTTTATACATCATTTGAGTTACTTATAAATGACACGTTTTATTTTTATAACATTGGTAATAAATTTTAACACTAGAATACTATAAAATTTATTATTTATAATAAATAAAACATGAATCCAACAATTAGTAAGATCTATTATATTCTATATTAATACATAATAATGTTCCAGATATTTGAAGACAATTTTATATAAAAATTTTAATAAAGTTAAAATTTAACAAAGTTAAAATTACAGAAAAAGCATTTAATCCGGACACTGTTTCCCACACCTGCTTCCGCAGTTCGAGTATCCAGATCGTGGATACGTAGTCCACAAGGGAGTACGAATGAGCACGTCCAAGGATCTTCAAGCCTTCCTATCCTTTCGACACTTGGGCGCAGCATCTTGGTAGGGGCGTCGTCAGAACTTCACGGTGAGCCGATGTCCAAGTCATCATGTGGAGGTGCTCATAGCTCTACGGCATCGCCTACAAAAGAATTGCTTATAAGCGTAATTCTATGACGTTGGCAGGACTGGGTGGAGAAGAATTGTCACGCCCGGATTTCCCATCACTTATGAAACCTGTACGTGACTCCCTTTTGCACTCCACACAGCAGGCAAAGTGGGTTGGGAAGCAAACCCCGAATATAACATTTTAAAACATCCACAACACATTCAAGTAAAAATAAGATGTTCATTAAAGAATCCACAATCCAAACCAGTCTTTATTACAACAAAATCCTCTTTCAATCCGTCCTCACCAGCCATCAACTCCCCACAAAATAACATAAATTTAAAGATGTAAAGAAAATTTTTTTTTCAATTTCAGGTCCCACCTAACGCCCGTATGTTCCCCGGAAGAAAACACAACATGCCGGTAGGTGTGAGCAACCACAGCTCAGTAGGGATCATGTCTCCCTAACCCATCCCATGCTCCTAGCGTCTACATGAGGGTGTGTACAGGTGCAGTGTAGTGACAATAAGATATAAACATGTTATATTCCACAATCACACGACATACACATATCCATAGCCATACAGGCTTAGCCATATAGGCTAACATATCCACAGCCATATAGGCTTAGCCACACGGGCTAACATATCCACATCTCAAGCAAGTAATTTAACCGCCTCTCAGGCAAAGTAATTTAACCGCCTCTTCAGGCCACTGGTTTAACCGCCTCTCAGGAAAAGTAATTTAACCGCCTTTTCAGGCCAGATACCACAGTCATGCACACAACATACACCACGATCACTCAAGCATAAAACCAAACACTTGGTGTGCACCCGTTCACAAGTGCACAAACCCAGCCATTTAGGCAATAAAACAAACACCCAACATGCATACATACACCAAATCACAAGTCCAGCCATACATGCATATTATCAAACATGTACTAGGCATAAATACACACAACAATATTCACACAGGCATTTCATCGAACATGTAACATGCACTGACCACCCAACAACAAAATCACACCAAAATGTCATTGAAGGCCACCATCCATATAGGAGATCACACCTATATGGATTACATATATATATAAACAGGTATAACTCCATAATCTGCCCTAGAACCCTAGGACAAAGGAGGATTTAGGAAGAACAGAACCCCTACCTTGTATGTTCTCCTGCTCCCGCTTCCACGCAAGACTCCGACCACCCACGCAAGACGCTCCGGCAGCCACCAGAAGCTCTCCTTCCCTCTCTCTCTCTCTCTCTCTCTCTCTCTCTCTCTCTCTCTCTCTCTCTCTCTCTGCGATGGCTGGTGGAGCAACAAACCCTAAACCTAAAACAGAGGGGCTTCTCCTCCTTATATAGACAACACAACATCAAAACGACGTAGTTTTGATTAATTGAATCCCATCATCAAAACGACGTAGTTTTGATGGAACAAGCTATGACCTTCCCACATCCATACACACCAAAATATTCACAATTCCAACATGGTCCTTTGGGAAAAGATGATTAGAATGACAAAACCAAGGTAACCATGCAAAAACATGTTTGCACGCCAATTTGAACGTCAATTCCCCAATTGGCGTGCAGCTCCAAATGCACTCAAACTTCACCCCAAAATGGGTGAATTCACGTGCAGCTCCAAATGCTCTGAAATTTCTGTGGTAGGTAGAGGACCTCATTCTAAGCAACTTTTGTTCTTGCACGCCAATTGTTTGAGGCCATCTACTATATCAAAAGTGAGCTCCAAAATCTTCCAAAACAGCTTAAAACCGCATGTATATGCATAGCATCTTCCTAGGGCATAAATGCACGTTATCACTTGTCACATGCACCTCCCAAAAGTTCCCTCTTGGGCTCATCTCTTACCTCAAACTTGTGCACCAACATCTAAGGTGTTTGTGGTTAACTTCTTACACACGGGTCATTACATGGCGGGACGTTTCTTAGTGGCACGATTCAGGAATGTATTCGTGCTACGTAAAGGAGATGGGTTGGTTGGAAGCGTAGATGGTGCGTAGCGGAAGGTTCCAGGCAGTTCGTGGAGGAAAACGGATGGAACCCCTTCGGAGTTCAGACGTGCCGACCCGATTGAATACGGGGAGCACGCCGCTAGTCGAGGACTTGACGTTGAAGAAGGGATTTGGCCATCCTTACACAAACTGGTCGGGAACTGGAGCCGTTCTCCTAATGAGCCCATTGGCAGGGCGAAACCAGTCTACGTGCGCTTCAACCCTCAAAGGCTAAACTTAGCGGACCGTGGATAAAGAAGCTAAGTGCCGCAATGGGTTGAGAGGCGCAGGAAACTTGACCCCGTGACATTGAGGAGGGTCAAGGCAGAAAGCGTAGCTGGTGCAGACGGAATAGGCTCCACAGCACTTCGTGCGTGAGATCAATGGAGCCCCTTTGGAGTTCAAACGTACCTATTCGGTTCAATGCGGGGAGTACACCGCTAGTCTCGGACCTGGCGATGAAGAGGGAACTTAGCCATCCCTACACAAACTAGTCGGGAACTAGAGCTATTCTCATTATGAGCCCAATATAGGGCGAAACCAGTCTACGTGTGCCTCAATCATATAGCTTACTCGGACCACTACGGGTTTTGGGGTTCAATCAACTGTAATTTCCAATGAAATTTTCAAACGGCTATAACTTTGCGCATAGTAATCCGATTTAGGGCCATTTTTTTTATTTGTAGGTATCGACGAGACGCACAGGTTCCAGCCCCCCATAGGAGGTTTGATGTTCTCATATTTCCAAAAAACACACTCTTTTCACCTCCAAACTCTGATGTTATTACATGTTTCTACCTTCTCCTGTCCAGATCCATGACACGAGGCCCCTCCCTCTCTCTTGCTCTCTTTCTCTATATCTCATATGTGGTGCGCTACGCATTAATTTTTAAGTATTTTTATTGACATAACAATTACACATATGCAACATCGGTTGCAAATATTATTTTTCCAAATTCATAACGCATCGTGGACTAAAATCCCAAAGAAACGATGTATTAAAATTGTTAAATTTAATTAATTTGTCAAGTATTATTGAAAAACACATACCAATACATATTTTTTACACATCATTTTATTATTTATACATGACTAGTTTTTATTTTATAATTATTGGTAATAAATTTTAAAACTTGTAAATACCATAAAATTTATTATTTTATAATAAAATTAAAACATGTAATGAAATAATTAAAGACTATTATATTCATATTAATATGATGAATAACTGTATATTTAATATTAATTTTATATAAAAATTTAATAAAGTTAAAATTTATTTATTTCTTATATGAAATAATAAAACAAAATATTAATAATTACGTCTAAATTTATTATTGTAAAAAAACAATTACTAATATTATTATTGAAAAACCAGTCTTCTCTCCCGACACACGATTTAAACCCTCTCCACCTTCAACAGAAGGGGTGCATTGTTCTCACGCAAAACACGGTCCCTCAATCGTCACGTCGTACTCTCCTTCGATTCGCTGCTCTCGAAGTCATGAAACCCTTAGTTACCCTAATCCCAATTTGGATTTCCATCGAGGTTTCCACCCTGAAACTGTTCGGGAGGCTCAACAGAGCCATGGCAGAGACGACGAGGAGGAGGAGGACGAAGAAGGAATGTCGGAGTTTCTGTCCCGACTCGCGTGGATAGTGTGGGAGGAGCTGTTGGAAGCTTACCCGAGCTGCGACAAGGAAGTCCGTTGATGGCATGATTGTGATCAACGGTCGGAAAGGTCGTGTCGGAGATGGAGAAGGGCGGAGGCGCCTAGCATATGCTTGGTGCCGCTGCGGCGGACGCGTCGTTGACGCTGACGCTCCCTCAGCGACGATTTGTGGAAGACGGTATGGGAAGTAAGCAATATGGTATTGGATGAGATGGAAAAAGCGAGGAAGAAATAAAATAAATAAATAAATAAATAAAGACGTACATATCTCCAGTCAGAGGAGCTAAAGGAATTGTACAGATTCGCAGGTGAGGTCGAGGTTCGAGGGGAGATGTCGATGGAGCTTAGATTCAAATGGGTTCGAGAACAGATGGAAGAGAGCGAGTTTTATCAGATTTTGGCTTGATTTAAGGGAGGATACCACGCTGTAGAAAAAGTTGAAGAAGAAACTGGGGGTGAACATTGAACAATCAGTCAGTGACATACCTCCTGAATATGTATATATATAATATATGTGTGTGTGTGCGCGCGCGCGCGTTTGTGGGTGTATCACTGTTATTATGAATTGACGATGACCCAAAAGACGTGGGAAATTGAAGTACAAAATTTATGGTTTCGATCTTTCTGACCCAGAATGGGCTCCCCAGTGGCTCATAAGATTCATGCGTCGGGAGGAAATTTGGCAGCAAGAGTGGACTGGCTTAGTTTGTGGGACAAAAGAGAAGAATTCTAATCTATATTGACAGGGGGTACCCCCATTAATTCGTTTCCTCAACTATTGTTCGTCATTGACTGAGAGTGTTCCACTCTTCTTTCATGACCATAGGTTCAATCACATTGAATTAGGACTTCTGAACATTGAAGGCTGAATCAATATGACTAATTTAAGTTACAAAGCCTAAATGAGTACAATAATCAATTTTACTTTTACTCCTCGTGAATCACAAGTTCATAACCAATCCATTGATAAAATTATTTATCAAATTAGGAGATAATGAATGGCCAGTGCCGAGCCTTGTGCATTACAGAAAAAGGAGGGGTGGTTGGAATACATCATAGGAAACGGGAAGAGGAGGGGAATTGAATTGGACAGTAACCTTTCACCGTGTTGCACCAGGCCCAGGCCGTTAAACCTGGATGAGTTGAGAGAGAACCAAGCCACAGAGGACTACATTCTTCCTGAGAGATCAGATTCATTCATACAGCCGAGCGCAATACTCTCCGAGCATCAAGCTGCCTGAGATTATGTTTCTATTATTCTTATGTTCTCAGGCCCGGGTGGTTTGAAAGGATCAGATACTGCATATGCCTCTGTGCGGGAGAACCCTGCCTCATTCATTCGGTTGCTGAGCACATGAAGGATGGCCTTCTTCTTCAACCCGTATTCATCAGGGTTGCTCTCCACGTACTCTTTGGCCTCGGCGGCTATTTTATTCACAAAGTCGAACCGGTTGTCCTCTGATAGCATAAGCCTCTCTATATCCCCTGACAGCATTGATCCCTCTTCCCTTATGGTCCTCACCTTCTCCTCCAGGAAAGGAACCCGCTGCATCTTGTAATCCAGATTGTCATCCTTTGTCTGAAAATAACATGGGTCGTTAGTCATCAATAATACCATAAGGGTAGTCTTTTCCCCATCCCATGGAAGGATCATGAGCTACAGTCCATCTGAGATACTTTTAAAGCACTCTTTAATTTCCTGGTTAATTCCCTAAAATGATACATGGCACAGCATACCTTAATAAAAAAACTAACACATTTTTTATAGCCCAACCCCAAAACCATAGATATTATGACTTCATATTATATTAAAAAGTTTTAGAACGACCTTTTTGAGTATTGTTGATTTATTCACGTATCACTGTTAGTTGATATTTCATGTTTGCAGTAGAGTCTCACATAAATCTGTGGACTATTTCATTGATATAGTTTTAACCTATGCCTATAGAAATTGTATGTTATTTCCTTTTTTCTGAATCATTAAGATCGTTGAAGAAGAAGAAGAAGAAGAAAAGAAGTATGAGGAAAGTCGTTCTCTATTATTTTTAAACTGGTGAAATCAAACCCAATATGTAGCAGCGGGTACAGTTGTCGGTTTACAAAAACAACCCAGTACTACTACAATATAGATACATCGTAATATGAATCTTTTTTTTTTTACTTATGATATCAGATCAAAGCTTGGATATGAACAAGTTTACAAAGCTTAGTATTTGTAATTTTGTGTTACTAGTTTCTGAATTCTCCTATTGCTTATCGCCACTTTCTTGCTAACTATGATAACTACAATGAAACATCATATCAGTCATCACTCGGTAATTTAATTTGCACATAATAGCTAAAGATTGTAACTACAAATCCCATAACACATAGTCGTAACAAACAAATTACTAGAGGAACAATCAGCGTCTGTGTACCAGTTTTCTTCTCCGCCAAATTCGCCTTCGGCCATGGCCCTCTTTCTTGGATTGGGGCATTTCCTGCAAGTATTAATTCAGATATTCAGACAGTCTCTCCCCCTCTTTCGTTCCTTACACTTGACTTTGAAGGTTGTAACTTGCAAACACATATATAGATACAACCTCGGACTTTGCGGAGACGCTGGAACGCCATGAATGTCCAAACCTCGTCTCTATAGTCTGAAAAAAAAAGACACAAAAACAGAAGTGTGAAGTAGCAGCGAGATAAGAAGCATCTGGGGTTTTAGAAATGACGGAAAAAGGGTTAAATTTTCCAGGTAAACAACAACATCCTACGTTTAGTAGCTGATCAAACCTGGAAAACTGAAAAAGCAGAGGTTGTGGGTCGAAGAAGGAGGGAGTGTACTTACAGGGGAAGGTAGAAGCAACGTCCCGATTAAGCTTACACTTGAACAAGCCATACTCCACCTCACACGCACACGCCTATCTAGTTATGTGTTGGGTCTTTATAGATTTTTAAATATATCTGTTCCCAAAAATGTGTAACATAAAAATAAAAAATTATAGATAAATTTATGCGTCTAAAAATCTAATCGGAGAAATACCTGTTTCAATGGTAGAAAATTCGTACTTACATAACTATATTTATAATTTATTATATGTAAGACCATTTTAAAATATAATAAATATAATATATTTATTATGTATTATCAGTAACATTATTAATTCTACCTATTTAAAAATAACCAACCGAAAAAATCCAAAAAGTAAAAGCAATTGAGTGCCAAAATGTTTACGAAAATCCATTAGTATCATTTTGTTAAAAAGAGGTTGTATTTGATTATTTGTAAAATGATATACATCAATACGTTTCTTTCAAAAAAAAGTAATAATCATATAGTGTTATATTGTATATAATGTAGCTTTGTTTCCTCGCAAAGTAAAAAACGTGTAGTGTGGAATATCACATGTATTTTTGTTCATAAACATAATAATTGTGTAATGTTGTATATTTAGACTCATATTTGCAATAAATTGAAATCACAATTTCTGCTTCAAAACCGATAAAATTATTTTTAATACCGATAAATATCTTTTCTTTTTCTTTTTCTTTTTTTGAGTAGAATTTATTTCTTTTATTTTAATTAACTACATTAGATATTTTTGGGTTTAATGGAATCACATTACTTACCTACAAATTTAATGACATTATACTTAGTACATAGTTCAACAAATTACACTCGATCCCATTATTGATAATAGGATAACACAAAACATTTTTTGTCATAATGTTCATTCTATCACTTTCATATTAAATAAATTCATCAAGTTTTATTAAAAACGGCATCCATTTCACTTTTTTACACAGAAATGTATTTAGTGCAATTTGTTAACCATAAAGATACCAAATTGAATTCATTCAAACTTTTAGTTTATGTAACGTGACTAGTTAGAAAAGAATGGGCACATTATCGTTATGGTTTGATAAAAATACATTTAGTATTTTTTTAGTTTAACAAATTACTCATTTTTTGAATTGGTGTATATTAATTATTCTATTTATTTAAATAAATTATATTAAGTATCATTTTGATTTAATTGGAACACACTCCGTCATATGGACTTGAACCCCTTTTTGATGACACCTACTAAATTAATGTGCATAAGCATAACATATTGTCTTATATATATTATTGGTAATAACAAAATGTAATGAATGCTAATGCAATAATAACTGATTTAAATTATATTTTTATTTAACTATTTATTCTTTATTATACCCACTGTAACAATATGGATCATCCAATTATAATCAAACGGAATTAATGCGATCATTACAATTCTTTTCTCTTTAGCATTTCAATATATATATATATATATATATATATATATATATATATATATATATAAATCTATAGCATTATTCTTTGATTTATATTATTTTTAAAAACCTATTTAATCATATATATTGTAATTACTTAGACAAATATGTTTTTTTGGTATATTCTCACACGAATAAAAACATAATAATAATTTTATATCAAACACATTATAAATAGTTGATATCAATTGTTTTATTAACTATAAATAATATTTTTTATAACAAAATAATTTGTTCGAACGATATATTAATAGAATACTGCAATTATACCACCAAAGGTAGAAACATTAAAATACAATAAACAATAAATACAACTATTTATACTACTTCAAAAATACAAAAAAACACAATATCTATTATACTACTTATAGTAAAGAAAAATATTATTTGCAATCGACATTGTGTCCCTATTGCATCCCCAGCTGATGTGATACTTTTGATCTATGAGGCTCAAGCATAGTCTCAAGCAAAAGCTTAAAAATGCCTCTAATGAGAAGTGGTGAAGAACAGCTCGATGCTTGGCTTGACGTTCAAATATAGAGCATTGAACAGTGCATCAAGCAAGAGGTTCGAACAGTTCATACACTCGAACTAAAATTTTGTTTTTCAAAAATCTATCATCTCAAATCTGGTCTTAAACCTTGAGCACATATGGACTTGAGAAAGAGGGGCCTCGAGCACATCCGAGGTGAAGAGAGAGAAACCTAACATTAAGCTTCAAGTACATCTGATTTTTAAAACACATTGCAATGCCTCAAGCGAGACAAAGCTAAAAAAGGCTATGCACTAATAACAAGGCTAGATGCTAGCCAACTAGGATACCTAATTTCACAATAGTTGTGAGAGAGAGCCCACATAATTAAAATAAAGACTCGATACAATTAATTTTCACATTATACCTCCAGACAACTTGTGCCCCCTATTAAGTAATTAATTTTATTATTGATTAGGGTTTTCATATATACACCTCATATTCATTACTAATGCCTAATTCTAAAATTGGTAATGCAAAAAAAAATTATTAGTTAGAAGCTCACTCCTATATGTGCTCAGGCCTCTCCTTTATTGGACAGGCAGACACACACATAGATACTTGTTCGAACTCTTGCTCGAGCCCTGCTCTAATATCTGTTCGATACTATGTTCAAGTGATGATCCGAAAACACGCTGATGCATAGCAAAAAGATATTGATGTGGTTATTTCACATCAATCAGAGATGTAAAAATGCTGCAACGCTGGTTGTACCTAGCAATATCCAATAGTAAAATAACTCAGGATCTTATTTTTTAAAATTAATAGATATTTTATTGTAGGAGAATTAGGAAAAGAAGAATTTGGATGATTTTAGATTTAAATCTAAATAAAAAAGATACAAGGAAAAATAACATGTAAATATAAAACTCATTAGAATTAAAGAATAAATAAAATTAAGTTAATTAAAAGACAGTATTGATGAAAAAAATTAGAACAAGAATCTAATAATAAAATCTTAAATAGAAATTTAAAACAGATGCAAGTCAAATGTCTAGACAGCTAGTTGTAGAATGATATATTAATAATATAAAACAAACAATAGTATGAACATAAGTACAATCCATCACATAAACAATAAAAATGAGGTGCTACTGATACTATAATTTGAAGGCAAATTAAATAGGGTAAAACAAAGTGAGATCCAACTCGTACTCTTATATATGCATATATAAATGGAGATAGATAATAAAGTATAATGGTAAATGTTTTGGGTTATCCAATATACCCCTATCATTGTTGTTAATATGATAGAATGTCATTTTTAATAAGTTTTGCTAAAGAGATTTAATATGAGAAAACAAATAGAAAAATCAATTAATTCAAAACGTAAATCATGAAATGTTTGCAAGCAAGGCTGCAACCCATCTTATTATCTTAAAGTTTATTCTTGGAGGCCGCATCACTCGCCTGGTCAAATGCACAATTAATTGCATGAACATCTTCTGTTCTTAAGTTTTAACTAATAATTATTTCCTACCCTTTTCCTTGTGATGATTTACGACTGAAACATGGGTAGCATAAATTGTTGGGTCGTTGCCTTTATTGGACTTTTGGCAATATATTTGTGATAAATTGGCGATCATCACATGGTAGTTGGGGTTAAATAGCTTTTATACTTCAAATATAAATTCACCGCCCTATTCTCTCAACTTGCAGTTAATAAACTGTTGAACGATAAAGAAAGTGTTGCAGGAGGAGCACTTAGAAATCCGTAGTTGATGGACATATTGGACTTGGCTCCAACATATTGCTCAAGCAATCAGTTGCATCCATAAAATTTAAATGTGTATTGATCACCATAAGTAGTTCAGTTGACTGCAATCAGGTTCAGGTCATCCACAGCCTACAATTCTCTTCAGCTAATTCCACTTCTCCCTGTGGTAAAGTTTCCTCCGTTAACTGTAATTAAGATCTCACCATAGTAAAACAATTTCTGTATACATGAGCAAACCAGTGACAAGGACTCCATAATTCAGTCAAATTGTTATACATTGCTAGAATACTTCTCATAGCCTCACAAGGCTTTTTCAATTACTGCATTTGGTTGAATCCGAGTGGCGTATTGAATGCCAACAAGTAGTAAGACATATGAGCTTTCTAAGTATCAGAATTTCAAATGGCGTTGGTTGAACATTGGAGTTTGAAAGAGGGTGCTTTCTGAGGGGAAATTTCGATTTCGAATTTGATCGATCTTATAGTTTGAGGATATTATATGGCATTGCTTGTCTGAATTGAAAATGAGGTTTTCCAACGAAAAAAGCAATAGAAAAGAAAAAGGGAAAACTAATGTAGCTGCAGCAAACTGATTTTCCCAGACAAGAATTTCATATCCAGAAATTATCATAACAAGCGCGAAAAATATGATTTAGCATGACAGTTACAATGAATAAGCGTGCGGTTAATGCTTTTACATAGTAACATAGCCATGCCCGATAAACAGTGGCCAAAAAGAAGAGGAGCCATAGCTACGACCAGGGTATTGCATTTTCCATAAGCAGAAGTTCATTCATCGAAGCTACAAAGAGAATTTTATGCCCTCGTCATCGGCAGAAGTCCCTTTGAAAATCGCTAGCTTCCCCTTGTTCTCTAGCAGTCGCAGAGCTCGCATTAAAATAGTCCGATTCAACCCATGAAGTTCTGAATGACAGACAACAAGTGGGGGAAATAGACCCATAAAAATTATCATCAAGCCGTCACCCAATTTTATGGTGCAGATTAGCCACACGAATATATATGATCAGGTAACAAATACGTAGCATGCAAAGAGAATCTTTAGAGCATGTTCATTAAAAAAAATTATAAATTCAATTTTCTAGGTATCCTAGTTTTATGAGTTTCTTTTCTTGTTTCCTAGTTTATCTATAAATAGGCCTTCTATATATTAGTAAGGAAAAGAGAGCACTGGTGAACAAAGCCTGAGAGAGCTCAATGGGAGAGATATCCAGGCTGAGATAACCAACCTATCTCCACCATTCTATGTTGTTTTCCCTATTATCCTACATGTATATATATAGTTTTTACCGACTTCCTGAAAACCCATCCCTTCATTGTTTTCTTCCCTGAAGTTTCAAAGCCAATTGGAAGTACCCACCAACAAACATGAACATGGTCTAACAAGCGGCAGATTAAATTATAAGGATCGGGTATTTTATCTGTTTAACTTAAAATTGAAATGATAAATGTGTACAATATAAATCCTGAAGATGGTTCCTAGAACAATGCAAACAGCTTTAAAATAGAAGAAAAATATAAAAATAGAAGTATGAACTGTCTGAATAAAAATATAAATCTCATTTTGCACACAACGGGAATGCACCTGTTCCTCTAGATTCAGGCCCTGACCGTATTTCCTCAACGGTTATAACACTGTCTTCCAACCCATTATCCTTCACCTATTCAGTTATAACAGGAAACGAAGAAAATTTTAAATGCCGTAGCCCAGTGTGTATTTTATAATAAAAACCATGTGCATAACTTACAAAGCGCAATATTAAGTCAGCCCAGTCTGGAATTCGATGCCAGAGGATAAAACATTTCCTATGTCCTTTATCCATCCATTCCGCCCGTCCTACAAATAAAAAGTGGGCATTAACATAAGCCTAATATCATCAAATATATGAATGCAAGAGCATAGCTTCCTTCACAAGCTTGACAAACAAATCTATACCAGGAAGACCAAAACAAACCTTCTGAAACCAAAGCTGAAAGGAATGCCACCCTAGCTTCATGACTCAGAGATCCTGCACCATCATGTACCATATAATGCAACTAGAAACTGAAAAGCTAACAGGTTATGCAGAAAGAAATCATATCCATGACAGTAATTTGAGTTAGTTAATTGAAAAAATATGATATGCCAACAAAGCCAGCTACTAGAAAAATATGTGTTCTGGGGATTGAACATAGTGATTGGAGAGTCGTCAGGCCTGGCAGGCCAGAAAAGTTCAATGACAATATGATGTCCATAGACCTATAGAGCAGGAACTATATCATTGGCTAATGCCGCTAATCAATCATCATTATGAAAGATAATTTGGTTAACTTTCCAGGTTAATTCAAAACAGGGAAAAAATTATGTTAAAGCAAGGTCATGCTAGCATTTTAATTCAGAAAATAGAATAGCAGTTTTAGCTCCTAGACACTTCCAATCAGAGACCCGGGGGGTGGGATGGGTGGGTGTGTTGGTGGTGGTGGTCCCACCTTTATTGCCTTAATGATATATATATATATATATATATATATGCAATTTTAAAATTTATTTATTTATAAACAAATTATTATAATACTAAAAAAAAATATAAAACAATAGAATCATAATTTTGTATTAACATGATACTAATATATAATTATTAATATAAAATATTTATGATAGTAGGTGTAAAGCAACAAATTATACGATTATAGTTGATTAATATAGATTTATAGACTAATAAATTTATATTAGTGTGAGTTATCGAATCATAGATTAATGAATTAGATAATCTAATATCATAATCATAGATAATAATATATAATTATATATATAATATAAAATAAATAAGTTAATTAATTAAATTAAATCTATTATATTAATATATATAAATTAGATATATATATCAATAATTATATAAAGCATGACGTTATTAATATAAAGTGAGACTCACGATCGTTAATAGACAAAAATTTTATATTATACGATTGTTGGTGTAGTATGATTTAAAAGTCATCAATAAATTAACTAACTATCATATATCAAGAAAATTTTAATATATATATATATAACCTTAAATTTTTAAACAAAATTTATAAAGAATAAAGTTTCAATAAAAATTAATACACCTACGAACGATTTGATATCTATAAAAAGAATTACATTTTCATTTCATCACTTCAATATATATACTTATAATCGACAAGCTCATATATAATTATATTTTTAGTTTCCATTAATATTTAGATTTAATTAATAATATGACCTACTGTCTCAAAGTGTTAACAATAAAAATACTACTAACTATAATAGTGGTAAACGAATTATATAATTTTTAAAAAGTTGTCTAAGATTTGGTTATAGAAGAATTTGATGAATTTTTTATGATTCTATAATATTACTTGTAACCTAAATGTTGCTAATTGCAATTTGAAATAACAGTTTATAAATATGAGTTATAATAATCTTAACAGTTTATATTTCGGTTCCCTCAAACCAAACTTCCTGAATCTGTCTCTGCTTCCAATGCATTCCTGCCTTTCAATCAACTTTTTTAAAACACTACTAGCAATTATGATTTCCATGAGACTTTGAATGCTAAATAAATAGAAGCCAAATAACATTGAAATTTGTTTCAACAAATTCAATCATAATTTCAATAACCTAATAAGGGGATGGATGGTGCAAAACAACAATTAGTTAACACTCCAAGATTGAAATCTAGATGATAATGGTGGGGAGGAAAGGGTGATAATATGGGGCAAAATATGAAGGGGTGTAGATAGGAATCTAGAGTTTCACTAGTTGATATAGCTGTAGAAGTCTCAACTAGGCCACTTGTTGTATCTCGTGTGACTCTTGCATCTCATAAGGCAAATCTCTATAGACAGAACCCTTGACGTCCGTTTATAATAAGAGAATAGTCTTTTTGGATACAGTCAAATATAATAAATAACCAGGGATTCCTAATTAAAATAACTAAAACCCAGCAAACATAAGAAAAAAATGACAAGTGCTCATTAAATGGCAGACCTATGTAAAGAGAACTTTGACTCAATTAATTAATTATTGCTACCTCGAATACTTCTTTGGGAGGTAATTATCTTCTGTTGTAGTAACATGCTCTGCATCAAAGGGACAATCATATATTCAAAAACTTAAGGAGAAAAGACGTACTTTCAATCACAGGATTTGTGAACAGAACAAATTCTTCTTCTGTTCCAATCACAAATACCCTTTGAGTTCTACAGTAGTCGATAATTAGTTCCTTCCAAAGTTGCACCTGCTTTTCTCGTGTGTCCTTTACTGGCTGCAAACTACAACGATGAGAAAAGGTTCCAACATTAATAATGAGTTTCCAACACAGTGCAACAGCAAAAGTGATGAGACAAATGTAAACTGAAATATGAAAATAAGTATTTAAGGCTACTACTTATTTATTTCAAATTGGTAAGAATCTAGCAACTACAAGAATTTGAGCCCTAAATACAAAGTTATAACTAGCTTCATTTTTCAGATCAACTATTTAAAAATCCAATCTTGGGTTTAATAAGAAATTTTTGGAACTGGAATATGAACAGAACTCGAAACAAGTATGTTTTCATTGTAAACCAAAAAAAAAAAAAAAAACAATGGAAGGCATTGTTAGGTTTCAAAAGATGCAAAATTGTCCAACCCATAGAGATCCATTGATATTATGCGTGGCTCGCATATAGGAAATAAAATCATATATATCAAGGCTTTCAAATAGAATAGAAATTCAAATTTCTGTCATTAGTTTTGAGATCCAATACTCAAACAACTTGCAAAATGCGAACAAATATAATTCATATATGATAAGGCATCATCAGTCAGACGAACCAAGACCTATGATGACAGGCAAGCATATAAGCATATAATATTCACCCATCTTCAGGGAAATAGATACACATATCATACCCATATATATATATATATATATATATAAGCACCAAAACGATGATAAATTCGCTATAAAATTAAATCAGAGAATAGGTGGAATTAAATACGTAAAGTATGGTGGGTAATTGAAGAAGTGGGGCAACTTGAAATCACCCAATTTCTGCATCTTCCCTCGTAGGACTAGGATTTCCTTCACAACCAAAAACCAGCATACAATCGCATTTCTGCATTTAAAAAACAGAAACAGAAACAGAACAGTTGTAACATAACATAACTACCCATGACTGGTATTTATTATTTTTATTGAACATAAAAACCTTCGTTGTTATTACGAAAATCATATATCATCATTACTAAATAGATGATTGCAACATATATATATATATATATATTAGATAGAGAGGGAGGGGGGCTGGTAACCAAACATCCCTATGATCGTCATATTGAAACAGCTACCTTTAACGTACGAAAGATACTAACTCTGCGGATAGAGGAAGCAGTAGCCTGAGGAGTCGTGGAATGAAGATCGTGTTTTCAGCGTTTTCGCGGATCTATCCTACCATGGTAAGTGGCGAGTGGTTGTAGATTCAAATATAAATATAATATTTAAATAATATTTTTTAAATATTTAATTTACGTTCTAATAATATTATATTTTTTTTTAACAATTAAAATATTTTCAAGATTATTTTAATTATTTCATGTGTATTTTAATAAAAAATAATGAGTGTGAATATTAATTTCCTACTGATAATCTCAACCATTTCATTTGAAAATCTTTGATTTCAATTCATCACATTGAATATTATTATTCAAACATTTTTAGAAGTGTTATAGTTATTTCATCCTGATAATGTGTATTTTTATAAAAACAGTAGGTGTGAGTATTAATTTCTTAATAATAATATTAAAAACTTTCATCCCAAAAACTTTAATTTGATTTTGATTCATTGGATTCGTCTTACTAAGTTTTTCATAATTTTATTGTCCTATGGTAAATCTAGACTAAAAGACATGTTAGAATACTAATATTGAACTCATCAAATGTTTTTTCTAAATTGTATATATGTGACTAAATATTAATCGGTTATAATTAAAATATGTATTTTAACTATAAATTTTAAAAAATTATGACTCTATTGTTTTTCATAAATTATGACTAGTAGATGCAGAAAATCTAATCTTATTGTTGTTATATTAAGGTTGGGTGAGTCCAATTATTTTTATACTAGTTTTTAGAGTTATCCCATAATTTTTGGCATATTGATTTTGATACGTCTATGGCCTATATATGGTCTTGAAGTTGTTTATGATAATCCAAATAATCGTGCTATCACTAATATTTCTCTCATGTTGAGTTTGTTTCTAATCTTTCTCATGTTGACCGAAAATAAATCATGATAATACTATCGAAACAAAAGATGCATTTTTGAAGTAGTTAGAGAGAAGAATTAATGAATTATAAAGACATGACATTAGGATCCATATCCCATGTAATATGCAAGATCTTGACCTAATAATTAAATGTGTATATATACATATTTGATATTACATATTATTAAGAAAATTACAAATATATGGTTAACGAAATGGTAAAAAATGAATATATTAATCAGATTGATAATTGAATGTTGATGTGTTATAATTTTATCTATCAATGATTAATATGTAAATACTTGTTAAAATATTATTTGCGATTCACATACTAACACGTTAGTAGTCGATCGCTAAGCTAATCCCAGGTTAAATCATCTAATTCCAAATCGGTTAGTGTAAATATACTATTTTCTTTGTTTGCATTTAAAAAAATGAAATAAAGCGCTAAAAATAATTTTATATATTTTTTGAACTTTTGTTTCTAAATGATTTTGTTTTTTAAAAAATCTCTTTTGAAAACATAAAAACATGTTGGGCCAATCACTCGTAGACTATATGTACTGCCCCCAATCGCTCTTGTTGGGCCAAAATCGGTTTGGGCCAGTATATATTTACATAATATTACCAAAGAAATGAAAATAATATTATTAGACAATAACATTAAGAAAGGTACTATAATCCACTTACAGGCATCTGGGGGCTCTCTCTGCCAGCAGAACGATACCCTAAATAAATCTGGATTCAAGCAACACTAGTCTGCTCATTTCTTAAACCCTAAACCCTACCATTCAATCACACACACACTCACACAAGAGTGATCTTTACTGCTTGCTATGCTTGAATTTGGGGGTGGGTGTTTGTGGGGAATGAATCAGTGAAGAAGAGAAACAAACGGGAGTGTCCGCGACTCACCCACCGACACCCAATGCATCAACGCCGCCTCGCAGTCTTCTTCGGCGATCAGGTACTCACCAGAACCCAACTCAGACCCAAGAGGCTCTCCCCTGCCCCTACTCTCCTATTTGGCATCACCCCCAGCCGACAACAACCTACTCCTCCAAACGGGGATGTCGGGTCTCTGCGCTTCTCCTCCTCCTTCGCGGCCTCCATGCCGCGGAGGGTCACCGACCCTGACAATCCCTCCAACATGCTGAAGGAGGACCCGGTCTCCATTTGCACCCAAATGTGGATTGAAAATTTCCGAGAACCCGATAAGACCCTCACTAATTTGTCCACTTACCTTAGGAAATTTGAGCTGTGGGTGATGGCGTACCAAAAGGTGGCCTCCGACGAAATCGGGGCCTACGTTCCCCCGGAGCGCCGTTGAGAGGCCTGCCCTGGTGGACCTGTTGGCCCTTAGGAACGCCGTTCTAGATTCTAGGTTCAAGTGGGGAGCCAGGTTGCAGTTCTTCATACGGTCCCCCAAGGACAAGATCGACTACGAATCTCTTTCAAAGAACAAGATTAGAGCTATCCTGACCACCACCCAGCCCGCCCCCTTCCAGGACAAGATTGTTCAGGAGGTACTGCTTATGATACTTGAGCCCGTCTATGAGGCTCGGTTCTCGGAGAAGTCGTATGCCTTCAGGCCTGGACGGACTGCCCACACTGCACTGCGGGTCATTCGCAGGAGCTTTGCTGGTTACATGTGGTACATAAAGGGGGATTTGAGCACAATCTTGGATGGGATGAAGGTGGGTTTGGTGATGAATGCATTGATGAGAGATGTTAGAGATAAGAGGGTAATTGATTTGATAAAGGCAGCATTAGTCACCCCCGTGATCACCACTCCGCCGGACCAAGTGAAGCCCCCGAAGAAGGTTAAGAGGAAGTACCAGAAGAAGAGAGTCTTGGCAGAAGATGAGCCGAAGCCTGACCCTTATTGGTTGCAGACTTTCTTTGGGTTCGCCCCTGAGGAGGCTGAGAGGCTTCCTTCTTGGGGACATTGTGGAGTCCTCAGTCCCCTCTTATCTAACGTGTGTCTGGATGAGTTGGACAGTTGGATGGAGGGTAAGATTAAGGAGTTCTATCGGCCATCAAAGAGTGATGTCATATGGAACAGTCCTGAAGGGGAAGTTGAGCAGGGAAACACATCCTGGCCAGAATTTGTTCCCACAAGTGGTCCAGATAAGACTCGCAAGATGGATTACATTCGATTCGGGGGTCACATTCTGGTTGGAGTGCGAGGGCCTAGGACAGATGCAGCAGCATTAAGGAAGCAGTTGATTGACTTCTGTGATCAAAAATATCTTCTCAAGATGGATTATGAAAGCCTCCCTATTGAGCACATAACTCACGGTATAATGTTTCTTGACCACGTTTTGAGTCGGAGGGTCGTGTATCCGACGCTACGATACACAGCATCTGGTGGGAAAATTATTAGTGAGAAGGGTGTGGGTACTCTGTTGTCTGTCACAGCAAGCTTGAAGCAGTGCATCAAGCAATTAAGGAAGTTGCAACTTCTTAAGGGGGACAGGGACCCAGATCCACAGCCTTGTTTTAGAATGTTCCATGCCACTCAAGCCCATACAAATGCTCAGATGAACAAGTTGCTTGCCACTATAGTTGAATGGTACAGGTTTGCAGACAATAGGAAAAAAATTGTCCATTTTTTTTCTTACATTGTGAGGGGTTCACTTGCAAAGCTTTATGCTGCAAAATACAAGCTCCGGTCACGAGCACAGGTATATAAGATTGGATCACGCAATCTGGCCCGGCCTCTGAAGGAAAAGAAGGGGCTGTCTCCAGCGTTTAACGAGTTGCTGAGGATGGGTTTGGCGGAGTCAATAGATGGACTTCTATACACTCGCATGTCACTTGTACCTGAGCCTGATTACACTCCTTTCCCGACTAATTGGAGGCCTGATCATGAGAAGGCTTTGCTTGAATACATAAGGCTTGATGATCCAAAAACCTTGGAAAAGCAACGAAGCTGCCTATGGGAGCAGGGTCTCATTTCTCCACAAGATTATGTTTCGATGATTGTTTGGAACTACAAGAGGAATACAATTTTAAAAGATCAGCTATTCTTGACAGAGGGTTGGGGCAATGGCACTGAAAGACATAAAGGATTGATGATGGATTCGAACATGGAGAGCAATGCAAACCAAAACGAGGAAGACAATGATGATGATAACAGAGAAGAAATCGGTGCAGCATAAATGTAAGATAAGTTTCAAATTTTAATTGCAAAATTATTTATATTCAATATTTATTGTAAATTTAGGCTGCCTTGAAATACAACATATTTACATTTCTATCGTTACAAATTCTACAGCCTATGAGATGATCAAGAAAACAATTGATGCCATTTTGTTTATGGTTGGCTGGGGAAGTTCTGCTGCAGATAGTAGAGACTGGAGTGCACCTCTTCAAGGACCAATCTTGTGTTTGTGAGAAAGCTTCGAAATGACTGCCTGAAGCAGCAGCTTTCGGTCCCATTACGTGCTGGATGAAAACCTACCTATCTTTTTGTCATTGACAATATTGGCTAGAATTGCTTGTTGTAGATCATTGATCTAAACTTTAGGCGAGGCATGGTCACATGTGGAATTATGAAATGTGTATTCCTTCAAAAAATTCAATTTCTTTTTGCCTCTCCTCTTTGCTCATAAATTACACATCTGATTCGAATTATTGATTATCCTGTGAATGAAATTTAGTAATATGATTTGGTTCTTTGTTGGCAATTATAATGTTTATATGTGTTTTGCAAAGTGGCTTCTAAAACACATTATGTTCATGTGAATGTGGTGGTGCTGCACAAGTCTTCAATTGTATTTTTCTAAAATAACTATTGAACCTATCAATACTTTACATATTACCTAGGAAAAGAGAATACATATATGTATCAAGGTTGTCGCTTTACGAAGTGCAAAAAAAGTGCTTGCATACTTCTCATTGCAACTACTATCATAAATATTATACTTTCAAATAGGATCTCTTTTGTTAATATTTACACCTACTACCTCTTATATTCTGGTTCATGCATAGTCTTGGGCACTGGATAGCGAGGAAGAGATGCATCATTGGAGAAAGAGCTGGGATGGTGTCAGTAGAGAGTATTGAAGATGGCATTGGAGATAGCATCGATTGTCTGGCATTGAAGATGGCATCAATTGTCTGCCATTGGAGATGGCATTTGACGTCGATCTCCTAATGTCTAGAGATTGCATTGGTGGAGAAATTGATTGCCTAGAGATGGCGTCGGTGGAGAGATCAATCATCTGGCATTTGGAGAGATCGTGGTCGATGGCCTTTGAACCTCTCTTTTTATTATGTTTTTAGAGTTAAAGGCGATGTGCCTCCCTGAAGTCCTGGATGGCGCTAGCACTGTGCTTCATGCACTTAAGCATCGGGCTGCTCGCTTTTGACAATGATTATGTAAATGGGAAAAAGCAACAGGTGAGTTATCTTTGCTCTTTGCTCAAGCACTCATTATATGAAAGAAGCAAATCCTCTTATTTTTTAATTTTCTATTTAATTTATAAATGTTTTGCTTTCATATCCCTCTTATTGTCATTGTGCTAGAGTTCTAGCATTTAAACATCCTAATTGTCTTACTACTCTGCTCCGTTAGATTGATGCAGCATGTAGCTGCGATCAGTCATTATGTATTTCTGCATTTTGGCCTTGGCGAGTTTGCTTATCTTTATATGAACCGTGGCTTTTATAACTGTTGAGCTTGCCGATCATATCAGCCGCAATGCAGAAATGTAACCATTTTCAACGTTGCAGGGTCTTGCACATTCAAAACAATTGATCTTGGAGCAGCTGCAGACTGCAAGAAGGGATCAACTACATTCTGTAGGTTTTTAGATTTGTGGTAAGTTCCATATAAACAAATCCTTTGAGTTAATTGTATAATGAACTAACTAGATCATTGAGAAGGCTTTACGATTTCTTGTGATGTGCATGGGATGGTCTATCATATAATGTGAAAAGTTAAAGAAAATTTGGATGAGTTGGGATTTTGAAAAGATGAAGAAAAAAATGTATCTGACTTAAGTTTAACAAATTCTTGTACAATCTTTTTGGTTAAAAGTGACAATAATAATTTGAATTTATTTTGAGCTGTATGCAGGAAACCTAATTTTCTGAATACCCAAATACTAGATGCTTGAATTTGGAGGTTTTCTTTTACTTTGCAGTTTCTTATTATCTTTTAGAAGTTTCTGGTCTACAAACCTAAAATCCAGATTGTTAATTTTTGTTAGTCCCAGAGTAGGCCTGATGGAAGTGTACACTACTGACAGCCCTTTTTATTTTCCTAGGACAGAATGTTGCATTACAAGATGCAGTGACTGACTTCCCACTACGACGCAAGAAGGTGGTGCAGAGCGCAAGGGAGGCGATCACTGCTGGCAGGGGATATAGAGACGAATTGGTTGTTGGAGGACAACCATTTTTTTTATTCTGGCTTTGTGAATGAGGCAGCGACCCACGATGAAGAGAGGACAGGGGGTATGTGGAGAACTGGGGCAAATGCAGAAGACGAAAGCCATTCTTCATGCACTCAGCAACCGGATAAATGACTCTGGGTTCTCTTGCACCTAGGCTAGAATAGCACAACCAAGTAAATATTTTAGCTAACGTTGGATTTTGTGCCACAGAACGGATCAAAGAATTGATTGCCCTCTGCAGTATCTGACCCGTTCAAGCCACCTGGGCCGAAGAATGGAACAAACGTAATCCGGGGCGGATTAGTGATTTTGTTGAAGTTGTCTGCCTTGAAATGCTTTGTAAATCGCCTATTGTTCAGCACCTTTCTATCAAGGATGCTTTCAAGAGTAATCCTGCGAGGCGACAACTCTTTTGAAGGCTCATTTTAATATCCATTCGTTTCGCGTTTTTTTTTTTTAAAAAAACCTTTTTCTCAACCCATCTCCCTAAATGAACATAAAAACCAAGTTTGCTTTAGGAAATGTGCTAATTAAAAGTCCAAGATCTTTTGTTATAGCCCTAGAATCGCTTGTGCAATTTAGTAATGCCTCAAGCGTAAATGTTCCCTATTTCCTTTCAGAACGGGTGGGTTAGTTTGGTAATATTTTTGAAAGGTTATTTTTACTTATAAGCAAAAGTTATTTGATAAGCTTAAAAAAATTATTTATAAAAAGTTTTTTTGTTTTTTTAAAAGCATAATAGTTTAAAAGATGTTTTTAAAAGTTGAAAAAAAGTAGTTTTGAAAAAAATAAAATGCCAAATGGGGAGGGAAATTGTAATGTTAAATGGAAATTTTTGATTTTTTTCTTATTTTTTATAGTAATTTTATTTTAAATTTATTAAATATTTATTAATCATTTAAAAATCTATAATACTTTTAAAATTATATTTTACTAAATACTTCCCTATTTATTTGTATAGTAGTTTTTTTTAGTATAACTAAAATTATTTTTTTTAAAGATAACATTACAAAACTAGATCCGTATGTTACAACTATTTATACACCATTTTCACCTATAAGTTTTTTTTTCCTTCGATTTTGTAAAGGATTTCTTACTTGTTAAAGACGGGTACTCATAGTTGTAAAATTAATATGATTCCCTTTGTTTTTTTGTGTTCTCGACATCCTATTAGGGTACTCATAGTTGTTTTTATATCATTTTTTCATAATTCTATAGATTTAAATTACTTTTTATTTCCCTATATATCATAATAGATTCTCTTAATTACTCCCTATATAATTAAAATAATATTTATTATTATTATTTATTTAATAATTATTTTTTATAATTTAATATATAATAACAGTAAAAGTTATGAGAAATGTGAATGAAATAGGTGAAATAAATTTTTTATATAAAATTTAGTAATGATAGGAAATAAATAGTGTTTCCCAATACGTTGAAAAACACTATACAAATCATATAGAAAAAGTTAAATATAGGACTTCTGCTGTGATGATGATTTTATGACTTTTTAACTTTTTTTCTCTAAATTTAAGGAAACAAACTAATATAGAGAATCTGCTACTAGTACTTTTACATCTTCATTTTCTTATTTTGGTATAATATTATTTACCGTTTCCTAAAAAACAAAGAAAATAAAAATAATTTTAAAAAACAGATAAGGTAAACTCAGAGTGTGTACCGAATTTGGTCAGAATCGTCATATAAGAGCACTAATAGTGGACTAATTGAAAATTTCAATAAATTTATCTACATGGGTTAATATTAGCCACCAATTATAAATTTTATTAAAATTATAAATTTCGAGACAGTAGCTAGTCAAATTTGATTAGTTAATGACTTAAAAATTATAATTTTAATAAAATTTATAGTAAATATAAAATTTTTAAATATAATCTATGATTAATCTTATTTTATGTAAATAAATTTATTAAAATTTATAAATAGTACTTGCTCTAAGTAGAAAGTTCCGGATTTTTGTAGTCCAAAAGCAGCCCAGAGGAATCTTAAAAGAGACAGTTATTATAAGAGAGGCCTGCCTAGTTCTTCACCAGTCACCTCCTTCTTATCTATCCTCCACCACACCACTAACCATCACTGACCACAACACCCTGCAAAAGCAGAGCTTCTCTTCTCCAAACTCCATTGATGGCTGTAGTCAGCCAACAACAGCAGCTGCAGTCGCAGAGACTTCTTACTACAACACCCACCATCCCCACCGCTGCCGCTGCCAAGAACACCAACCTTCTCCTCCGGAGGAAGAGGTGCTGCTGCTCCGCGATTGCCATCGACGCGCCGCCTCCCTCTCTGGCAGGCGTGGCCGGCGTCAGGTGGGGCTCCGCCTGCCTGCAGGGCCCCCGCGAGGAGATGGAAGACGCCGTCGTTCTTCAGCTCAATGGCCTCAACGACTTCTCCTTCGCCGCCGTCCTCGACGGCCACGCCGGCTTCTCATCCGCCAAGTTCCTCAGGTATAATTATATGAAGGTGTTATGATATATATACACAAAATACATATGATCTAAGCAAAACACAAGTCACACGAAAGACACATGTACGTGGGAAACACACCTGCAATATAGAAATATAGAGGGTGTTTGAGGAATTCAGAATACCTTATTTTAATACCGTAAGTGTCCAGGAAGGTTGATTTTTTTTATCAGGTATCAATATAATTAAGGTATTATCAGAAGCATCGTGTGGTTGCATAGACGCGGTAGCACTAGGCGGAAAATATAAAATTATGAATAAATCCCACATCAGCCACGCGATTTTACAATGATGTTGCCGATTGGACACATTATTTTTCTTATCAGAAAGAAAGAAATATGATCTACGCAAACACAGATCAACAAATCAAGCCAAAGACACGTGATTATGTGGAAAAATGGAGGAGATTTGGAGATTTCGTTTGTTTTAAAATTATAAATACATATTTAAAGGCCAACATGGTCCGGTGTGCTTGTTTTTATCTTTTTTTAGCTTCTTGCAAACATAAACATTAGTCGATACAGAAAACATCAACTCCCCAAGACACCCTCATAAGCTCCCACGAGAGCCCTCATAATGAGCAGGTGTCTTTTTCTTATTCTTTTTCTGTTCAATTTTAAGTAGCTTTCTTCATTTGATGCCCCATGGCAGGGATGAGCTGTATAAAGAGTGTGTTGCAGCTCTGCAAGGAGGGTTATTGCTAAGTGGAAAGGACTTCAAATCGGTTACTGCAGCATTGCAGGAAGCTTTTCAACGAGTCGATGCAAAACTGCTAGATTGGTAATCTGGAGGATCAGACTCCCAATATGTCGGATGAAAATTTATTTTATGTCTCAGTGTGATTGTACTTGTTAATTGCAATACTATTGCATGTTAGGATTTATATCCTGTTTCAATTTTTAAAGGATTGAGATGAATGGAGAGGATGTTGAATCTGGTTCAACGGCAACAGTTTTGTTCATGGGAGATGATGTTATGTTCGTCTCTCATGTTGGTGATGCCTGCTTGGCAAGTGTCTGATCTTTGATTTTCTTAATTTCCATGTTTAAACTTGCCATAATGTGAGGGATTATCTACCTTGAACTATGGAATTATGGATTTGATGTTTTATGATGTTAAGGTTTCTTCAATGCCACGCTTGATGCAGGTTCTCTCCCGTTCAGGGAAGGCCGAAGTACTGACTAATCCTCATCGCCCTTATGGTAACAAGAATGTTTCTCTTCAAGAGATCAGAAGAGTCAGAGAAGCAGGTGGATGGGTGTGTTTTCCTGTTGCTTTGTATCATTTTTTAATTTGAATGGCAATGATGGGCCTTGGATATTTGGATTGTAATTCCTACTTCATGATCAACGCGCATATAGATTGTCAATGGAAGAATTTGTGGAGACATCTCTGTGTCCCGTGCCTTTGGTGACATCCGATTCAAGACGAAAAAAAGAGAGTTTGTTCCTTGTTCTCTCATACATTAGTTCAAAATTTTCCTAGAAATTATCGCTCATTGATGGCAAACTTTTATGAGATGCTACCACAAGCATCCTACTGATTCTAGCCTATTTACTAAAATTGCTTGTGACAAGGATGCTGGAGAAGGGTGTTGAGGAAGGGAGATGGACCCAAAAGTTTATGTCAAGGTAGGATATCTCATATTTCCAAATCATTGGTGGTTCTCTTCCCCTTTCCCTTATCATGCCCCCTTAACAAAGCTGGTAAGCAGGAATTTCTATGTTTTGTTTAATTTATTATAGTGTGCATCAAACACATATTGTTGTGCTCATGACCCAATGGAATTCATGGATCCAATTAAAATACAGGCACTTGGATTATTTATTGGATGTATGCAGATCCATTTAAACAATGAAAACAAACTACTGTTATATTTTGAAAGAGCATGACTATAATTTTGATATATTATGCTAGTAATTTGGACGAACTATAGTTTGGAACTGATCTGTAACATTTCAAGTTCACAAGGTTGATTTAATGCATTAGCTGTGTCATAACAGAGTTCAGTTCCATGAAGATTTGGTTATTGCATTGCCTGATATTTTCCAAGTTGCTCTTGGGTCGGATGCAGAGTTTCTCGTATTAGCGTCTGATGGATTATGGGATTACATGAACAGGTTCTCTGGCCATCATTTTGCCCTTGGCGTCCTATATTCTATGCGCACAATGAGACAACCAGCATTGTTCCGTCTTTTGTCGGTATAATCTGGTGAAGAGGCTCATTTTAACTTTTTTGTTTGTTTCAGCTCAGATGCTGTAAATTTGGTTAGGGGTCAACTTCGAGATCATGGAGATGTTCAGGTAAAGGATGTGTTTTGTGCTGATTACTGATTTTTTTAGCAGCTTAACAATCAAATGCTTTTTAAAATTTGTTCAAAAATTTTCAGCTGGCTTGTGAAGCTCTTGCCCAAGAAGCTCTGGTAATGAGTTTTCATAAAGGATTGTCTTTAACCTGTATTCTAGTTCATATTGCAAGTTCTAATGGCCATGTAAAAACATATATATGCTGCAGAATCGGCACTCACAAGATAATATCAGTATTATCATTGCTGATTTAGGGTGAGTCTACAAGTTTAAAGGGTTACCTCTTATTTTCTACAGCGTCACTTCGATCTGATATTGTTTTTGCTAGCTGAATTGACTTGTTTGACTATTATTCTGTCTTGCCATTGAGTTATCTTTAGGCGAACAGATTGGCATAGTCTGACATTGCAAAAACAGGGTGTTGTGAGTGAATTAGGCCAAGCTTTTGCTACTATCGGAATCGTGTCGTTTGGAATTTGGATGTCATCTCTGCTCTCTCTGTAAACTCATAGCGGTCTTGTACTGTGTATAAATCATTATATATTTCTGCACTTATTTTCTTTTCAAAGCATGTAAAGGATTATATCATTCTGGATTTGATGTCTCTAAAGGTAAAATTCACAATGTACATTCTTACTTTAATGTTAGTCATTGCATGTTAGGCTCCGTCCAGCTTAAAACATTCTTCGCCCTAAAATATTTTCAAATGAAAATAATTTTCAAGAAAATATTTGTTTTTCCTGGGTTGGTTTGCATCTCCCAAACATATTTTCCGATGTTTGACCCATAAATGATTTAAATACTCAAGTGGTGTGCATGACTCGGCTGTAATCATCAATCGGTATGTCATTAACAAATTAATTCTTTTACTCTTTAACTGCTTGATCAACGCATTAGGACCGTAATGAATCTCAATATTAATATTTGGTGAATTTATTAAATTTTTAACGGATATTAATTAGCGGATTGAGTATTGAAAAAATTAAATGTATAAAATATAAAATAATAATAATTAAATGTATATTATTTTATTCACTAAATATTTATGATTTTGGATGAAAAAAGATGTCAGATTTATAGATCACAATGTTATAAACTTACAATTAGAGGTATCGCATCACATAGCTCTTATGTTTTACAATAAGAAAAACGATAATGAACTAATTTCTAATGAATAGATAATAAGATCAACTTTATTTTTATAAATGGGTGCAGCGAGTTGGGTTAATTGCGGGTATGAGCATTCTCACCTTCTAACCAATCTAATCCACCATAAAATAAAAAATTTCAATTGTCTTACTCATTTGTATAATTTTTATGAGTAGCGAGTAGGTTTGGGTTGGGTCGGACGGATAAAGCGGGTTAGACGGGTAGATACACATCCTTATACTCGACAACTCACTTGATATTCGTTCGATTCGAGTTCGAATTCAACATTGTAAAAGCTTGACTCGCCATTGTACAAACTTGATTCGGTTTGATTTGATTACTTTACAAGTTTGGCGTAGATTGTTTATAAATTTATCTAACATAGGCCTTTAAATAAATGATATGCCCGATATTCGCTCAACTAAGTTTGACTCGAACTTAAACTTAACATTGTATAAACTTGGATTCAAGATCAACTCGGTTTCTATACGAATGAACTTGATTTAGTTCCTGTACAAGCTCAAATCGAACTCGACTAAGCTCGCTCAGCTCAACTCAACTCATTTACATACGTACGTGACATAAAATGCTCCAAAAAATAATGAAAGTTTAAATAAAAACAACAAATAATGAACACCATTCAAAATTATAGTTTATAACCATTTCCATAACACAACAGTAATACTATTAATCCAATTTCTAACACATAATCAAAATACTAAATATAGGTCATAAATACATATTTTTGGAGAAATAATTCTCCAATCAAAACTTTCATAGTCTAGGAGTCTTAACCATGAAAGCTCAGCCAAACTTTTCTTCCTAAATCATATAATACAAAATCTTTAGGTGTCATCACTTGCTTCATGAAGCTCATTTGCATTGATGGGCCCTTGATTTTCAAAAGTCATGACTATATTTTCCAAATATGACAATCTCTTTAAGTTGTAAAGTTGTTTCGCCATAATTGGTTTCTTCATTGGCATCATAGACTTCTTTTAGTTTAGGAGTCTTAACCATGAAATCTCAGCTAAACTTTGCTCCCTCAATCATATAATACAAAATCTTCATATGTCATCACTGTTTCATGAAGCTCATTTGCATAGGCCCTTGATTTTCAAAAGTCATGACTATATTTTTCAAATATGACAATCTCTTTTAAGTTGTAAAGCTATTTCGCCATAAATGCTTTCTTCTTTAGCATCACAGACTTCTCTTTCTATAACTCTAAATGAGAACAAAAGGAACCAATAATCTCCAGCATGTTTGGTACGCTTGATTTGGGTACATCGTTGGTGGGCTTGGTGGGACTCACCCTAATTTAATAATAATATACTTTGAAAATAGTTGTTAAAAATAATAGTTATTTTTAAAAATTATTTATAACCGTTTTCTGTCTTTAAATCTAAACTCGATTCTATTAGAAGACTTTTTTTTCTATTTTATTACTTGGTCTCATCAAATATTATTATTTTTTAAATTTTTTAATTCAAATTTAAAATACATTTTCTTTTCTACAAAACATAAATTGTTTTAAAATTATAATTTAATATAAACTCTATTAGAATATATAAATCAAAACTCATACTAAATAGACTCTTTTTCATTTAAAGCTAGATCCCATTTAATTCAACTACAAAGGTGAATTTTTATCACCAAGTAACCATAACATTCCAATCCCAAGCTTTTACCAACAATAGTAGCCATTTGATCATAAAACTTTTTTTCTATTAAAATATTGTATATGATTAGGATAGTATGTTAAAAGGAAAATCAAAATGTCAGACAAGATAATATAATTCTAATATAACTCAACCTGAGCTAAGGTGGCGCCTTGAGGCGCCACATCGATGCATAGACACCCTAGAACAGGCATCCCAATGCGCCAATTTGTTAATGCCTGCCTCGATCGACTGAGACGAGTTAAGGGTCCTGTTCTCCTGCCCTAACTCGTCGAAGCCTCCTCTATCTCATCAATTTGCCTCCTTAAGTTGACATTGCTGATTTTTTTCAATTAACCTCCTCTCTCCTGCAGCTTCGCCTTCGCTTGACATCGCCTTTGCCATTTGTCTTCTCTCTCAACATCTTTGCCATCACTGCCTAACTCCAAGCTACCGCTTAAATATTAAAGCCATCAGAAATCACCACCATGCCCTTGATAACCACCGCTCATTATTGCACCTGTTGGTTTCCTATTATTATTGTTTAATATGTTTTTGTTTTTATCAATGTGACTTGATTTGTTTGGAGATTGAAGATATTAAATCACAAATTCAAAAGCAAAATGGAAATATCAAAAGGTAAAAACACTTAAAACATGAAATAACATAATATTACAAAAATTAAATAAAAAACAATGGCATGGCATTATTTGATATATAAGTATGCAACTGATTAGAAATTTGTAAAAATAATTCATATACATATAATATTTTGAAATAATAATGCACATTATAAGTGAATGTTTATAAAATAGTTTCACAAAATGATTTATTGTTTAGAATATGTTCTTTGCAATACTATGCATTTTACAAAGTTATATATAGTTATAAGAAAATTATTCTAACAGTGCAATACCATTAGGACATTTATCACTGAAAATGACAAAAGATTATTATAACAAAAAAATATTTTTTCATGATTTTTTTAAGTCCATAGAGAGAGCCATATATGTGAATAAATTTATGAAATGCATGGAGGTGGTGTTGGATCCTTTACTCCCAAGTCCCAACCATGACTTCTCATCTTGCTATGTGTGTAAGTATGTTGGCTCTTGCGTAGGAAACGTTATTAAGTATTAATATTTTAAAAGTCATTAAAAAGTTTCAAAAAATAGAGAAATAAAAAAAGTTAGTGAAGAAAATAGAAAAATGAGCATAAAAAGATAAGAGTTTTGTTTCCCATGGAAGTACCACACAACCGAAAACTAACTTAAACTTTATGTAATAAACTCCAACAATAATTAATTAATTAAAAATAATATGTAACTAGCTCATAGTATTATTGTAAACCAGTGACTAAAGTGAGGCCGTGATTAATTTAACAAAATTATTATTATTTCCTCCGTTGATATGCTATCATGTCATCATAATATGTAGCATTACAATCCGATTAATATATATATATATAAGAATAATTATAAATCAATAAAAGTATATTTATTCATATTGAATATTTTTTATCAAATAATTATATTGATTTGCATTATAACAAATTCATAATGTTCTATTTATTATCATATAAATAATAAATAATTATATATACGCAATAAGTACAAGTGCGAACATATATGTAGATATATATATATATATATATGTATATATATGTATATATATATATATATATATATATATATATATATATATATGTATACATATATATATATATAAGTTTCCTTTTCATGTATTGAATTTTGTTTCCTTTTAATTATTATATTTTTATATTGCCGATGAAGCCCACCATAAGGTATATAAATAACTGAGGACAGATGCAACAATCAATCGATCTGTCTTCTCTTTCCCTGTACCTCTGCTTTCCGATTGCGTAGTAGGGTTTCAAATCAATCTCTCTGCATGCCGCGGCGAAGAAGAAAAGTCACGTCGACGGAGGCGACGACGGCGGAGAAGAAATGCAGGCTGATAAGTTCGGACGGGGAGTCGTTCGAAGTGGACGTGAAGGTGGCGGAGGAATCGCAGACAATCAAGCACATGATCGAGGACGGGTGTGCGGACGGGGCCATCCCGTTGGAAAACGTGACGGGGAAGACATTGGGCAAGGTCATCGAGTACTGCAAGTATCACGCTGAGGTTCCCAAGGGGACGGATCTGTTCCCCATCTCCTCCTCGGACGCGATCGACATGAAGAAGTGGGACGCGGATTTCATTGACCTGGAGCACGGACTGTTCTTCGATGTCTTGCTCGCCGCCCACTACCTGGACATCAAGGGCCTCTACGACCTCTTTTGTCAGAGCATCGCCGACAACATGAAGGGGAAAACAATCAAGGAGATTCGCCGTTTCTACTACATCGAGAATGACTACACCCCCCGAGGAGGAGGAAGCCATTCAGAAGCAGTACCCCTGGGCTTTCGAGTGACCATTCATCTACTTTCAATAAATTTCTTTTTTTTATTATTATTATATATTGCAGTCCTTTAAAAAAAATTTTACCTTTTTGTTTTTGTTATGCCTGTTTCAACTTAAAATCTTATCATGATTTATTAATTTTCAATTTTCAAATTGCCCTAAAATGTAAATTAAGAACAGTAGTAGTAGTAGTTCCAAATCTTTATTATGAGATTGGTACATTGCGTACATGTCCAATCAGAACTAATCAAATTGCCATCCACCAATGCTTTGAACTTGCTTATCTATAGCCACCATTTGATTGTGCTCATTGACCTCGACCTCCATTTGATTGGTTCCACTAACCACAACCTTCATTTGGTTGTGTTCCATGACCTCGACCTATATTTGATGGAGTAGAATGTTTGTGTCCTCCACTTGGTCTTCTGAGATTCAACTTTGACTCCAACGTGTGATCAAGCATTATGTGGCCTCCTGCATTGCTGTGAATGTGCAGTTTATAAAATCATAGTGATTCGAGCATCTCCCCTACACTTATTGTCTTTAAATCCTTTGACTCTTCTGTCACCATCGTGCTCGAACTTGGGTGTAAGTGAATGTAGCATCTTCTTCAAAACTCAGACTTCTTCTAGCTTCTCGTTGCTCCTTTAGATCTCGATCACAGCTACAAATAATTGAAAATAATAGTCAGATTTTTTTTTTTTGTCTTATTTCATTGAAGCTAACTTCACGGTAAAAAAAATTTTAAATACTTCGTTTAAGGTGTCTCAAACTACTTCGCCAGTCAATACTTTCACAACTTTTTTGAAAGTCAGTCATCAAAACGTACGATGCCTTATTATTTTTCTTTTATTGCTATCTTAGTGTGGCCTTTTACTCTGCAGTATAGGTGACTTCTTAATTTGAGGTGGGATTGACGAAACCGTAATTTACAATATCACATATGTCTTACAATACAAACGGTGCTCTGAATTAGACACATCATTTCTCATAGTTCTCTTTCGTTAGCTTGGAAAACTCAAAGTTGTGCCATGTTGGAAAACATAGGTATATACTAATACTAAATATTAAATTTTGCTCTAATACCAAATGTTGAAATTAGAGGTTTGAAATTTAACTCTACAAAACAACACAAGAGAGAGAGAGATATTTAAATTTTTCTAAAATAAACTTCACTTAAATTTCAATTTTCTTTCTCCTTCTAATTTTGTTATGAGTTTAAATAGTAATACATAGGAAGATAAAATGATTACAAACTAAATACACTTACTATAATAAAAAAAACTCGGAGAGACTACACTCAATACTTCTATCTTTGAAAACACCTTTTGCTAACTCCGAGATTGTCGATCTTCTTTATTTATTTTAATTCGAAACATGAAATCAAGGTGAAATATTTTTATATTACCAAGGGACCTTTTGTTTTTTTTTTGCTGATCAGCCAGGTTTTTTTCATACAAATGAAAGTAGATTTCTATGCATCATGCAACGGTGATTAGCGACGGCGAGTAAGTGCCATGTAGAAGGGGTAGCGTAAACTAAAGTATTTTATTATCAGATAGCCTTTTTTATGTATTCATATGCCTGCTTTTTCAGGCGGGAAATACTACTTCTGGTAGAAGGGATATGTAGAAATTAGAATGTTTGTTATATCATGCAAATTGAATTATAAGTCAAATTTCTTAGGGATAGGCAAAGATAGTTTATATACAAAAGCTTCAAGAAAATAGTTTTTTTAACTACTTGCATTTTTAGCATATCAATTCGGTTTGAACACAAAGAAATGGCTGATACGGGCAGAGAATGAGCGAGTAGTAGCCAACACGCACAATACATGCCAAACTCTCAATAACTCAAATTTTAGGACTTTAACCTACACTTTGATGGTAAATTAAATTCTTCATATGAAGTTTTTGTGGGTATTTTAGACGGTTAGTGGCAACCATTATGCTTAGAACTATTTTATCGGATTTCCTAATCTAATGGAAAAGGATGAACCATGACCAAACGGTTCTTGTATTTCCAATTCCTAAAGTACTCAGTAGTGGGAAAGATTTCAAAAAATCCAGCTCAGACATGTCTACGAAGGCCCCTAGCATTCAGTGGCCTAATAATAACTTAGCTGAAATTTAGCTATAAAAATTACTTTTATAAAATTAACTATTTATTTTTACATTAAATAATAGACTCAATACTTTCTAGCTATTTTAATATAATATTATTTTTTATACTTTGTCCTTTTTTTCTCTACACCCCACATTCTAGATCTGTTGCTGTTAGGGAATGATCACTGACTCATGTCCTGCAGTACTAGTAGACTTCCCCGCCATTGTTGTCTTCTTCTCCAAGCTCGAACATGCTTTTGAAACAGACCTAGTAGTTGCATCCAGATCTCATCTTGTTTAAGTTGTCACTGTTGTTGCTCTGTGAATCCATGTTGACCCATAATTCTTGATTTGCTTGACAAGTCTAAGATGTCCTTTCTCCGCCAGTATGTTGTTCTGTGGCACCCGAGGTAGAAGATTGTGAATGAATTTGTATTCCCTACAAGATTGAGGCTGCCATTTAAGGGGAAGAGTTGAGGAAGGCCTCAAACAGCTTGCACTTTTCCATGTGACTGCCGCCCACAATCATCATCGTAGCCGAGGACATTGGTGATCAGGGACGTCAAAGAGAATGCTAGTGCAAAGGCGGTCAACGAATAGATGCGTTCTACGGTGCGAAAGTTTATTATTTTATTCTAAAAATAAATTTAACTAGTAAAATTGACTGTTCAATTTTGGGTCAACCAAAGGTTACATTTACTATGGCAATGAAAAGTCTATTACAGAAGTATTTTGTCATTTTTAGCTATAGTTTAGCTAAATTTAACTTCAACTAGCATAGTGTGAGTGCTCTAATATGTCAATCTATTGAACTTGCCTAATTTAATTCACACAGCGAATAAAAGTATAACACAATGCTTAATGACATACAGTAAAACCATAGATAGAAAAAGAAAGAAAGAAAATTTGTTGAATTTATGACATCACCTGAAAGAAGTTTATAGACGAAGCAAGGGGCTACAAATATACTGCCCCGCTTAACAACTGCCACTACAATCCTCGACTTCCCAACCTCCCATGTTCATGACATTTTCATATGAGTACTCTTTGGCGTGGGGGTAACCAAAATATGATTACAAATTCCAAAATCACAGTAGAGAAGGCCATCCATTTTAAGACCACGGCACACATAATCCCATAGATACATGGCATTGAACGTTTGAATTTAGCCTTGGAAAAATGACTAGCAGCTACGTAAAAAATAAAATAGATGATATGTGACCTCCACAGTTTGGCAGGTAACCACAATACCCATGAAAGTCAACCAAAAAGGATAGAAAAAATGCAAATGAGATGAATGTGACAACTGACGATTTAATGTGACCCAACTGTAACTGACACGATTTAATGATGACCTCGGACAATGCAAGATGAAAATAAAGAAAACGAATGATGAACAAAAACGAGGCAGAGGCAAGATGGGGAGTGGTGGCACCGGGTAAATCGCGTAAAATGTCAGAAGTCCGCATCAGGTGAACCCAAACCAGCTGTCTACATTTATCCATCCCAATCACAGAACAGGAGGAAGATGACACGTTACTGGGGTGCATGGGGATCATTACTAATATGATGCAATCCCAACCATATTTAAATGACACCAAACACCCAGCTACCATGAAGAGACCAAATTCATCTATTCAACGTGTCAAGGATACCCAATTTCTTCCCGAAACATATTCTTCCAGCAGTACTATACAGTTTTGAACTTCTAAATGATGAACTTTACCCATCTCAGCAAAGCCATCACTTCCCGTCGATAGCATTTCTCCCGCCTCCACCTCAATGACAAAAGAAAAGTAACCCCGCTTAGATCAGACCCCAACCCGCAGCACATGGCACTGATGCAAGTTAGTGACAAGTTGAAGGACGATAACTTCAGTTGCCTGAAAATGGTGATGACCCGACACGTATGCAAGACCCAACTCAACTCACCCAATGCATGCAGGGACTTCTAAACAGAAAATAATATACCAAGTGGAAGCAGCCTCAAACAGAAATGGCACGGCTAATGGCTAACTTGGCCCATTCAGCCGATTCTTTAATCAAATGATCATCTGAGGACAAGCATTCATTTAAAAAGTCTTTGCTTGACAGGGATTGCTGGATTAAAGAACCTGCATTACTTCCCAGAGTGTCTGCTAAATCTCCAAGGACACCAATAGCAGTTTTCATCACCACATCATCCCTACAAGAAAATAAATAAGAAAATTAGTAAAGAAGCCATCTAGGAGTAAATATATAGAAAATTAGAAATGCATGTCTTGAAACTAACATGTCTTTCTCCAGGTATATGCTATCCAGAAATTGGAGGATGTGAGGTGCATAGGGAATCAGGAGCTGAGTCTTTGGAGAACTCTTGAAGCCTTGAAAGATTCCAGAATAGGCCTCCAAGATTCCATTTCTCAGAAGGTTGGTGTACTCTGTCATTTCATCATCTGCGATGGATGTATGGGCAGACAACTCTGCTGCACTTTGGAGCATGGGCATAGCATAAATCAAGTACTTCTCAAAATTTTCACCGATTGCTAGGGCTATGTCACCGAAGCATGAGAATATAGGAGGTTTCACGGACCGGTGCAGCTGATTGCTCGACAGATCCTTCAGAAGCTGTGTCATAATTCCATCACAATATGGCAAAATTTTGTCCTCCAGCGCCCTGCAAGTGTCCCCAACCACGCCCACTGTAACAGCACAGACTTGGTACTCTTCAAAATTCTGAAGACCCATTTCCAAATACTTATAAAATTCTGGCATGTATTTTGCAAAATCAGGGCCACTTGAATAGGCAAGAGCTCCAATAGCGAGCATTGCCTCCTCATGGACAGTGGCACTCCTACAGGCAAAAACCTTTAGGAAGAGTGCCATAATCTGATCTGCATACTGCATGAAAACATACTTTGTTGGCTCTGATGAGCCAAGTTTCTGGATAATAACTTGCAGGCAACCACAGAGAAGACCCTGTAGCTCACCTTGTTCAGTTGAAAGTTTTGGGGACTCAAGAGTTTGATGAAGCTCCATCATAATGACAGGAACTAGTTGCAATACCATTGGAGCTGTTTCCTCAGTTGAACACCTCACAACTTCATTCAAGGTTTCATAGGCAGCAGTCCTTAGACGTGATTCCCCAGCATCTTCCCGGCGTGTTACTGTGAGAAGTGACTGAAAAATTTCTTGGCAAAAAGGAGTTAGAGGAGATGGAGACTCCACATCCTCATAACCTTGGGCAAGAAAATAAAGAGCACCACAAGACTTTTCAGCAACATTTGGGACATCCTTCATGCTATTAAGCAAAACTGTAAGTATCTGTTGGCAGTTAGCGGGAGTAATTATAGGTGTTTCAACAGCAGAGCCATGAAGGAATTCAAATATTCTTCCAAGAGTCCAGGCTGTCGTGTCCTTCACATGGTTATTTGGATCCTTCATCAATGCAGTGAGCATGAAGTTCAAAGCAACATTAACAATGGGGGGTCAATTTGTCTGGTGAAGGGCCCTCCAAGATAGAGCCAAATGCATAAGTAGCTGCCTCCCTTTGTCTCCAATCTGATTTTGTTATATTCTCTTCAATAAATGGCATCACAAGAGGAACGATATCATCTCCCACTGTCTGTGCAACTAATCCGAGACATGTTCCTCCAGCCATTGCAAGATTCCAAGCCCCTTCGTCTTGATCTTGATCCTCTTCCTGCTTAAGTAGGGTCTCCAAAAGCAGAGGGACAAGAGCAGGGAGTGCTTGCTTGATGAAGTAAAAGCATGGAATCTCCGAGTCCCCTGTGAAATCACCTCCATATTCTTCCAAGATATCAATCTCTTCATCACAGATTGAACTCCAGAATTCAATGGCCTGAAGGGCAACAGGCTCCTCATCCTCCCTTACAGCCTTAGACGTGATATTGAAAATGTCTTGGATATAGGGAGCTAATTTATCGTAATAAGTTGAAGAAATGGACACCAAGCACTCAAAAGCTGCTTGCCGGATCTTGACTTCTGTGGATAAAGTTGCCTCACAAACAATTCTCATGATATAATTACGCTCCATATCATTAGTAAAATTTGCCTGAGCGAAGCCCAATGCATTAAACAGTGCCCTCGTAGCAGCAAGACGAACATCATTGTTTCCCTCTGATGCATTCATGCCCTGTACTACAGCAGTAAGAATCTTATTTACTTGATCTTGATCTATAACATCTGGTGATACTTCCTCACATAAATACCCCAAAGTTTCTAATGTGGCTTGTTTAACATGAACAGGATGCTGCTGAATGTTTGAAAGCAATGATGCGATCAGTTCTGGCCACTGTTTCTGAGGCAACTCAATGCCAGCGGCCTTCGCAATGACCTGTGAAGCTGTAGAACGAGCTTCAGGCACGAGAGAAGAAAGTGTTTGTAACAAGCATGCCTTGATCTGGGTCTTGACAGTGTTGTCCAATGAAAGCCATCTTTGAAAAAGCTCAAACTTTCTATGTTGCTCCTTGGCATCCAATGAATTTTTTAGAATCAAACCAGCTAATTTACGGCTCTCTAGAGGCTTCTCCTCATTAGATAACTCTCCAGAGAGAGAAAGCAGGAAACCAGGGAGGTTTTGCTCCTGTACTTGTTTCAAACTTTCCTCTGCATGCTTCCGAACAGCACCGTCTACTGCTTGTGCATTCAAAAGCACTTGGGTGACTTCCATTGACATACTGTCGCCATGATGATTACAAATTTATTAAATCAGGTACATACAAATGTAAAAGTAAATTGAATTAGCAGAACAATATGATACATATTTGCAACACTAATATGGAAACACTCTAGAAAAAGTGTATATACACAAACACATATCAATGAACATGTGTAAGTGTAATAAGGTAACAAAAACAAATCAATCAACTATAATTTTACTGCATTGAAGTAATATATAACTACAGACACTTAATACTACATCGGCCTTCTATATAAGGAGACTAAAACAACTTATTACAACAGGGAAATTGTTTGTGCTGATCATTAGGTACCCCAATATTATAGGAAATTACCTACAGTATGTTGTCTTGAAAATGATAATCAATTTTATTTATCAATACGATGATGTTTTGGGGTGACTGGTAAAATGATTGACACAGAATTACGAGTAAAAAAACATTTTTTTACAATTCAACACCTAATTATCAATACAAAAAAATTTGCTTCTTTACAAATCATTACTCTTCAAGGAGTTCAGGCAAGACTTATGGCACAATATTTCACCAAATTGGATAACTCTTCAATTACTCCCTCAAAAGGAACATATAAAAAACCAATTTACTCAACCCATTGTAGGAGAGATATCTCCAGCTGAACATCCATCCACACAACAGTTGTATGTTAAAAAGAACATGCACTCACAAAAATAGAAAGAGAAGGTGTAAAGTGAAGTAAAACTCCCAGTCAGTTTCTGAAGTAGCAAGTAACACAGAACAACAAAATCATGAAAAAAAAAAAGCCAGCAACTCACAAAAATAGGGATGACAGACATAATAACACCAAAATTTATAAAACCAACAGAAAAGGTTTTTTTATAAACAGCATGAATTGGCACAGTAAATATCATTGAGACCAAAATAGATCTCATTTAACAATTGAGTTGAGCCTATGGTACAGGCCTAACTAATCAACAGAACATTCTTTTACCATATAGGCATATACATGATCAATATCTTTAAACTTGCGATGTGTTGCGAGCAAGAAATAAATTAAGCGAAGGACAATAAATCCACCGTATACCGAAGGTTGGTAACTTAAGAGGCATCCAAAACCGTTAATAATAATAATAACAACAACAATAATAATAAGGCTCAATTTCAACAACCCACGTGAACACGAACACTTCATTTCAGTTGTCATAGCGTGATAATATCATAGATCGATCTAGATTCAATTGATTAAACACTGTATGTAATCAAATTTCATTAACATTAGTAACAGCGGCGAGACAACAAATCCAAGAAAGATTAAAGCATTATTAACGTCAAGGTTGGTGAATTCACCAAAAATATAGGAGAAAACGAAGCGAATCTGAATCAGATCGAGCATCTGAAAACGCTAATTCGATGAAAATCGATCATAAACATGGGGATTTTAGAGAGGAGGAGAAGCAAATACCTGGACTGAGTAGCGCCTGGCAGCACTGTAACGGATCAAAAAGCGCGCAAAGGCGCCCCGAAACCCTAACAGGGGAGAGAAGAGAGAAGAGGAGAGAGGAGAGAGGAGAGAGGAAGAGGGAGACAGAGCGCGTCTGAAAAAAGCCAGCTCTGGACGATATAAATCTATAACTTATTTTTATTGCAATTGCTAGTATTTTTATGGAGTAATGATCGGGTGTTCACCGTGCTACATAACTTTACTCTAAACTGGCTGCGTGACCGTCCAATTAGTGATTGTTTGCCCGCCTATTCCGTCTTTTTTTTTTCATTCTTTTATCTATTTCTATTTCGATTATCCAATTACTATTATTCATTTATCGCCACTAAAATATTTTGTACAACTTTAACTTCAAAATTATTCTTTATTTTAAATTTACTTTTATTAAAATCATATCCATTCATTTTGTTTTAACCCAAAAAATAATAATACGGTCATCTTTGAAAAGATTCATAATTTAAGCAAAAACAAAGTAATTTGTCACAAAGCGAAATTAAAGCATTTCCAATCCTATGAAGCTAAATTGAGTAGCTAAAGCTAATTTTAGCTTGCTACAGTACTGTTTTGGCTAGTGGTGCTCCAATCTTATACCATCTATATTTTTGTTTAACTATTCTTTTTTCCAATCTACCCTTATCTATATTTAGCTCCAAATTCCTAATTTCTAATTTTCTTTTCTTCTCAAATCCCTAATTTTGTCGGTGGCGTGGGCAGATGGTTCGAACAGTGACCGAGGGATGAGGGGGCAACGCGAGCATGGACGGCAACGTGCGGCTAGCTTGGACGGGAAGGAGAAGGGGAAAGGGGGGCGACGCGAGGGGGAGGGGGAGGGGGAGACGCGGGGGGGGGGAGAGAGCTACATTGGGTGGCGCAATATTGGAAGGGACTGGGTTGAAAACTTGCCAACTTTACTAAGGTGGCATCATCAGCTAAAGCTTTATTTGGCTTTTTTTTAACTTTTGCTAGTGATATAACTAATGCATTAGAGAATGATTTTAGGTAAATATAACTTTTGTTAAAGGATTGGAGATGCTCTTAATATGTTTGTTTCAATGGCAACAATGAAGACATCCGGTGACTGCGGCTCATCAAGGACGACATGACAACAATGACCAATCAGGGACAAATCCAAGAAGTTTGGTTTAGGGGGGAACAAAATACAAACTGTTAAGGTTATTATAACTCATATTTATAAAATTACAATTAACAGCATCTAAGTCACAAGTAATGACATAAAAGCATAAAAATTTCACCAAATTCTCTATAATGAAATCTTAGATAACTTTTTTAAAACTGTATAATCTATTTACCACTATTATAACTGTAGCATATTCATTGTTAATACTTTGGGATGATAAGTCATATTACTAATTAAATTTAAATATTAAAGGAAACTAAAAACATAGCTTTGTATATATATTGGAGTGACAACATGGAAGTGTAATTTTTTTTAGAGGCATCAAATCATTTGTAGGTATATCAATTTGTTGTTGGAAGTTTATTCTTCACAATTTCTGTTTAACAATTTTAAAACTGTGTGTGTATATATATCAGAAATCTTTTGATATATGATAGTCAATTAATTTATTGATGACTTTTAAACCAAACCATACTTACAATTATATAATATAAAATCTTTGTCGATTAACAATTGTGAGTCACACTTTATATGAATAACAATATGTTTTATATGACTATTAGTATATATATATATATATCATTTAATTTATATATATATCATGCTTTAGATAAATTATATTAATTTAATATATTTACATGACATAATTAATTAACTTATATGTTTTATTTATTAACCGACTACGATCATATAATTTGTTACTTCACACTTACTGTCATCCTTGGATCTCGTTCGAAGGGAAATCACTTTCGGGGTGCAATTCCCTACAACCTTCATTCGAATGACGATGAAATAAACAAAGTCGTCACTAATTGTTGTTGGGATACAATTGGTCATCTAAAAGAAAATCTATGCTGCTTTGGATGGGCATTGAAGTTGGTTACGCATGATGAAGAATTAACACCCTCATAGTGCAATTTCGATACCTATTTTAGAAGTTCGGAGGTTTCTAATTTATTTTAACTGTTTTCTTAAAGTTAACTAGTCTAAGGCAATGTCGAATTTTAGTATGGTCTAAGATTATACTCTTTTTATTTCTCTACGTTATTTGTTAAAGTTGCAATTAAATTCAATTTACCCTAGTCTCTAAAGAGAGATCATAATGTTTTTTTGTTTTTTTTTTCTACCTCATTTTTTGAAATTGAAAATTAAATTTGATTTACCTAAAAAACTAAAGGGAATCTTAGGAGTTAAGTCAATTCATTTTATTTCTAAATTTTTTATTAAAGTTGAAGATTAAGTCCAATTTACATAAAAAAGCTAAAAGAATCTTAAGAGTTAAGTAATTCCATTTTAGCTCCAAGTAATCCTAACACAAACATATAGGAATCATTTGCGTTGAGTAATTCACTTTTGAAATATCCTTTTTGTTTTTGGTAAAACTCACTTTTCCTTTTTTCTTTTTTTCCGTTTCCTTTTTTCTTTTTGTGAAAAACACATTTTCTGAGAAAAGTGTTAAATGTATAAAAATACAAACATGAGTGTATGGTATATGATTATAACATTCACAAATAAAATAAACTCTCCTTTTTTTCTCTCTATCTCTCTTTTGTTCTACTTCTTTTCTTTATTTTTTTTCATGTGCTTTGTTTACAAAATACAATAGTGTTAGATAAGAGATCCATAGTAACATGATTATCGACCAATACTAACACTTTTCCTATGGCTACTGAAAGATAAAATAAAACAAAATAAAGCAACCAACAGTACTAATGTTAACCTCAAACGAGGAAATAAATAACTAGACAAACAACTTTAACAACTTAACACAATCATGAACCGGCATGCTAGAATGCAAACTGAGGTCATTAGGGCTGATGGAGCTCAATCGACCATATCAACAGACGACCATGATGAGAGAAACAAAGGGGAGAACAAACAAATCTATAAGAAACAACATAATGTTGGACCCCATTTTGTCCGGGTTGGACATAGCATTCATTTTTCGCTTTATACTTTTTTCTATTCGTTACTCACTTTATACAGCTAAATAAAGAGACGTGACCGTCAATTCGAAGTGTATTTCAATGACTTCTTCAAAAAGGGTTTCAAATGCCTAAAAGCCAGTCCTAGGTGATAGAGAATCAAATTTGAGGATCAACACCTTCGACCATGCTCAAATCCGAGGTCAAATGAAGAAGTTATAGTCAAAACCGTATTCGGACCGCTAACAGCGATGAACTAGCGGCCAACATTCAAAGCAACACTCCGGATCAGGTCACGAACCTCATTTTATTAATCCTCTCGTCATTCTGAGAATTTTGACATACATATTGCATATATTCGCTCACAAAGCTTATTTTCGAAAAATAAAAAATATTTTTTGGTAATAAAGCGGTTTAGGGACGTATAGTACAATTTTGGCACAAAAATAAACTCATTTTCAAGAAAAATGGATACGGGGTCGCTCGTTATGATGTCCCGAGTCCAAAAATTATTTTTTCACATTTTATGAAAAATCAAGTTACTCTGCCGATCCCAAAAACCCAAAACGTCAGTTAAAAACTACAAAATGGAACCATAAAAATTTCTTTTTCTTTTTTCTTTTCTTTTCCCACCTACTCTTGGCCACGTGTTAGTGCCTCATTGGCTTGATAATAATAAAACAAAACAAGATCAAAATAAAACAAAAAAAAACAATAGCCATTCAAAATCATTCAATCTTATTGCTTCTCACAACTCGCGTCGTCTTCCCCCTTTCTCCCTCTTGTCATCTTCTCCACCATGCCAGGCCACCACCCCACGCCATGGATGCCATGGATGCCATGGACCACCACGTCTGTCAGCCACAGCCCACGCCCGGCCATGCCTATCAGCCACAGCCCACGCCTTGCCCATGACCTGTTCTACCCGAGCCAAGGCGCCCCACCCAAGCCGAATGATCAGCCACGCCAAGCCCATCTCCAAACCTCCACCTCGCCACCTCAAATTAACCCCAAACCCTAAAATCCATCCTCTATAAATTCATTGGATCAAGTGATCACAAGGGGGGCTCTTCGAATCCAAAAACAATCTATCCTACAACCTTTCATCTTCTCCCTCATCTCCAACGAGAGTCCCCCGGCAGGAAGTTGCTCCGCCAACCGCCGCTGCCAACCACCTCTACCACGAAATCGACCGTCGCCTTCATTCCCTTTCATCCTTCCTGTTTCTTCCCTTCTACCACGGCAGTCTATTGAGCGTCGATTGACGGCTCTGCCACCCCAGCCCTTGACCGTCGTTCCTTGTCACGCGTCAACCCAAGCACCAGAACATGGCACCGGCGAACCAAACTGCGGTGCACACCCCTCGAGACGCTATCGCACCAATGATCTGACGCAGCACCAGACCTCACGCCTTCCCTCTCTTCCGCTAGGTCCATACAGAGCCCCTTTCTCCGACCAGTGAGAATATTCACATCCTATCCTCGATCATTTCAGAGCCCTCACAGGTGTGAAGGAGTGCCTGCCATTCAAGGAGGTCCAGCGTCGAGCACCCATCGATATCTCAAAGCCTCCATGGATATGAAGGAGTAGCGGCCATCCAAGAAGTTGCTTCCATCGTTACCATCCCAAAGCCCTTCACGAGTGGGCAAAGAGATCAATCAGCCAAGGAGCTTTTCGTATCAGAAGAGAGGTAAATATGTTGCCTTTTCCCTCTGAATATTTGGTTCCCTTTCTACTCGTTTGCTTTTGTGATGTTCGCTTACTGGTATTATCGTGGTTGGGGTTTATGTTGGATTTCCGTTCTAGTTTGGGTTTGTCTATGATTGTTCATAGTCTGGATTTTGGGTTTTAAAATGTTGTTGTTTATAGTGCATTTTCAGTATGACCCGTAATCCCACTGCTTGTTGTTTTCAGCCTTGATGGTGTGTTGGCACGTTCAATTTGTTGTTTTCCTTTGACTAGTTCAATTTGTTGTTCATGGGTCGTTGATTCTAATTGCTCTATCTGTTTTTATTTCTCCGTTTGGTTCCTTCTGTTTGTTCGATGGTGCTTGCTGAACAATCTAGACGTGATGGGTTTTGTTGTTGAGGGCTTAAGCCCATATCTCGGACGACTGCTAGCTGTGAGGAATCCACTGAAAGACAAGTTGTATATGATTTGCTTCTGTTTTGTGTTTGTTTCTTTCAAATTGATTTTGTCCAACTAGAACGTGGATGTCACTTGTTTTGTTTTAATCACCCATAGGAATTTTGTTAGCTTGGGATCCATAATTTGTAATTTGTAAATAAGTATAGAGAAAAGAGAGAAAAGAGAGAAAAAAAAAAAGAGAAAAAGGAGAGGAAGAAAAGAGTGAGTTTTTTTTTTTGTTTTAAGTATCATAATCACACACATCACCATTGTGTTTGTCTGATTTATTTATTTTTTAAAATAAAAAAAACTTTTCTTAAAGTTAAAAAAATGTTTTATAAAAAAACAAAAAAACTTTTTTCAAATAAAACGAAATTGATTTCCAAAAAAAAAACCCCTTTTCAAACACTTGATCTTTTAAAAAAAATGCTTCTTCTGAACCATCATTGTAGCATAATAACTTATCATTTCTTAGACATTTAGGTTAGATTTTATTTTGAACTAAAAAAATAAAAATACAAATAAATATTAAATATAAAATAGGATTTTCCTTTGAGAGACTTAGGACAAATTGGATTCAACTCCACTTCAACAAATGACTTATGAAACAAAAAGTGTAAACTTTTAGGTCACATGTAAATTCAACATCACCGTTAGGCTAATTAACTTTAGGTTAAGCAATTAAAACAAATTAGAAACCTCATTCCTCCTAAGATAGGTACCGAAAGGGCGTTGCGAGAGTATTAATCCTTCCCCTCACGTAACAAACTCCCGAATTCGGATTTGGCAACGTAGACTATTTTAGGTGACCAACTGCACCCCAAAAACAGTTGGTGGCGACTCTGTTTGTTCTTTTTTATCACCATTCGAGTGAAGGGTGGAAGAAGCGGGTCCCCCCGGACGAAATTCGGTGATGACACATAACAAAAAAAATAAGTAAATAAATAAAAATAAAATGTATGCCAAAAATCATGAAAACTGAGGACTATATACATCACTAAAAAGAGTAAAACTAAGAAGAAACAAAAATAAACAAGAGTAAACATAACAAGCAACACATCACCAATGTAAGAGACAACAAAACAACCAGTTACGACTAGAGTAAAACCCCAAGTAACAACCAACACAATGCACAGAGGGGGCACAACATTTCTATTATTATTATTTTTGAAGAAAACAATGACAAATTTTTATAAACAAGTTCAATATTTAGGCAATGAAACAAAGGGCTACAACCAAACTAACGCGTGGTAGACAAGGTTTTTTTTTCCTTTTTGTTTTTGTTGTTTTTTTGTTTGAATGCATCTACCTATCGACAATTTCTAGCTAAAAATGAAATTGCTCAAGTTAATTTAGATCGGGGAATCGAGAAAGGCAACATGCATGACTGATAGCAGGTGAAAAATCAAAGGAGAAAAGAAAACGACAAATAAACGCTAGATCATGGCAGGAAACTCTCAACTAGAATATGGATGAACATTCAACTAGTAATAGACTCATAATATTGACAAAAAACTTCAACCAAACACCCAAACATCAATAATAAGAACAAAATAAATGACACAAAGAGAACCAGTGGCCAACCAGAATGGATTCTTCTCAAACATAACCCTTTTCTTCAAATCGGTGTACCAGGCGTCCTTCGTTTTCCACGATCAATGGTTGACCACTATTCTCTCCGAAAGTGGTTTGGGGCTCTTCCTTTCGGCTTCCTTGGGACAAACAATAGAATGATATTTGGCCAGAAAAAAAATGAAAAAAGGAGAAATTTGCGAGTTAAGTTACATGGTAAAGGGGGCTAATAGAAGTAGTATAAAAGGTGTTAGATGAAACACAGTTGAATTTGACAAATCTTAAAAACCATATTTGACTGTGTACCTTAAAAGAGTTTCATTGTTTTGTTGATTTGTGCATAAATTCATTAAGTGTTGGATATGAATTTTAGGTCAACCAATATATTATTACAGAATAAAATTTGATAATATAAACTCGAAAGTCAGAGAAGGTAAACAACTTTTATTAGAGTGAAACAAAGTTATTGGATATATAATCTAAATATCAAATAAGAATAAAGTATTTCGGATAGTGCACAATATCTTAAAAAGTGCATAATATGCTACGAGAGAAACACATATTTTTTGAAGTACACATAACATTTTCGGAGGGCATCAAAGTTATTCGAAGAAGTAGTGCAAAATGATCAAAAACTAAGGACTCTAAGCCATTTTGAATAACTATACTTTATCATACCTTAAACATTCCATTGAGTAGCTAAATGTTAAAAAATGAAGCTAAGTTTGTAACCAAATATCATATGGGAAATCTAAAGCTTGGATCGCAATTTGATACTTAGCTAGGCAGTCCAATACTTGGACAGTAATCCAATGCTTGTATTTTACTCCAATCATCGTATACACACTTGTTTATCAAAGTTCTTGGTGTTTATAAATAATGTTCGCTAGGTTTCAAAGCAAGACATATGTTGACTCAGTACTCCACATTTGGTCAACAAAGTGAATTCTAACATTCATATTTATTATAAAGACTTAGTTGTTTCAAAAGTAAAATGCAAGGCAATAAAGTGTTAATTACGAGATAATTTATTACAAACTCAACCATTTCTGATGAAGTTTTTCATCACACTGCACTCATTTAACATTTTTTTTTCATTATTAATAAAAGTGCAGTGCTACAATAAATCATATCCCATCTGAAATCCTAATTTGAATACTGTTATATATTTTGTTTTATTGTTAGGATTGAATACGCTTTTAGCATGCAAATACAAAAAGAGCATTAATCTTACAATAGAGCCATGTAGTAGCGCATTAATTATAGTCATGAAGGATCAAATCAATAACAAAGACAAGCTTGCAAAGAAGCTAGAGTCTGATGAAAAGGAGAAAATTAAGGCAGCCATGAAGGATGCCCTTGAGTGGTTGGACGAGAACCAGACTGTCGAGTTTGAGGATTATCAGGAGAAGCTTAACGAGGTGGAGGCTGTGTGCAACCCAATCATCACTGCTGTTTATCAAAGATCTGGTGGATCAGCAGGGGCTAGGGCTGCTGAAGGATAATAAGAAGATGGCTCTAATGATGATGAACTGTAAGCCTATGTGCACACATCTAAATTAAAAATTAAGGATTCATGCAGAGGGTGGTTTTGGGGGGAAGAAATATGCAACAAGAAAACACATTTTGAGTAGCTGAGCAGAGTTGGGTGCCTATATTCCTACCCTCGGCATTTTTTATGCTGAAAATTATATAAGATAAATAAATCCTCTCTTTCCATTATAACGACGTATATTTTTTTATCCGTTTTTACTTTTTTTTCACCTTTTGGTAGAGTTCGGCTTTGATACCACTTGTCACGGTCAGGTTTCCTGCGCCTATCAACCCATTGCGGCACTTAGCTTCTCTATCCACGGTCCGCTAAGTTTAGCCTTTGAGGGTTGAAGCGCACGTAGACTGGTTTCGCCCTGCCACTGGGCTCATCAGGAGAACGGCTCCAGTTCCTGACCAGTTTGTGTAAGGATGGTCATATCCCTTCTTCAACGTCAAGTCCTCGACTAGCGGCATGCTCCCCGCATTCAACCGGGTCGGCACGTCTGAACTCCGAAGGGGTTCCATCCGTTTTCCTCCACGAACTACCTGGAACCTTCCGCTGCGCACCATCTACGCTTTCAACCAACCCCTCTCCTTTACGTAGCACGAATACATTCCTGAATCATCCCACTAAGAAACGTCCCGCCAGCACCACGCTGCTCGGGTCGTGACATTCTCCTCTACCCAATCCTCGTAACGTCCTCGTTGCGCTTGTCGACATCGCTTCCCCGCAGGCGATGACATCGTTACCTCGACGCCCTCCCACTCGCCCAATGTCAACAGCTTGGACATCGCTTCCCCGCAGGTTGCAACACCTTTACCAAGATGCTCGCCCACTCGCCCAATGTCCAAAGGATAAGAGGCTTCCAAAATCGCTCCGACGCGCTCCTTCGTACTCCCTTGCCCAGCTCTGTATCACACTCTAGGATACTCCAACTCTATGGACGCAAGGCGTGCAAGACACTATTAGTCGACTCACCTCTGTGAGCTCCCACCTTGGGATCACGCTACTCGCGAGAGTGCTTGACGAGTCTTCAGGATACGGGCCGGTTCGACTCTGATACCACTTGTCACGGGGTCAGGTTTCCTGCGCCTCTCAACCCATTGCGGCACTTAGCTTCTCTATCCACGGTCCGCTATGTTTAGCCTTTGAGGGTTGAAGCGCACGTAGACTGGTTTCGCCCTGCCACTGGGCTCATCAGGAGAACGGCTCCAGTTCCCGACTAGTTTGTATAAGGATAGCCAAATCCTTTCTTCAACGTCAAGTCCTCGACTAGCGGCGTGCTCCCCGCATTAACCGGGTCGGCACGTCTGAACTCCAAAGGGGTTCCATCCGTTTTCCTCTACGAACTGCCTGGAACCTTCCGCTGCGCATCATTTATGCTTTCAACCAACACCTCTCTTTTATGTAGCACGAATACATTCCTGAATCGTGCCACTAAGAAACCCCCTTTATCTTGTCATGGTTGGTGGAGTATTTGAAGTACATTTTCACCCCCACAACTAGGCTTTTCACTGGAAGAATTCCCCGGAGTATGGGTGCTCCTTGTACCTGTCGGTACCCAGCACGCCGGTGCTTGCACCTCCGTGGGCATGCAGCCTTGGTTGTAAGTGCCAAGTGAAGGGAGCTTGCTCTTGATGCCTCCGGTTTGCCCCTTGGCCTACCTATGCTCCAGTTTAGGAAACTAAGGAAACTAATTGGGTTATAATTATAATGATGAATGGTATGACTCATTAAAAATAAAACCGTACACATGCTTCAATAGCCTGACCTTGGATTGTGCTTTCAATCATGGCCTCAAGCATCGAACACAAATCTAAAATTTTGATTCATAAAAGATGGCTTAATGTGACAAGTTTTCTTTTCGGGTTTTGCCTGTTACCATTATCATTTGAAGATTGCATGCATCGGCTGAAATTACGTGTATTTATTAGTACCTGACTGCAAAAGGTTAAAGTATTTTTCATGAATAAATATTTGTGTAACCGGCTTATACCATTTTCGTGAAACCGTGAGAGATTAGACAGTTATGATTTTTTTTCTCTCTACTTTAATGAATTAGTAGACTACTACATCGTCATGGTTATCCAAAAATTACCTACCTAACATTAATCATTTTTCTTTTCCATTGGGTGTGCAATTTTTCATGCAGCCGAGTCATTATGACAACACCAGAAAGAAAATTGATTGCTTTTATTATATTATATTATATATATTATTTTGTACTCGGCTACATGCCGTTGTCATTTAGCAACTGAGGCTGACATGATATATATTTATTTATTGACAAAATTTATATCTAATCCAACTGTATGACGGCGATGATAAATCAACTCCAAAAAATATTTCTCTTTTATTTTATAAAAAATACATATATGCAGTCATCGTGTCATTTCCCTATTATCATACTAATGTGTCGTGTTGTTGTGATTAGTAAGAAAAAAGGTAATTATCAATTTCTCACCAATCGAACTGTGACACATCGATAATGATGACGCAACGATAATAATAATAATAACAACAACAATTAATAAATAAATAAATAAACAAGCCATTTTCTTTGAAAACCATTGTTGCTTTGGGGGAGGAAGGAAATCCTGCCTAGTGCCAAGCCCGTCATATCATTTATCCCACAGTAAGTAAAATGTATCCATAATGGTCTGCAACCATATAAAGAACTCAGAACCATGTGAAGGTGCAGCTTGATTCATGAAAAAAAAATGACCTAATAACGCCATCCCCGGAAACAGAGAATCCATCTGTAGTCCACATTCTTCAAATACTAAACACTCCAATGAGAAACAGCGCAGTAGGTGTATAAATAGAAGTAGGAACAAAAGCATGGGAGCGGGCTATGGCCTACAAAATGAAGAATGGTTGTTTCCTTGGGGAATTCTACAAGGACACTGTACATGAACCAGGGATATAATCAAGTATTTCGTTCAGTCAGTTTCTTTAGTTGTCTGTTGCATCCAAGACCATTTTGATCCACAGAGTTCACAAGGGGATTCACCATCATCATCCTTCACAGCTGTGTCCGCGTTTTGCTTCACAAGGAATTTGGCAATGGCTTCCCTCTCACACACAACAGCATAATGCAGAGGGGTCTGCCCTTCTTTATCCTTTTCATTAGAAACAAAAAAAACTTCAATATGATGACTCCAAAAAATGGAAGATGCCTAACAAACATGGGGGAAGCCATGAGATACAGATTTTTCAGTATTCATTCTTTACAAGTTGATTTTTTACAACAAATTCAAGATATTATTCAATTAAAATCAATTGAACTCCTGTTCTTGGCATATGCCGACTGTATCATGCAGATGGCAGAAAAGATGCTAAAATTACCTTCACATTTACATCGGCATTCCTGCTGAGAAGCAATTCTGTGATATGGAACTGCCCACGGTCTACGGCCCAATGCAATGGTGTTCGGCCCTCGCTATCTGCAATAATTTTAGGCCAATCAAACCAGAAGCCTAAAGAAGTCTCAGACATAAGAAAAAGGCTCTTCCATATGGAATGTTGTAATCTCGTGTGCATTATGTATTTTTGAGAAAAAAAAATTTGAATGCAATTTCCCACATTTGGAGGAGAAATATTACCAATTACTTCCACAGTTCGTCCTAAAAACTTACGCATATCTCAACCTTTGGGGGATATCTTGTTCATGTTAAGGTGTGGTTGGGTTCAGGATAACTCATGAAATTAGACCAACAATGTCATCGAAACACAATATTATTTCTAAAAGTGAAGGGGGATTATTAGGCCACATCAAATGAAAATTATACACTACATTAATTTTAAAAGAGGTACTAATAGTACCATGGATTATACTACACTAATTTTGGGGAAGTAATAGTATCAAGTATTATTAGTACCCTGCATTTATAATATCCCTGCATCCTATCACAAAGCCAAATGCTAACTCTCAAAACCAAAAAATGGTTAACAATTAGAAGAAAACCAATGAAAAGTGCAATTCAGGGCCAACAAATAAGCCAGTTATGGATTGACAAACCCTTCAGATTCACTGAAACCCCACTCTCTATACATTTAAGCAAGTTGTCTGCTTCCCCTTCTCTAGCATAGGCATGAATGTCATCCATTTTCCTGAAAAAATAATATGAAATTTTAGTATATTTCTCATTTTATATGTTTATACTTTATATGTATATATATATATATTCCTCCCCATGAAATGGCTATATAAACATTTAGCATCATCCAAGTGTCTTTGAAACTCATATGAGACGCATAGAAAAAAAGGTGTAATTTTGACTAATGTAATGCCTTCTCAAATTGGATTACTTAAAACAATCAATAGAGTTTTCTTGAGTCCCTATTAAGAAAATAACTATCCCACATAAAAGATTCGTCAAATCATAAATATTGTTGGAAAACAGAACACAACTTTACACACAGCTATTAATCCAAAGGAGCTAATGGAATCGCATAAATAAGGGAAACAATATAATTTAACTGGGGAATAACATATATGCTGTCAGGTAACATACTGTCTGGCATGAAAACGACGTTTTGATGATTTGATATACTTCATTAACTAAAACAGTGTCACATTGGTGTGAGGCAACATGCTGCCTGACAGCATATTCAGTTATTCACCTTTCTCATTTAACTAATGCCATAGAAATGGACTGCTTAGAACAAAAAATAGAAACTATGTGGGTCCAAACTAGGAAAATAAATAGCTGTCCCGCATAAAATATTCATTAAATCATAAATAGTATTGTTGACTGAATACAGATTTACACATATTCTCACTCTCACTTCAATGTTTATCATGCAATGGCCAACTTCAGCAATAAATAGTCTGATTCAAAATCAATGGAAGCTATAATTCGGACAAAGCCACACACACACACTCCATAAGAAAATGGACTGCTTAAAAGAAACAGTAGAATTCTTTAAGTTCATATTAGAAAAATAACTGTTCCACAAAATATTCATCAAATCATAGATAGTGTTGCTGTGAAATAGAACACAGATTTACACTAATCTTATCAAGCAACTCCAGACCAATCCACTCCTAAGTGAGGAAAATGAACAGTTGAGCCCTGCATTTATTTATTTATTGTGCAAACATAGCTAGCTTGATTGGCATCCAATGGATATTTTTCATTCAAAAGGTTGTAAAACAAACATGCAATATAGAATAACGAGAAAATTTTTATGATCATATCTTACAGAAGAAGCCAAGGAACAACTTTGAATAATACGATACGGATACCTATAATAAGGTAAAAATGTCTTAAAGAGTTCTTAAAACTTACAACTCATTTCCAGACTCTTCCTCATAAACAAAGGTGCTGAAAACAGGCCCCATTGGCCCTTTAGTGTCTACACCCGCATCACTATTCCCATGTTGCTTTTCCTATTTTTTAGTAATCCATTGCAAATGAGAAAATCAAAAGCCTCGGAAACCAATAATCACACATGAAGGGTTACAAAAACAGTGCTAGGGAAAAGAAAGAGAAAAAATGAATAAACAATAAACATCTTACTTTCATTAAACCAGTTGCCCAGGTAGGAAAAAGCTCCATCACAATATCTATGTACTGCTGCATTGCTTCCTCAGGGGGCATAGCACCCAGCTTCTGCCATGCTTGCCTAGTACACATCACCCAAAATGGATCATTTTAATTATAAGCATCACGCATCATTTAAAAAAAAATAAAAAGCATAAGCAGTTAAGCACGCAGAAACCAGTGTAAACTGTGAAGAATAAACTGTAACATGCCTTCCTGCATTTTTCTTTTTCAAGGCTCAATTGCACTATATCGGTAAATGTGAAACAGTAAGTGTCACGTGTTAAGTTAAAAGCAATATACATAACGATAGGTTTTTGATCACGTGAAAATAATTAATCTATTGTCCAGCAAACTAGAACCAATTTTTTCTAAAGAAAAATTATGAAGAAAAAATTGCACCATTACTCTCACTGAAATTCTCCAAACAAAAGATGATTCAACTTTTCTCCTGCCTTAATATTGAAACACAAATTTATACCATCGTTGATTACTAGAGCCACCAGACCCACCACACATTAGACGCTATTGTTTAACAAAACACGCAACCCATTCTTAACCTAACCTTAAATAGTTATAAAAACTCTCATTCAGCTCTACTTAGGGGCCTACTTCGTTCAACATTCAATCCTCAAATCCATTGAAAATGACATGCCGTAGCTCAAAAGCCACTCTAACAATAATCACACTGCACAAAAGTATTAAACAATTTAAGAGTACTGACAGAACCCAGAAACAATTCCAGAGGAGTGAAACATATAATGTCATGAATAGCTCAGTTTAAGACTGAAACTCAAAAATCATCAACCAAAGCGTATGTTGAATGACTCTACAATGGTTACAAATCTATTAATTTCAAAGTACTACTACCACTTGGCCCGAGCTGTCATTTTGAGAGGCGAGGGCTGTGGAGTACTGCAAGGTCCCTCGGTGGCAATCTTATAAAGCCCATAAAGCTGCAACTGGACATCGTTTGAGACCTTCTGTGACAGGCGGTCCGCAGCACTGGCGGCGACAAAAGCAGTGGCGGCACTGAATGTCTCATCGAGCTCAGTGGTCTCAACCCCTTCCCAATCATCATCGTCCTCGCCACTCAATCCATACTCCCCCAACATGCTGTCAGTACAAACACTGCCCTTCTCGGCAATCATCGAGTCCTCTTCGCTAACCTTGGAACCCTCCTCATTGAAATCGGTAGAATCATAGACACCAGAACCAGGCTCAGGCTCAATCTGTGAGGGGCTGGGTACGTCATTGTTGCCTTCGCGGACGAGAGTAAGGTTTTCATCGCGAAAAGAGACGACGATGGATATGAGCTTCGCGAGAAGATAGGAGAAGACCAGTCCGATGAAGACGGATTGAATGAGCTGCTGCCACTCTCCCAATGCCATCGGAGATAAAATACAAAAGGGGGTTCGAATGCAAATAAGAACAGTGCCCACAAAACCCAAAGAATCAAAAAATCAAAAAAAAAAACCAATAATAATCTAAATGGGTTTTAAAACGTAAACAAGAACAAGGACGAGAAACCCAAAAATTCGAAACGGGTTTCGAACGAAAACGACAAATGATCGAAAACCCACTTCTCAAGCACACGATAGACCCATGAAAATCACATAAACATCGTGAACCCAAAAGTGAAGGGAAAACAGCATAAATTTGGAGAAATTTTGTTGCTGCAGCGAGTGGATTATGTAACGTTAGAACCCTAAGAGTGCCTTGGGTAGTTGAGAAGGCACATGGAATTGGGATATGGGAGAGGCCAGAGTGCAGAGGCGTTGTTGGGGAGCAATGGGATCGGAACGCGTGGAAAGGGAGGGAGGGGAGGCTGTTGGGGCGGTGAGGGCAGGGCGTACCGGAGGTATGCGAATCCGTGAAGCTCGCGTTTAATCCCAATTTTTCATGTACATAATTTGTTTATGAAGATTTATTAATCCACATAATGTGCACGCGTATAAAAATACAAAATATAAATAGTATCTCGCTAGCATTGCAGCCTTTTAAAATACTTTTTTTAAATTTGAGTAATGAATTTAACAGCAAATAATTTAAAATACTATCTTTTCCCTCTTCAATTTAACTCGAAAAATAATATAAATAATATTATTTTAAATTTACCCTTTATCATTTGCTATTTATTCTTTAAATAATTTTTTATTTCTCCATCCTTCAAATACAATATTTTAGTAAAGTAGAATAAATAAATTATTAAGAAATGTGTTCTTGGTTATTAAAATAATAAAATTTATATTTTTAATTATTTTAACTAGCTCAATCTGAACAAGTTGTTGTGAATGCTCTAGTGTATATATGATATATATATATATATATATCATGGTTGCCATTTCAAAATTACTTGCTTTCATACATGCTCACCTTGCATTATTAACATGTTTTTGAAGTATCTACATTGACTAATTAATTGATACTAGGACGAGCAAATCATCTTACTTATTCGATATAAACTTCCTATTGGTTTTATATTAACTATTGTGTTTGTTTAGAGATGGTACACATGACATATATTGATTTTAGCGCATTTTAGTGACTCTCATGCTAGATGTCTTATGAATTAAGAGGGTTGTCTACTAAAAGACTCTTGAATCATAAGATTTGATTTATACATGAAAAAAACTTTAAAATTATGTGTTCAAACCATAAAAGATTGGAGTCCATTAATATGCAACAAAATCACTAAATTTCAGAATATATTTGAATGATGTTGTCCAACTTAAATATTCACTTATAAATTTACAATAATTAGTTGTTATTTATTAAGTAAAATAAATAATTAAACAAATAGGATTATATGTTATATAAGAATGTTGATATTATATAAAAAAAAATATGTGAAACAATGATTGATTGGACAGTCGTTATTTTTTTCTTTGTTCTTTTTTTCTCTCTATCATATGATAAATTGACATGTTACCATGTTATCACAGTTACATATCAATTACGTAACCGTGATTCTACGTAGCATTACTCGTACTTAAAATAATATATATAAAAACTAACGCAGAACTATTACACGCACACATATACTAACTAACCATTAAGGCATAAATGCTATTTTTAATATACATTTGGCATGTACAATCAGCTCATGACATTGTCGCAAAGTTGTTGATAGCGTAGGCGAGAGTATTTTTTTTGGTAATTTATTTTGTTTCCACTCATAATAATCCTATATGTTATCATGTCATTATAATTACATATCAGCAAGTCCAATGGCACATAACATTATTCTTTTTAATATGGATATATAATGGATCATAATGGTGGAATAAATAATAACAATACCATTAAGGATAGTTTGAACTGAATAATGAACATATCATTTTCAAAATAAATAAATACTATTAATGTTATAAATAAAAAATATAAGAACATTTACTGCAAACTCTATATATGCATGCATTTTTTTGGGTGGAGAGTTAGTTTAAAAAAAATAAATAAAAGTATATATCTTGCAAACTTTATATTAAAAAAACATTTTAACATAATAAATAATAATAACATTCTAAATTTAATTCAATATTATGCATTACATATTTATTAGAATATTATAATTTTTTCTGATTGCATTTACTTTTAAAATATTCAAACAAATAAATATTTAAAGATAATATTTAATTAACAAATAATTAAAATAAATTTTAAAAAATATTTGAAAAGTAGTTATTTTAAAAAGACTTTTACGGTGAATATAAATGTTAATATAATATATGAAATTTAAAACCTATGAATTAAATAATTCCTTTTCTAGAATCCTCGGAGAGCTAGAGACCCCTCATCGCCATCCTAATTCCCATTGGTCACTCGATCTCTCGAGTAGTCTCAATATGAATCGATTACCCTCTTCGTCTTCCGCTGACTCTGCCCAGCAAGGTGTGACAGGGCGAGCAAATTTTACACATTCCAAGAGGCCCAAATTAAATCCCAACCCTAACCCTAACCCTAACCCTAACCCTAACCCTAACCCTGACGCTGGGATTTTGAAGCGGGAGGTGACAAAGGCAAGCAAAGAGGATGTGATGGTGATCCTGGAGGGCATGATCAATCACACCGCGAGAACTGGTTTGTACCCGCCTTACGACATCCACGATTTCCACGCTTCCATCAAGGACTCACTCCGGGTCCATCTCCCAAAGAGGAAGCTGAAGGGTAAGATTCGGTCCCTCAGATCCAGCTATAAAAAAAGGCGTCATCTCCCAACGCCGTGACCCAGAAATCTTCAGACTGTGCTACCAGATTTGGGGGGGGCCCGAGAAGTTCAACCGCGACTCTTTTCGCGTGGCTCAGATGAGGATTTACTTGGAGCGCGTCCGCCTTGCCCAGCAGCAGATCAAGCGTTTGCTGGAGTTATTTTGATTTTGATTTGATTCCCATTTAGATAAAATTTAGGGGCTGTTCGGTGGGTGTCTGCTTGTCGATGCCACTTGACTGTATTGCAGCGTTTTAAGGATTATGTGGGTTGTTTATTACACCTTTATTTGGACTTCCACCGACTATACGACTGAGCATAAAAAAATCGATAAATTCATTTAACATGATAAATGAATCGATCAAAAATTAAATAAATTAATATTTATTTAAATGGGTTAACTAATTTCTCAAATTATATAAATAATATAATTCGTTCAAACCAACCAACCGAATGAATTTTTTTTTAAAGCGGTAAGAAATATAAAGATTTTGTGAATTAAAAGTGAAAATTTATTGATTGTGGATTTTAATTCAAAAGTGTTTTTAACAATGATAATTTATTTGATTTGATTTATTGAGATTAAATATTATATTCGTATTTTAGTTTGTGTTGATGTTGTGAATGTAAGATGAGAAATTGATGATGCTATGGTTAAGCAAGAAAACCGTTAACGCATAATAAACAGAAAATCAAATAAATCGATTTGGGTGCGTTAAGCAATTTTATAAATCTGATTAGAAACAAAAAAAAAGTTTAGCAAATTAATACAATCTGCCTAAAAAGACCGACGATCACTCAATAAGCACAAAATGGTTGGAGAGTTATTAAATTAATAAAGTGTATACACATATATTTAGTAATTTAAGCATGAACATTTTTATGGCATTAAATTGATATGAATAACAAAAATAAGAAATTAATATAAGTGACAATGAATGTTTCACAATAAACCGAAAGTCTATTGATTACAGACTTCATGTGTTTAATCCAAAAGTATTTTTGATAACGATAATTTATTTGATTTGGTTTGTTGAGATTAAATATTAGATTCTGTATTTTAGTTCGTGTTAATGTTGTAAATTTAAGGTGGGAAATTAGCGATGCTATGATTGAAGCGAGAAAAAGCTGTTAGAGCAACTCCAACCCATTATATATTATTTATATGTACACATTAGAACTTAAAATTTCTGTTCCAACAGACTCTTCAGATGACTCTTCATATCGAAAATTTTTACAGTGACTCTTCACATTTGGGAAGTCACTGTTCACTATCTATATTTTATTTTATTATTTTCCTATATTTTTCTCTCTCTCCTCTTTTGTTGCTTCTCTCCGCCGCTCTTTCTCATTTCGTATCTCCTTCGACCCTGTCTCACTCTCCTTCCTGTTTCACAACGTTCCTTCTTCCTTTATGCCACCTAGCCCATAAGACAACCTTTCCACCACGACTGTCCCCAAATTTGCGATGAGATGTCTTGCCCAAAGCTCGTTGAGACACCACATCCCGATGCGATGAAATCCTCCGTTGCGCCACCCCTCGCCGTCGACCCCCTTGAGCACGGCGGTTGCCATCGGGGGGGGGGACCGGTTAACAAACCCTGATGCGAGATAGAGTCCTCTCGTCGCGCGGGAGATATGTACAACATATATTATTTTAATAAAAATACAGATAAAATAAATAAGTGCGTTGGAATTAAATATGAAAAATGACTCTTTACATATAAAAAATTATTCACGTGTGAAGATAATATACAAAGACAAAGGTGTTGGAGATGCTCTTAACTCGGTTTAACCATGCAAAACCGACCAACCAAAAAACATAATAAATATAAAATCAAATAAACCAAATTGGGTGGGTTAAGCAATTCTATCAATCGATTAAAAATAAAAAATTTAGTTTAGCAAGTTGATATAATCTGCCCAAACCGATGATCACCGAGTAGGCACAAAATGTTTGGAGAGTCATTAAATTAGGAAAGTGTATACTCATATATTTAGTAATTTAAGCATGAACATTTTTATGGCATTAAATTGATGTGAATAACACAGGAAAAAAAATTAATACAAGTGACAATGAATGTTTCACATATGCCCACTAAACAGCGCATAAAAAAATTTCAATGAAAGAAACATAGGTCAGGCTTTTTATTTTATTTTTAGAAAACGAACTTTTTAAAAATATATTCCTAATACATATATATTTATATCTTCTTGCAACATATTTTATAGTTATATACGAAGTAAATCTAATAATACTATTTAAATTATATTGACATCCAAATATTTTTTCAGGTATACATAATTATTTTTGTACTTGTATTCCAATAACACTAAGGATGACAATTTGCCCCGTCCCCGAGGGAATCCAACCCGACCTACCCCGAATGAGGCGGGTTTTTTTTAAATTAATCGAGGCACGGGGCGGGGCAAGCATCGCCCGCCCGGGATAAATCCTCAACCCGCGGGTATTCCCCATCGACCCAGCTCCCACGCGTCACGTGCGGTTGCCAAACCATCAAGCTAACTCGATTTTATTATATAAACTTATGTAAATAATATATATACTTATCATATTACATATAAATAATAATAATAATATATTAATTATTATTTATAATGCTAATAAAGAGTGCATACTTTATTTTAAAAAAAGTAATTACGGTATATATATATATATATATATATATATATATATATTATAATCAAAACTAAATGTCTTATTATTATTTTGATATAAATACAAATTAATTAGATTCAAGTTTAGTTTTAATTTATTAATAAGTTGATTTATGATTAGGTGATCTAATCAAATATTATTTGATTGAAAATATATTAGTATTTAAATTACTAATATCATTTACATATTTTATTACTTTTAATTTAATATATGAAATACATACTATCAAGTGTAAAAAATCTCAAAACTCAATCTCACTATGGATGACTTATATCACACATAATGTAAGGATTCGTATATGTGTTAGCATAACTTATAATCTATATTTGATATTAAGAAAGTTATTTTGAGAATGTGGCCATTAATACAATCGTTTTAACTATATTTGGGCCTAATTTGAGGTCCAGAAGCCTTCAGGGGTTATTTAGTAATTTTTAGGAGTTAAATTGAGGGTTAATAAATGAAAAATAAAATTTAGGAGGGCTTTTTGGAAATTATTAAAGAGGAGGACAAATTTTAATTAAAAATAGGGTTTGGGGGTTTTATTATTCATTATAACTTTGTTTTGAGAAACCCTAGCCGTCGAGGAGAGTTCTTAGTGTTCTTCGCGTTCTTCATCGTTCTTCGCCGATTCTAGACCGTTATTGCGAGTTTAATCCCTTCGGAAGGCAAGAGGTAGGTGATAGATCCGTCATTGTTCTATTGTTTTAATAGTATGTGAAAATATACGTGTATATTCTCGTTTGATTTTAGATATATATGATTACATGCTTGCCGTTTCCCTTCTCTCCCTCATCGCGATTCGACTTCCGAAAACTCGCGTACGGTGGCCAATCAATTTCCTGCGCCCCACCACCTCACAATTTCACGCTTTCTGGAATTTCTTTTGTACACCCTACGTTTTCTATCATATTATTATTAACACAAGGTGATGCAGGCGGAGAGATAAAATATCTAAGCAAAACTAATGCTATTATGTGATAACGTCAGGCGAGGGGTGAAGCTTAGCAAACAAAGAAAAAAAATGATTTTGTGGGTCTGTTGGTGCCAGGCCGTACGGCCTGGTCTTCCTCTCGCATGACGAGCGCGCACCAAGGCAGGGCAGTGAGGCCCTGCCATGTCTTCTTGTGAGAGGGAAATGCACTTATATATATATATATTGTTATTTATTAATAAATATACACACTTATATATATGTATATATACAATGCTTAATGCCGTTTAGCTGGAAATATATGTACTTATATATATATATTATTTGGAATCCATGTTATGACGTTAGAATTATATAGATTATTATGAATATTATTGTTGGTTGACATGTTAAAAATACTGTGGGGCTTAATATTATAGTGTGAATAATTTAAATATTATTAGGCTTGATATTATCAATTTGGCATCTAAAAATTATTATCTACAACGTGATATCGTTAATTTGACATTAAGAATTGTATATGTGGCTTGATATTAATTGTTAGATAAACACACACATACATATACATATATGTATAGATTGTGGTTCGTTATTATTGGTTTGATGATTTAAATGTAATAATATTACTTGTAGCTTAATATTATCAGTTATTTGATGATATACATATATATATAAATAGTTATACTAATTATGGGATTGCTGAGTTAGTGTTTAATGCGTGTGGATTTGGTGATTGCAATTGGTATTGTAAATTATATGTGGATGTGATAAATTGGTATTTATTAATTATGTCTGTGGACTATGTGATAAAGTTGGTTAGGTTAATTGTGGGTCCCACATAGGGTTGGCAAGAGGCCGCAGGTCCCCTATTTGGCTGGTAACCCAGGTCCCATATGTGGCAGGTTGTCAAAGACACCACAGGTCCCACATATGGTCATCCAAAGAGTGATATGAATTCTTGGAGTTGGTAGCGGGAATCCCGTGGATGGATAAATGGCCGGTGTGAACCTTTAATGATGGAAATGTGATGTGATGTCTTATTTGTGATTTAATGAAATTTAATAGTGATAGAATGTGACACTACACTAAGACAAGCATACACTGATCATACTGGACTTAGGAATTTGTGTAATAAGTCCTGGAGATGGGGGATATCACTGGGCATTCGTGCTCACCCTACTTTATTTTTATTTCCTACAGATTGTAGGAAGTAGCTGGTGGAGCCATAGTGAGGCAGGACGGGGCATCCTTGGTGTAGAATTTAATTAGTAACGCAATTGTTTTTATTTTATTTTATCATTTTGTTTTCCGGGACTTGGGTCCGTGGCAGTTGTAGAACCTTGTTGGTGAAACTTATATGTGAGTTATTCTGTGTGTTGGATATTACGGGAATTGAATGCAATGTCGTATCATTTTAATAATTCTTGAATTGAATGTATTTGGAAGTACAATTCTACCCCTATTGTTGAGTTGTACATGATTGGGTTGAACACTAATCTCCTCGACCCCTTGTGGTGTGGATGAGGACGTCGCGTTCCTAGTTCATTTGTATTTAGAATGTGGGGGCGTGACACATAAAATAAATTAGGGATACTAATCATATTAATTTGATTGAAAATTCGTTTTAAAATTATTAATATGTTGATTTAAAACTAAATGATCAAATCAAGTATTATTTAATCGATAAATACATTTATATATGAACTTGTAATATCATTTACATTATTTATTATTTAAGCTTTCAACCCAAATATGGAATATATACTATCAAAAGCCAAAACTCACTTTCACCATGTATTTTTTAATATGCCAAACTTGTTAGTATTGCTTAATTAACTAGTAACATTAATTATACTTATAGTAGTATATATATATATATATATATATACACTTACACTCAATGACTAGTATTATGTAAAAATAATCATATTATTGTATTACTTATAACAAAAATAAGTTTTAATTACATTAAGAAAAATAAGTTTGAGAAACATGACTTTTCATAATATTATATATTACTTATAACAAAAATAATATGATAACTATGTTATATAATTATATTAATTAGGTTTTCACTAATGTGTTATCATTTATTATCAATGATAATTGTATTGTTTAAATTATTACTATCCGATATTCAAGTTATTACTTATTGATTATAATTTATAAATGTATATATATATATATTAATAATTATATAACCATATGTATATATACACACCATATATAACATAAGTAATATGATAATTGTCGAGTATCTAAAATCTAATAACTGATGCAGGGAGTTCGTTGATAATTAGATATTTCATAGATGATTCTTGTTACTATGTTTACATAATTAGTATATATACTTTAAATATGACAAATAAATAATATTAGTAGCAATAATAATAATAATAACATTACTATTAGTATTACCTGATAATACTAATGAGTAAATGTTTTACTTTAAAAATAATATCGTATATATACTTATATTTTAATAAAAATAAACATTGAAAAGTAAAAGGTCGCAATCCAGCTCTATTTATTTGGAGGAGAGAGGAGGAAGAGAGAGAAAGATTAATAAATAATATAATATTATGTGAAAGGTTAATAGTGACTTTTTATTTTGTTTTTGATTATCTATTTATCTGAAAAGTTATTCTTGGAGCATAATTGTTAGAAATTGAAATAGCATTCATTCCAGCCCCCAAGGATGACATTGAATACACCAGAACACTACAAAATGTAATAACATACATGAATTCTCTCCGAATATTGTTAGAATGAGCTTAAATTATAAATTATAAGAAAAGGAGATTGGAGCAAAATATGCCTTCAATAGTCACGTTGGTCAGTGAAATTTACTTTAGTTCCTAGCCTTTTTTTTGTCATTGATTTTAATTTGTTAATTTCACGGATGTGATGTTTTTTTATTTCCTTTTGAGTCCTTGATTTTTTTTTTTGCTGGAATTGTATTATAAAGTCACCGATGCAAGCCATTGAAAATGAACATGAAGTTTGTTGTGAATATAAGCAACAAATGGAAATGTAAGTTCAATAACTTAATTCTTTTTTGTAAAACTTTTTAACAATCATTTGGGATTTGGTTGCTGCTACCAGAAAAGCCGTTGCAATTTGTGAGAAAACGAAAAGAGCAAGTGTTGCTGTGGTACAAGTTACACGAAGGTGACATTTAGATCTGAAAGCACAAGAAGGTGGGGTCACAATACACGAGAAGGTGAAATCTCAACAAAGGGAGATGGGTGAAGTCTAGCGGCAAGGAAAAGAAATAAAGAACCAATATGCAGGATAAAACAAAATGTTGTTTTAATGTATTGTTTAGGAGAAGATGTGTATTGTTCAAGAGTGAAGAATTTATTATGTTATGAAAAAGGAAATGATGTATGGAAATGTTTTTTGGCTGCAACAATATATTATGTACTGCATACCTTAAATTCACATATTTTCTAATTTTACAATGTTTTGGGAGTTCGGTAATTATAAATTTATGGTTTTTAAATCGTGGTGAGTTTTTGTAGATAATAAAAGTGTGCATATTAATTAATTTGTGATATAAATTCCTAATTTTACCACAGGCACTTCACTTATGCTCAAAAGGCTTGTGTATTGTTGTAAATATCAAATTGTAATATTTGAATTACTGCAGTGTCGATCACGTCACTATTGTTGTACACTAATCCAAAAATAAAATAAAATGCAGTGTTAAAGCCATGAAAAGCCATTGTTGATCTGTAAATGGCTACATTTTAATTGCTTGGATGTGTTTAAAAATGTACTAGTGAAACATTAAGAGTTACACTGATCTCACTAAAATCAATACAATCCCTTTCATCCATAAGATACAAGGACAAATACAAGTCACAAAATGCACACTCATTTCCAATCAGCTAGCAACTTCATTTCCAATTTGAAATTTTTCATTGCTTCCAAAATGTTCAAGTGCCACTATATTGCAATAATTTAACTTCATGGTGTAGATGCTAGAGCCCAAAAAAATAGCGAACAGGGAAATGCCAACAACACCATCATACAAAAATAGCTATAATCGTGTCAAACAAACTACAGACCCTAATCATTAAGATAGTGACCAAGTCTCTCAATAGTCATGCAGACCAATATGACTATTGAAGGTATAAACCAACATCTCACATCCAAACAAATAAACAAATAAGTATTTATAGTTTCATATTGTTTACGTAATAAGCAATGAAAGAAAAGTGTAAAATTAAATGCAAAACTCAAAAAATTATAAAATGATATCAGTAGTACATGAGATTTCATTTTAGTAAATCTTCCCGGTTAAAATTTCCACAGCTTTGAAACAAAACAAGAAAAGTGATAAAGAAAAGAATTCAAGTAGAGAAAGTATCACTTCCAAATTTCTTTTAGAGGAGAGGGATGTACCATGGGAAAATTAAGTATCAAAGGTGATGTAGCAAGAGGAATTAGTAAAAATTAATTTAGTGAGTCTTTAGAGTTCCAAGAAACGCGAGAAACTATGAAGAGCTGGGTTTTGCTTCATGTGAAATCTAAGAAAATAGTAGTTAATTGTGGTAGAAGAGGACAAAGATTGATTAGAAAAGTCTTTGCCTCTGGTATGATCCATATTGCAACATCTTTTCTAGCATTGTTTTTTCTACACACGAATATTCTATTTTTGTGATAAGAATCAAACTTGTGACCCGTCCGCATGGACGACTAGGAGAATATGGAACTTGGAAAACCTGATGTACCGATGGCAGTCTTTTTACCATTTGATTAATTCGTCTTCGCGTTCGAAGAATGCAAGATTTAGGCTTTTTACGACAATCTCTTGCCTACATAGTTTTTTTTTTTTGGTTTCAAATCTTACTGGTGAAAAATCTTAGATTTTGTGAACAATTAAATCCCTGTTTGGTGACTATGTATATTATGTAGGATCGTAACACATATACACTCACAATAATACACAAGATTTAATCGTGGTTCTATGTCCGCGAGAGAAATGAATTGTTTTTATTTTATTAGATATTCAAATACATCTCTAATTTTTCATACCATTAGAAAAAAAATTCAAAACAACTTATTCATCCGCAAAGATGGACGTTAACCATAACTTCCCACAACCACCATGATTTGATGCCGGTCGGCCAACCGCCTAAGGTCACCAACCGATTTGACTGAACCAAATTCACATATTAGTCTACAAAAAACATCAAATTTAATAATAATAATAATAATAATAATAATTATTATTATTATTATTATTATTTGTGTCCTGCTAGGCAAGTCCGGGGGGTTTCAGCAAGCTGCACAAGAATCTCAACCCTCTAAGCCCTTGGAGCTCCGTTAGTTTCCCACGATGCCGTACTTTCAGGTCTTCTAGGAGTTCTAAACCTGACAAAATCTGGTAAAGCTCTCAAGCTTCGTACACACCATGATATATTGTTATCAAATTTTCATGTATTTAAGCCCCGTGGCATCTAACTCTTCAAGCTTCTTCAACCTTCCAATGGTTCCAGGTAAATTTTCTAATAAAATATCAGTCATGCGGGGAACTTTCAAATTTTGTACAGAGTTGGGTTAAAGACAGGAAGCCTGCTCAGTGAGTGACATCCATATCCGTTTAGAGACAAGCTATGCGATTTGATATGAATAGCTTGACCCTGTATCAGCGTTATTGTGCCTATGCTGATGCTGTCACAAATTTGCTAATTCCATCCATAACCTTATTTTAAAACGCATGTCTACAAAATAGAACCATAGAATTTTCTTCATCCAATCCCATAAGTTCATACGCCCAGTATGATGATGTCCCAAACTGATTAAGAATACCCTCGTCTCTGGTTGTAATAATGATTCTACTTCCAGAACCAAACAACTCATGCTTTCCCACAAGTGCCTCTAACTGATCTCTGTCACTCACATCATCAAGAAGAACGAGTCCTCTTTTGCCTCCAAACAGATAAATAATGACATTGATTCCATGGTTTCTATTAGAAACTTTGTGGGGGGCTCCTTTAAGAACATTAGAGATTAGGCCTTCCGCACAATTCCCTCCTGCAATGTTATTTCCCGGATACATGCTAAGAAGCCGCTGTGCTCAAATTGGCTTTACAGTTCATTGTAGATGAATTTGGCAAGAGTTGTTTTGTCAGCACCACCCATTCCATGAAAACATCATCACGGACTACCTTACATATGGATGTAGATGCTGTAAGTCATAAATACTTTACCATTTTTTTTTCTTGAAAAACAAACATAAACTCCTATCATTTTTTAAAAAGTCAGAAGTAACCTATAGTTTACTATCATTTTTTATAAACCTAACCAAATTTAGTTCGGCTATTGTACAGAATGAACCGAATAAATAAAGAACGAAATTATGAGCATTCTTCCAAATTTGTCCCTGTCTTGTACCAAAATAATATCAACCGCTCCCTATAAATAATTAGTTGTTATTCAAGTAGATCTAATCCGTATACCATAAAAAACTGAACCAACCAAACAACTGAATTTATTGTGAAATTAATTTGAAATCATATCGAATCAACAATTTAGTTATATTTTCGAATCTAATTTGTAATTACTTTGAACACGTATGTATGGAATGACATCAAATACGTTTTTTATTAAATTTAATTTTATAGGTACATAATTGTTTATAACAATATTAGACTTTCATTCAATATATATATATATATATATATATATATATATATATATATATATATATTTCCAAAATATAACCTATAACTAAATTTATATTAAATTTAAAAGACATTCTATGTAAAAGCCTTTTGCACATGTTTTTTCGTGCAAACCTGATGCGGTAATTCTATTATTCTGACAAATAAAATTATGAAACATGAGAAGACATGCGTAAAATGCTGGAATAAAATATTTCACTAAATTCAAATGTAATTTAGTTTTTATTTTAAATTTTAGTGCCAATTTTTATTCACCGCTAATCTTTAAAAAAACAATAATAAAATAGAATATTTTACTTTCAAAGTGTATGCATATAATATTAATATTTATAAAAGCTATTATTACTATTATTATTATTATTATTCTTATACTACATGATTATTTTTGTTAAACATATAAAAGGTGCTGTTGACTTGTTGTTACTATTACTATGATTCTAAATGTTATTATTTTTTAAAACCATATATTACGATTCACCATATTGCTATTTAAACTGAAGGTTTAATTGACAGGATATGAAATTTTATTTCAGGATGTGATTGTGATTGACCAAAAAAGATTTCCGTGTGGCGAGCGAATATAAAATATTTTAAATCCGAGACAGCGTGTTAGCGTAGTGGGAAAACGTGTTGGGAATTTTTGTTGTCCCACATCGACGGAAAGAAAGATCGTGTCGGCGTAAGCGGTCTATAAAATGAGAGGCGGAAGGGACGACCGAATCATCTTTGCGCTTGGGGCAATGACGCAGCTAGTGAGGTACTAACCGAGGCGCGTCAATTGCTGGTTGAAAACTATTTCCAAACCCCCTCTTTGGCCTGGGTTCTGCCTAGGCCACTGAGAATTTTTGGAAGGGCTTTCTTTTTGGGAGAGCCCTACAATTTTAATTCAAATTTATTATTGTATCTTTTCGGTGCCTTTTTAGGTTTCAGAGATGCCTTGTTTAAATGTTAGTTTACTTCGTAAATGATTATTTATTTATTTTTATTATCTTGTGAAAACTGAAAGTTTTATATTTCGAGTTTATGAATGAAAGTTAATTTATTTTAGACTAACATAAATTGACTTTGTAATCGGTTGAGATAAGAAGTATCCTTTAAAATTTAAAAAAGTCAACAGAGTATGTTTAAACTAATGTTTGCGATCTTATTTTTTAAAATTATTTAAAAGAATCCGTATAATAAAAGTATATAAAATTATATACTTACTGATAATAAATCTCTAAAGTTAATGTAATATTATGTATATTTTATTTATTAAATATTATTTTTTTATTAAAATAATATTTTTTTCCCGTATCACATTTAATTTTAATTTAAAAGAATAAATATATAAGAATATGTATATTTAAATTGATAAAAGACTAAAATAGAAAAATTTTGAAGTAAAATTTTAAAAAATAATTTATTAAAAATACTTTTAATAATTTTAAAGAATTAATTTTAAATGAATAGGTATCCCTACTCCTAAAATAACATAATTTTATTTTTTTAAAAAATACATACTAACGTGACTTATTTTTGAGATAAAAAAATTAAAAAATTGCATAATTTTATAATACATCAACAATACTATACAAAGATCAAATGGGGCACTCATCCATTTGTAGTTACATTTATCCTTTTTATGACGTAACCCTGGGTGGTTCCTTCCGTGATTCCATAATCACAGTATGCTCTGAAAAGCGAAGAAAGAAAAACTACACGCCATCAAATCCATGGTTCCCCCACCGTATCAAGTTGTAACACAATTTAAAAAAATAAAAAATAAAAAATAAAAAACGAAAAAAACAAATATATTAACTCCTTCCAGACCTTTCTTTTATGGTAATCAACAATAATTAGTTGTGTTTGGATAAATTAAGTGGAGTTATTAGCCACTACAGTTTCCATTTATTTTCTTTTTGTTGGATTCACACACTTCGCTTCTCTCTCTCTCTCTCTCTCTAGCGCTTTAGGTTTCCATTTCTCTCTCTAGCGGAGTCGAGAGTCGAGTCTCAACTCGTCGATGGAGAATCAAGGCCTCACTAGCTACGGAAAGCTGGAGAGCATGGCGAGCTGGGTGGGCACGAACGTGGCCGCCGCCTTCTTCGCCTCGCTTGAGCGCTGCTCCTGCATCAACCTCAGCACCTCCGACGTCGACGACGACGACAAGGAGGTCGAGGAGGCTAAGGATCGACCTCTCATGTTCACCCACCTCCAAACGGGTCAGGAAACTCACCCTCGCAGCTCCGTCGATAGCCTTCCTATCTGATATGCTCTCTCGTCTCTCAACCCTCAAGAGTCTCGACTCTCGACCCAACTAGTACCCTCCTCCATTACCAATCAATAATTAATAGGGCCTTCCTTCCATGAGTTCCCCAGTATATTAGGATTTACTTGATATATTTTAATTTGTTGTTGTTGTCGTGTAATTATTTGTATCAGGATGCACGGACGGTTTGTTATTAATTATTATGATGCGATCTTAATGAAATATCAATTTCCGAAATCTGTTATTTCTTTCTTGTCGCTTTTTTATTGGAATGAATTGCTTATGCCCTCTTGAAATTTCGATTGGGATCTGGGGTCGTTTATTCTCAGTGAGTTGGGCTGGGATCGGTTTGGTTTACTGCTTTTGGAATTTGAACTTCTGTTGTTCTGGAAGGCCCGGATCTATTTAGGTTATGCCTCTGCGATTTGGTTGATATATATATATATATATATGTATATATATATTGGTTGGTATGGATTCGACCTCCGTGGGACCTCTGTTTCTGGCAATCTGTCACCTTTAATGTCAACGGAACTATCATCTTCATTTTCTTTTATTATGATGAAACATTTCTTCTTCGTTTTGGGCATGTTGAATGATTTTTTTTTTTCTAAACTTAGAGAGCTCTAACCTCGAACTGAAAAATTGTTGTCAGAAGTTATGTTTTTAACACTCAGTTTGCGGCAGACTAGACTAGACTTGACTCGACTCTCCCCAAAACCAACCTGCCATGATGAACGTGTGCATGGCTTGAGGAAAAAATTATGAAACTTGCTTGTAAATCTTGGTCCCAGGGCCCTGTCCTGCGGTTCCTCAAATCAGATATACAGACAATACAACATTTTTTTAGTGTTGAGACCAAAATGTAGGGGACAATCACGGTTGAATAAAACCGTGATTAATGTGTAAATGCAATTGTGTTGAGTACACCTGAAGTACTTGATCATGTGATGGTATATGGTTTTAGTCCAAAATGTAGGGGACAATCAACATTTTTTAGTGCTCTTGGAGTACTAACTTTGCCTCAGAGGCATATATCTGGCCACCATAGGCAACAATGGGCTCACCAACATCTCCGAGGTTGCCATCACCATGGAACTGGCTGGCGACCCTAAGAAGCCTCCCCAACACAATAAGGTCAAGTAATTCGACGTTGAAGTTGAGGAAGGTAAAGTCAGTGTCAGATGAGTCATTGACTCAAGGGATGTGGAGGCGAGGAGTTTGATTTGGGCATGGAAGATTAATGCGGAGGGTGATTTCGGTGTTGAGGCCTCATTTGGGCAGAACAATTTGGAATTTGAAGGATTAAGCTATGTTTGTTTCACATTACCCTGCCTCCAGATTGATTTGTTCGTCTTAATCTTGTTTTGTTTATCATGTTGTTTACATTTAGCTAGCATAAGTTTTGCTCTTTTAGCTGTATTTATTTATTTTTTTCTGGGTAGAATGTAATGTATAATATAAAATATGTATTGATTATGATGAATATGAGCACTACTTTTTCTTGCCATTTTTTCCGTTGCCGTTTCTTTTTTACTTTGGTGACACTGTTTTCTTGCCCCATTAATTTGAAATTTTGAGATGTTTTGTTAGAAAAATAAGGAGCTTTTGGGGTTTGTATTTAATGGTCTCTTTTGGGTTTAGCAAAATAATTTGAAATTAAGTGGTAAAAGAAGCTCTTCTGGGGTCAGCTTATCCCAGCCCTTCAAAAACACAACCCTTGAAAATAAGAGGCTTTTGCTTCAATATGCTAGTTTTTAATTTTTGGTGGCTCTATTCCTCTTGAAAAACATATTGTGTAAATTCCCTGCTGTCTTGGAATTTCTGGGAATGTTAGTGTTGGTTTCTTGCTACAGGGAGGCATTATGGGATTCACTGTTTTTAAAATAGTTTTTAAATATATATTATTATTAAATTAATGTGAATTTATAGTTTTAAAAAACGACCCTAAAAATGCTGGATACCAAACGGATGCTAGACCTGTTACTTTTGAAAATTATTTAAAAATTTATAATATTATTAAATTAATATAAATATCTACTATTTTTAAAAAGAATTGCATCGTACACGTTGTATCACAATGTTAGCAATTTCGCAAGTGTTCGGATCATTACAAGTAATATAGTGGACTTTAAGTCCGAATATCGAACCCACAGGGAAGATGATCAAGTAAAAAACTCATTTTGTAAATTCATAATATATTTGAAGTTGGTTTTGTATTATTAGCAATTTGGATGTTGTAATTTAAATAAACAAAATAATGTAAATGATCTTATAGGAGAAAATAGAGATTTGGATTTCAAAGTAATTAATTAATATCTTGTTCTTAAGGCATATTAATTCAAACTTTTCCTTTTTGTTTAAAATCCAACACCTTTGCATGTACTAGTCTCTTTCGAGTGATCTAGCCGTGTGTATACCCTAGCTTGGGGGACGGGCAACCCATTAAGAGCTCAAGTTATTTGAGTGTAGATTGACATCACACCAACCCTAACTAGGTTACAAGCAAGATTACTGGCTTTCGCAAATTATAATATTTACAAGTCAAATCTCTTAACTATCCGGTTATCAATGTCTTATTTCGATTCATAATTAATTAACCTTAAACAAGAATTAAGATGACCAAACCTAATTCTCACATGTAAATTCAAGAGACTTGATAAACACAAAAGAGAATTTAAATTAACATACCAAAAGGAAAGAAATTAAAGGCTTACATCAATATCTATCCTCCTCCCATAGAGGTTTAAGCTACCATAGTGATAAACAAAACAATTGTTCTTGCCATAGAAATCCAAAATGCATCTTCTCTCTCTCTCTCTCTCTCTCTCTCTCTCTCTCTCTCTCTCTCTCTCTCTCTCTCTCTCTCTCTCTCTCTCTCTCTCTCTCTCTTCAATGAATGATTTTCAGAAACCCATTAATTACAAATTTTCCCCAATATATTTCCTAATTCCCTGTATAACCGCTGGAAACCGTTAGGAACCGTTTCCTCCACTAATTCAAGCTCGTTTCCCTCTCAAAATGATTGATGGAGAGCTGTCTGATCCTTTAATGATGAGTTGCAGGCTGTCCAGGTGGCATCTGTGGAGGTTCATTGATCAGCCGGTTGCATTGTGCAGAAACTGCCCGTGGTCAAGTCTTTTGGTCAACTCAATTTCAAATGACCGTTTCACATGACCAAGCTCTTGGGAGCTTTTGGTCAAGTCAATTGGCTCCGTCATTTCTTTTTAGTCATTTCAAATTTGAAATGACCGCAGTGCAGATTATCCCTTGCTCCTTCCTTCTTTCTTTGGACCTTGTACTTTTCCTGTTTTCCATTCAAAGACAACAAAAACACCACAAAAGGATCTATTGCTACTATGTTAGGGGGTTAGCTCATTAATCAATCAAATACATTAAAATAAAGTTAAAAATGTGATCTTGTCTCAATAATTTTTCTTCATTTGACACTAATTAAGTTTGAAAACCCCCCTAACACACAACTAGGCTTCTATAATTCTATTATATCTCTTTGGTTGGAAAGAGGGTTGTGGTAAATAATAGAAGCCTATTGTTGTGGTAAAAAGGTTTTTGGTTTGTGTTACGATTAATAAATGCCCAAAGTGTAACATTCTTAATGGGAACTTTTGTTATGATTTTGGTATACAAGAGGTTTCAAGAAACATTATTTTTTGATAAAATTTACCGGTTTCAGCATTTGTTCTTGTTAGGGATGGCAACAGGGCGGGTTTGGGACGGGCCACCCCTATCCCGAACCCATCCCGTTTAAGAAATCATTATCCCAAACCCGACCCGAATTCGTTTAAGCCGACTTGAAACCCGTCCCATTAGGGTCGGGTCGGGGCGGGTACCCGTTAAATCCGTTGTTTTACCTTATATATACGGGTTATCCCGCCCCGAATCTGCTCCGAATCCTAGCCGGGTCAGAGATACCTGTCCCAAACCCGCCCCGAACCCGTCCCATTAGGGGCGGGGCGGGTACCCGGTATGACCCGCCCTATTGCCATCCCTAGTTCTTGTTTTAGAGAGACCGCGTGGGCCTGGAAGTGAATGGTGGTCTAATAATACGTCAAATGTAATATGTCATGTTTTAGGGTCATTAGTAAGCAGCTGGCATTATAAGACAGTGATAGATACAATTGCGCTCGCGACATCTTTTGCGTCCTTGGCTGACGTAGAGTTTCACGACTCGGCGCGCTTCCAAATCATCTGCTCGAGCCTAGCCTCGAGCTGAGATTCGACCATTGACTCAAGCAGATCTGCTTGAGGCATGCTCAAACCTCTGCTCGAGGTGAGGCTCGAGCATTCCTCGAGCAGAGGCTCGAGCAGATTTGCTTGAGCCCATGCTCGGGCCTCTGCTTGAGCACAGGCTCGAGCATATGTGCCCGAGCATATTTTCTCGAGCCTCTGCTCGAACACGCTTCGAGCCTCGACTCGAGCAGGCGTCGATCATTTCTCCCATGGCCAGATCGACGGGTTTCTGGGTTCTGTCGACTATAATTTTCGACGAAAACTTTAAACGACCATAACTTTGCGTACAGTAGTCAGAATTATGTCCATTTTTTTGATTTGAAGGTATTGACGAGAGCTACGAGCCCAATTTTTCAAAGAGGATTTTTCGCCCTCGGATTTTCAAAAAAAGCACTCTAACGCCTTCAAAACTTGATTTTATGTATCTTTCTACCTCATCCCGTCCAGATTCACGGCTCGAAGCTCCCCCCTTTTTCCCCCGCTTGCTTTCTCTCTATCTTTCTCACGGTGCGCTGCGCGTTTAACTTTTAAGTTTTTTTTGCTGATGTGACAATTGCCACATCAGCCGGTTGCATGCCGATGCCGCATCCGCGGTTGCAAATAGCATTTTTGGGCATTATATTATATAAAGATGATTGCCGAGGGGTGTGAAAAGGTGTATCGTGCTGTGACATGAGTTAGATCTGTTGTTTATATAGTTATGAACTCATGAACGTACACTTAAAGCTGCAATATAAAGGACAGTTAGGAGAAAAAACAAAAATTGCATAATTATGCACCCATGGGTTTAACCAAGTTAACTGGTTTCGTTTTAACCGCCGAATGACCAAAATTTGCGGTTATTTAACGAAACATAAGAAATGACCAAAATTAACCCAACTGAAATAGTTGATATTTAATGACCTCTCCAAACAACTGTGATTCCTAGATTCTACGAACTATAAAGGTGGAAAGTTACAATGCCGGAAAAGGGCTTAACACTTGAAACAGCACACAGGTGAATCAAATCAACCCAAACGAGGAAAGGGTAAAATGGTCAAGTTGGTGTGGAGACACCTCAATAATTGAATACAATTTGGAATCTCATTCATTGCAATAATGGGGTGTACCATAATATCCTATGTGTGTGTGTCTCTCTATCTCTCCTATTGCAACAGAAACACACTCTTTCCCTGCAAGGTTTCATCGTACATGGTTTTAACAAGACAATATGCTTGTGATCATCACCAACATTCTTTTCCGATCACCCCGCAGGACTTCTAAGGTGATATGATCTTGTCATTAGGTATATTATTAGATTGAGAAGTTCACCATAAAATATTACATTATTATAGTTTTTTCAGAAAATGATAATTGCTTTGCTTCTATAATGTGTACTTCTAATTGGTGTTTAATTAGAGTTGAAAGGAAATGGACAAAAAATTATCCTCGCAGAGCAAAAATTATTTCTCACCTGTTCTGTCCCTGACATTCAATTAAAGTGTTCCATTTCTTAATATATGCATGGTAAATCACTAGTGATTTTGAAATACTGTAAGTTGGTAACCATTAGAGTATTTAGATGTTCAGTGAGTATTAATAGGACTATCCGACTATGTCATATTGTCTATGCAGTATTGAACTTCCACTTGTTACGACATCTACTAAGTTATAGTTTAGGGTCCCAATCTCTCGGGTAAACTTACCTACGGACTTGTAAATGTTTTAAAGACTAGTTCAGTTCCTATGTGCACACAAAGATGCTCCTATTGGTTTCTTTAGGTCCTATGTGTTGCTGCTGCCTAAACCACTTTGTTGAAATTTCATTAATATATTGATTTTTCAGCTTGGTTCTCTTGCAAAGCATCTTGCACCTTCTGAAATTCAGGAGCATCTGCTTCAGGTCCCCTTACAGCGTCGATGGAGCAGTACGGAGGCATCTTTACAAAAGGGAGGCTCAGAAATTGATACAGAAGATGGCACGAAGTAAGAGATTTTTTAGTTAACACACACAACTCTCTCTCTCTCTCTCTCTCTCTCTCTCTCTCTCTCTCTCAGTTTCCGATCGGGTGTATATTTCTTAACTTTGCATTTGTGTGTGTTAGGATATTAATACTATTATTAGTAGTGTTATTATTAAAAAGTGTCCAATGACCCTTTATACACTCATATATCTTTCATAATAATTAATACAATTCTATTTCTCTTATCTCTCGATAGTGTGAATGAAGATACATATACTCTTTTGGGTTGTTTACCAAAATAGATACAACAATCATTCAGAACATTAGACCATCAGACTATCACAATCCTTCATCCAAATTTGTCTTCAGTTGCATTGCGAGATTTTCAGGTTGGGTCAACAAACGGATCCACCAAAAATTCAAGCCACAAATTACAAAGTGTACTTTTGAAAATCTATGCAATAGATATTGTATACAATAGAAAGTTGAAAACTAGTTTGATACAAGTAAAATGGGATGGAGGGAGTAATAAGTTTACAAGTATCGTATTTAACCACACTATCTGAGTATTCAAGTTCTATCTTGGACACAATATGAGTTTTTGTACAGCCTTGGTCATCTCAGGTTTAGGGGGCATGATATGTTGGCACCTTTTACAGCTGGGTGGCAAACTACTGATTCGAGCCCTCTTGTAATTCATAAGTCCAAGGTATATTTTTTCGATATGTTTCCTCTTAATCTGATATGGCTTGAACTTATTAAACATCAACTTCCCAGGTTTTTAAGCTAAAATGACTTCAAAATTCTTATTCCCTGGCAGTCATTGTAAAAATTTTGTTATACTGATTTCCCTTTGATGATGGCATATTTTGATTTAATAAATTGTTTCAGGGTTCTTATGTTTACGACATAACTGGGAAAAAATATCTTGATAGCCTTGCTGGTCTGTGGTGCACTGCTTTAGGTATTTGCAGCATGCCTTCACCATTCTCGAGTTACTTTTCAATGTTTTGACATTTAAATCATTTTTTCCTTTTTCTATTTTTTGTTCCGTTTCATTTTGTTGTTGCTGCTCTTCACCATGAAATTTCTTAGTGCCTAATTTATATCACATTCTAACTTAGTATAGAGGCTGGGAGAATACTTTTCTGCATTAAGCATCAACGATTTTTTTTTCACAAACTGTACTAGTACTGTAGTTTTTTTTTATTGAACTTTATTCTCGTAGGTAGTGGGTATAAAGGCAGAGGTCCTTTTTATAATTGATCTTGATATTTTTGTTCCATTGCATTGTAAATTGTGATGGATAGAATGAGGACATAATACATTAGAGGGTCATCTTGGGAGCTGAGGGTTTATGTTTCAACAACCTATGGATGATGAACAATGCGTGAAGTGTTTATAGTGACAGCTTTACTTGAGACGCTCAATTGCTACATGAGTTGCTTAATTCATTTCAATATGGTAGTTACCTAATTGAGTAAAAACTACTATCTATTTCTTTAAGGTAGTCTTTGTTTGTGTGATATGAGTAACTTAGATATTGTTGAAAATTTGCAGGTGGAAGTGAACCTCGACTTGTTGCGGCTGCAACTGCACAATTAAACACATTGCCATTTTACCATTCCTTTTGGAATCGTACTACAAAACCCTCATTGGTATTCAATGACTTTTTTTTTGCTTTTGAGCATTGGATCTTGTTTCAAAACCAGAGTATGCATTTTTCTCAATGCTTTGATATCTCACATATGTCATGATCTAATATTTGAATATTTATTTGATCTCATAGGATCTTGCCAAGGAACTTCTAGAAACTTTTACAGCAAACAAAATGGGAAAGGTCTTCTTCACAAACAGTGGGTCTGAAGCCAATGATACTCAGGTTTGTTTATCTGATAAAGCAATGATGTAATTCTACATATGATGGCGCATGCAACAAAATAACAACTTTTTTTTTCATATTCACGTGGTGCATTGATCAAGAAAAATAAGACAAGGATTTTGAACCAAAAAGTCTGGTTAAGTGAAAAAATTAGCCATGAACTGGACTCAAACTTCTTAGTTTTACAGTTACTTTGACTAATATGATGTCACTGTAATATCTGAACATCAAAAACCTCTCTAATTTGGTATTGATAATTATATCCTCTACTTATTTGTTTAGGTTAAGCTTGTTTGGTATTATAACAATGCACTTGGAAGACCTAAGAAAAAAAATTTATTGCCCGAGCAAAATCGTAAGTTTTGTTAACTGTGGCTAGTTTCCTTTCTCTATTTCTCTTCTACTAACCAATCCTTTTCAGATATCATGGATCGACTTTGATAGCAGCTAGTCTTTCGGGGTAAGATGTCTTTGCAGACATCATTTTTAAGCAAAAAAAAAAAACCATATTTCCTGATTCACCGTAGGATTATTCTCAATGCCTTAAAATTTATTTGTCAGCCTTCCAGCACTGCATCAAAAATTTGATCTGCCTGTTCCATTTGTGTTACATACTGATTGTCCACATTTTTGGCGGTTTCATCTTCCAGGTTCTTGTTTATACATTAGATATGCATATGTTTATTTTGTTTCATGATTTTAATCGATGTATTTAATATTATTGCACTAGGTGAGATGGAAGAGGATTTTTCTACAAGATTAGCCAATAATTTGGAGAATCTTATACTTAAAGAAGGACCTGAGACGGTAATATGATTTATAGTATCAAACTTATTTTAGAGATTTTTATAAAACAATTACCTCATGGCTCATGGATAAAAAATTTCCAATGCAGATTGCTGCTTTCATTGCTGAACCTGTCATGGGGGCAGGAGGTGTGATTCCACCGCCGGCAACTTATTTTGAGAAGGTAACTGTTTCATTTTAAATAACTTGACTTTGATTTACTCAAATCTTGTCTTGGAAACCATATTTTAAACCATATCTCCATTGTATTGGGCTGTAACAAGGGGAGAAAAAAGGAAAAAATATATACATGAGACATGTATGTGCCATATACAGCTGATGTATGCTAGTAGTATAACGTATCAAGAGATAATAATTACATGAATGTGTCTGCTGCCATCACCATTCTTATGTTTTAGGATTCCAAATAAAATTTTGATCCATGCATATTTCTCAAAGAGTTAGAGAGATCATGTTGTAGCTTAGGAGTGTGTGGACTGTTCATCAGCATGGAAAATATTTTCACCAGATTGATGTTGTTTTTAGGTAAGATGATTTCATTTTAAATAACTTGACTTTGATTTACTCAAATCTTGTCCTAGAAACCATATCTTGGAAACCATGTCTTGGACACCATATTTTAAAATATCCATTGTATTGGGCCCTGACCAGGAGAGAAAAAAAGAAAAGAAATATATGCATGAAACATGTATGTGCCGTATACAGCTGATGTATGTTAGCAGTATAATATATCAGAAGATAATAATTACATGAATACGCCTACTTCCATCACCATTCTTAAGCTTTAGGCTTCCAAATAAAGTTTTGGTCCATGCATATATATATATATATATCTCAAAGAGTTAGAGAGATCATATTGTAGCTTAGGAGTGTGCGGACTGTTCATCAGCATGGAAAGCATTTTTTGTTTTCAGATAATTAGACTTGTTATAGGATAATTAGGCTTGAGTTTGTAAAAGTTAATGTACTGCAATTAACTCTACGTCGCCTTGGCGAGCTATCTCCATGTTGATCTTTTCAGCCTTGTGGAGGAAGCAAAATTGGAAGGTGTTTGAGGGTTGAATTAGTAGCATTCAACGGGTGAAAGAGGGGTTAAATGGATGTTGCTATTTGTTGTGATATTAATTTTAATAGTAACTGGTTTGACATACCACATTTAATAGTAATTGGAATACTCTCCTCTTACCCTCCTTACCACACACAAAAAAAGAAAAAGAAAAAGAAAAAGAAAAAGAAAATTGATATTCTCTTATCCTTGGATTTTTTTTTTGTGGTTCCCCAAGTACATGCATCTATATTTATCATCTTGCGTATCTTTTCACAGATTCAAGCAATCTTAAAGAAATATGATATTCTCTTTATTGCAGATGAGGTATTTAGTATTTTTTGTCTTTCCAATATCTGATTTGCAATCTACAAGATTAATGATTCACCTTTTCACCTTTATTCATATGTAGGTCATCTGTGCGTTTGGCAGGCTTGGGACAATGTTTGGGTGTGACAAGTTCAATATCAAACCTGACCTTGTCTCCATTGCAAAGGTCAAAATACAACATTATATTTATATATGACAAGTTGCCTTTCAATATATTGTTCATTACTGGGGCAGCATTTTAAAGTTTCCCTCTTGTTCCGTGCTCGGGTTCTCTCTCTCTCTCTCTCTCTCTCTCTCTAATTTAATGTTTACCCTTCATTCAATATATATATATATATAAATAATGTCTTTTTTTGGATTTGGTGGCTTTAGGCCCTTTCCTCTGCATACTTGCCCATTGGAGCTGTTCTTGTCAGCCCTGAAATATCAGAAGCTGTACACTCTCAAAGCAACAAACTTGGTATCATTCCACTTGTATAATAAATTATCTATCTTCTCATTGTGGCTGCTGAATAATCTCCCAATTATGTTTGAATCAGGTTCTTTTTCACATGGATTCACATATTCTGGGCACCCTGCATCTTGTGCAGTTGCACTAGAAACACTGAAGATCTATAAGTATGTTACATTTTATGACAGGCATATTTAGTCATATTATTCTAAGAAAGTTCAGAGTTTGATTACGCATATTGTTCTACAGAAACACGTTGCAAAAGCCACCTGATCTTTTGAGGTCAAAACTATATACGTTAGTTACTTAAGGGTATTTTGGCAATTCAAACTGTTACTGTGCTTATAAGATTACTTGTCTCATGCAGTTTGAATTAAATGTTGCCTAAGCATGCCTTCTATTTAACTATATATGGTTGTAAATATTTTACTATGCTTCATTTACGATTTCTATAGTCTTATAAGGATGAACTTTTTAAAAGAATAAAGATGCCAACTGGATATATATATATATATAGCACCAAGATATTTTTGCATGTAAAATGAGGCTCTTATCCTTTTGTTTCGCAAATTCCTAGGTTGATTCTGCTTATCTGAGATTTTTTAAAATTGTTTAATGGAAAGAGGAAGAACGAAATCACACAAATTACTATTCCATTGCCTACCACCGTACCGGTCGTACAATTTGCAAAACCTGTCCCACAGCAAATTAGAATCTGGAACCAACATGTTGTATAAAAGTATGTTTGCAGAGAGGCTTGTAAAAAGGTAAATTGCAAGGAAGTCATTACATGGAAGTGTCATGGCCATTAATTAGTATTCTTTCTACTTGTCTTAGAGGTCCAGATTCACAGTGTTTGCATATATCAGCTGGATAAGACCTGCTGTAGTTTGGGTTTAAACTCCATTTTTGCTGATTTGTCATGGTCCCAATCGTTAGTAAGCAAAATAAATTTCAACCATTTGAAGGGAAAGGAATATCATTGAGCAAGTGAAGAGCATCTCCCCAAGTTTTCAAGATGGTATTCGAACCTTTTCAGATAGTCCCATTATTGGGGAGGTATTCTTATAACAAATATTCGAACTTATTTGGTTTTAGAGTATATGTATCCATTTACAATTAATCTGAATTGGCAGATTCGGGGGCTTGGCATGATTCTTGGTACAGAGTTCACTGACAACAAGTCTCCAAATGATGTGTTCCCTCCTGAATGGGGCAAGTTCTTATAAGTGATTATTTTTAAATTTCAACTACACTAGGTTCAATTATTGTGCAGGAAATTATAATATTTTTAGTCCCTAGAGCCTTCCCTTCATTCGTTTAGTAAATACACTTTTTTTTTTTGTATTGAATTTCACAGGAATTGGTGCGTATTTTGGAGCACAATGTGAGAAACATGGAATGCTAGTGCGTGTTTCAGGGGATTGCATATGCATGTCTCCTCCATTTATAATGAGCCCTGAAGAAGTTGATGAGGTAGGCTTCTGTAATTCTCTTTCAATGTGCCTGTACTATAAGAATTCAGAGATGTACAAGCAATCTGCTTTTCATCTTCATATATAAATCGATTTTTTGTTGCATGTGGTGTTGTGTGCTGGTTACCTTGATTTAAATTAGAGGGGTCTAAATTAGGGTGTTGAATTTGATTGCTCGTATCAGAGACCACCTTAATTTGAATGTACAGAAGAGAATGGTCGAAAAGAAAATCATGTGGTGTGTTGGAAATTTTGCTCTGTTGGATGGTATAATAGTGAAACTAATGATCCATGATACCTGTCTCGTTGATTTTAAATTGTGTATCCATTCTAGTTCTCAACAAACCAAGTAACCGATGCATGCAATTGCTGCTCTTTTCAGATGATAAGCATCTATGGAAAAGCACTGAAAGACACCGAAGAACACGTGGAAGAACTCAAGCGTCTACAAAAATAGAGTTGAAGGATAGCGGAGCATGCAGGCAGTGAAAAAATGATGGCTTAATGCAAATTGATTGTTGTAAATAAAACCAAAGACTTGAGACAGCCAACTGACCCGAGCATTCAAATGAAAAATTATCTGCTGTTGGTGTCACCGAGATTGGTTCTTTATATTTATGTTCTCTTCATATGAAGCTTACCATATGAAAAACCAGCCAAAAAGAACAAAAGCATAAACACTCGAACCAATTGTCGAGTGTGTCGACTCATTTACCGTCATCCGCTTTATGTTTGTAAGGAGCTCAAACCCTCAAACATATCGGCCCTTCTCTCACTCATGTGATCTTATTGCACGAAAGTCACATGGGAGAGTTTTTTTAGTGGTTGTAGAAGAATAACAGACCAAGGCATCAAAGACAACATTAGAGTAGAGATGCGCGCATCTAAATCGTTATATACGATCGGGTCACAGTAGTGCAGTAGGAGTAGTGACTAGGAAATATATAAAAGCAAAAGCAATCGGAAGAGGTACGTACAGTGATGGAAAGCAAGATAAGTTTATAGCAGCTAGCAACAAGCAGCCATACATACATATATATATATGTATATATAAATATATACATATATATTTGAAAGAAGTTAAATACTATTAAGACAGAGAAATACGAAGGTACGTAGTTTTATTATTATTTGGTGGTGGGTTTCTGAGCACGAGAACTTCTAATCCTACCTCTCCTCCTTTCTCTGGAACCATTCATCCGCTGCACTCCTCCTTCGTCTGTGGATTCCTTGTCTTGTAAATCTTGGAAAGACTTCTGCAAGTTTTTGTATGACCCAAAACCAGCCATTCAATCTATCAATCTATATATATATATATATGTGTGTGTGTGTGTGTGTGTATATATATATATATATATATAGAGAGAGAGAGAGAGAGAGAGAGAGAGAGAGAGAGAGAGATTGGTTTGGTTTTGTTTGGACTTTGGTGTTCTATTTTTCAGTATGGTACTCACCTCCCTGAGCTCAGCAAAGGATACCGCATAGAAGGTAACGGCTGCAGCAACAACGACGACTGCTACAGGAAGCGCTAATTGCATTCCATCCATTCCTCTCTCTGTGAGGTGAGCCTCTACACTCTACACTGCTTACGTTACCTACGTACCGTCCGCTATACGTGCGTGTGGTTGGGTTGGGTTGGGTTGGTTCAATCAATCCACTCCGCCTGCTGCCTCATCCGTTGGGTTGTCTGTTTTTCTTTCACCGATAGTGAGCCTCCGTTGGATGAGCGACACATCAGTCGGTATTTCTATCTAACGGTGCACTAGTGAAACGCGCAAAAAAGGATGTCGTTTTGAAGAATACCGGACCTTTCCCCTGCGATCTCATCATCTCTCTCAGTCTCTCGCTCTCTCGTCGCTCCTCTTAACTTTATCTGTTTAAAAACAGTCGCTTAAGGCCTGAATTATTGCTGCGATGCCTTTGAATTTTACTGTTTTGTGTCCATTTGTATTTTTTTTATATATGCATGTGTCTGAAATGTAAAAGATTGATCAGTTCGCTGATATGGATATTAGTGATGGAAGGAATGTTAATAATGGTGAAATGAATTTATAAATTGATATGAAGTTTAATAGTGAAGTAGCAACATATAATTTTTATTAGCAAAGCAGTTGGTAGCATACTATATTTATCCTATATGTGATATATGAAGTATCATTCAACCTCTCTTCTCTCTCTCTTTACCATTTTTATAACAATCATGGGAGGAGGGTTGGGTTTGGCATTAGGAGGGGAATAGAAAAAATAACATGTAAGAATAGAGGAATGATGATTATGCCATTATGGTGTCAGCTTTGCTGCTCTCTGATGGAGTGGTTTTTTTTTTCCTTTGCCATTGGCTAAATAAACAATTTTCTTTGTTATTTCATTATGAAACTGAAATATCTTATTGAACATACTTCTAATTTCATTAATACCTCAAAAAAAGGTCAAAGTGAGAGCCACTGTCTCTGTCTAGGCTTTGTTGCTCACAAATTTTAAATTAGAAACATGACTTTTTTTTTTTTTAAATTTACGAGTTGGAGACATTTCTTGTAAAGGTAAAGGTCTGTAGTTGCAGACTCCATATATCTAGGGCCCTTCTTTCTTACCCAAGCCATTATATTCGAGCTTTTTTCCCACTAATGGGAGTTGCTGATCCTAAAAAAGGAGTAGCTGATGTTGTTAGTTTATCAACTTGCCTTTTACTTGTGCAGGTATTTTGGGTTGTCTTAATGGGTACATGAACATAGCAATGGAGCAAATACAAGAATACGTCAATGGACACCTGAAAAACAAATACAGTGATGCCTTTATCAATAACATATATGATTTGCTTTGTATAAATACATGGAAATAATCTGGAAACATCTTTCTTGATGCAGTTCTGTACATCAGTACATCGAAGAGGACATTAGCAGATAGGGCTTACCATCGAGGCATGTCTGGGAAGTTCAAACTTCTTGAAGAATGTTATGATCAATTGGTTATCGTAGAGCATTGTACCGGTAATGAGATTAGGAAAAACCTACAGTTTCGGTTTTTATAGCATATTTCTATAAGAGTTTTTATTTTTATTTAAAAATAATAATCCGTAAAAGTTTTATATTTAGATTTATATAAATTTTTTTAATATATTAAAAAATATGGTTTATTTTTTATAATTATTAAATTATATATATATTTTCATATTTTATTATCATATTTCTTTTAATTTTTTTATTTCATATTAAATTATAAAAAAATATTATTAAATAAAAAATAATATAAAATATTATTTTAGTGATATAGAGAATAATTTATAAAATTTATTGTAGTATATATTTATAGGAAAATAAAAAATAGTTTAAATATGTAAATTTAAGAAAAAATATATGAAAAGTTAGTGTGACTGCTTTTATGCACTTACATTTTATAGATAGAAATATTACTTATTGACTCAGTTTCTAGAATCAAATGTAGCCTTTTAAACAACCATTCATCAATTTTAAATTCATAAATCAAGAGTTTTTTGCAAAGCCCATGCATGTTCTGTGCACTAATTTACTATTTATAAAGTTACTTTGCAATAGTTAAAGCGCGAGAATAAAAGAAATAACTGAATCAAATAGCAATTTTGTACCTGAATAATTTGATCAGAATAATTTATCAATTAAAAAAATACTATTATTATTAATTTCAATTATGCATAATTCATTTATATATAAATACACACACATACATGCATGCACACATAAATTCAACAGGAAAAACATAATCTTGATCAACATAGTTCAGAAATTGAAAACTCATAACTGAAACTGGATCTCTAAAACTTATCCAAATCAAACATTAATACATTTTTGTTGAATTCCCAATCTATTAGTTAGAAATGAAATGCCAACTAACAAATAAATTTGAACTTTGATGCATCTAAATTTTTCTGCATTTAATTTGACAAATTGTATGATCACAAGAAGAGAATAATTGCCTAGAACTAAAAATATAGAATTAGACAACCATAAACCTACTAAACAAATCTATCTCTTTTATTAATGGAAACACCTACTAGAATCAAACCTCCATTAGGCAGTTCATGAAAAATCAAAGATCAGCACTATAGTTGCAAATGAAAACAATCAACATGGTTGATTAAGTAAATTACACAACCACTCCGCAAATGAACTAAGTAGGTTTGCGTCTACTCGTGGCTCTTGATGCAGCATTCATCTTGGCTTGACGTATGCGTCTCATTCAAATAACGCGAATACATTTCTGAATCGTACCACTGAGAAACGTTTCGGATCCTCGGATCGAGACACTAGCTTCTACTGCCTTATGCCAACGCCCCTTCTTCGGGTCCATTCGCGACCCTCAAATGCGTTTTACTTGTACACCATTAGATAGAAAGACCTGATGACGTGTCGATAGTCCAACGGTGGATCATCCGGACTCTTTGAGACCGACTTTGCCGAGGCAAGTGAAGCGTGTGGGGGTGGTATACGTGCCTGCCCCTGGCTTGTGTTTCAAACGGGGTCTAATTCGAGGTTTCAAGGGTTTTGGCCTCTGGACTCACTCTCGAGCAATGCAGGTAAGAAGTTCGAACCCTAATTTTGAAAAACCCTAAATTCAAATGAGCACTCGCAGGCTAATCCCTCTCAGGAATCTCCACCTCATCAGCAAAAACCCTAGCTTTTGTCCATTCTTTAGCAACGAACCTCGTAGAAATGCAGGCAATCACGGCTGCACCACCACCCTCAGACTGTTGTCCTCGGAGGGGTTCAAATCAGTTTTGGAACAGCCACCGAATCTCCGAGGCACCCCCACTCCTCGTACAACCTCCGCTAATTTCCGGAACTTTTGTTGTTCCGGGAACATCACCGGCGATGGCGGGTCGAGCGAGTGGACTGGGGAGGTGGAGTATGTAGATGAGTCCGGCAGCGTTATTTCATCCGGTAAGGGTTTGCGGTCGGTGAAGCCGGGGATGGATGACTATGTGATGGTGGGTGAGTTTAAGGAGCCGATCATGAATGCTTCGGCGGTCACGAAGATCGTCGAGGTTGTCAGGAGGTGGAAATGGGGGCCGGAGCTGGATGCCCAATTGGACAAACTCCAATTCGTGCCCAGTATGACTCATGTAGTCCAGGCATTGAAGGCTGTGGGTGAGAGTGCCGATGGGTCGTTGAGCTTGTTCCGGTGGGCAAAGCGGCAGTCTTGGTACTCTCTTGATGATGAGTGCTATGCTTTGTTGTTTGAGAGGTTGAGCCAGAATAGAGACTACAACGGCATTCAGTCTCTCTTTGATGAGATGGTTTTGGATTTAGGTGGTCACGCGAGTGGGGTTCCCTCATTTAGTGCACATAATAGGGTGATCCAATCTTTAGCAAAAGCTGAGAAATTGGAGCTGTCTTTCTTCTGTTTCAAGAAGATGTGGGATACCCCAGGCTGTAAAATTGATACCCAGACTTATAACTTGCTGATGACTTTGTTCCTGAACAAGGGTTTGCCTTACAAGGCGTTTGAGATTTATGAATGCATGGAACAGAGTGGTAATTCGCTCGATGGTTCCACTTATGAGCTTCTGATACCAAGCCTAGCGAAGTCGGGGCCGTCTTGATGCAACATTTAAGCTCTTCCAAGAAATGAAGATGAAAAATCTTAAGCCTACTTACAAGGTTTTTGCAACACTTGTGGATTCGATGGGGAAAGCTGGGAGGTTGGATACATCCATGAAGGTATATATGGAAATGCAAGGGTTAGGGATGAAGCCATCAGTGACAATCTATGTTTCTCTTATTGAGTCATTTGTGAAGGCAGGGAAGCTGGAGACAGCTCGGAAGATTTGGGATGAGATGAAAAAGGCTGGATTCAGGCCTAACTATGGGTTGTACACAATGATTGTTGAATCCCATGCAAAATCAGGGAAGCTTGAGATTGCAATGTCTACTTTTACAGATATGGAGAAGGCTGGGTTTCTGCCAACGTCGTCTACCTATTCTTGTCTTCTAGAGATGCATGCTGCCTCTGGGCAGGTGGATTCGGCCATGAAGTTGTATAACTCAATGACAAATGCGGGTTTACGGCCAGGTCTGAGTACCTATACTGCTCTTTTGACTCTCCTAGCAAGCAAGAAGTTAGTTGATGTGGCTGCTAAAGTTCTGCTTGAAATGAAATCAATGGGATTTTCTGTGGATGTGACGGCCAGTGACATTCTAATGGTTTACATTAAGGATGGTTCTGTTGATGTGGCTCTGAGATGGCTACGTTTCATGGGTTCCTCTGGTATTAGGACTAACAATTTTATAATGAGGCAGCTCTTTGAGTCTTGTATGAAGAATGGGCTGTACGAGTCCGCGAAACCTCTTGTTGAGATTTATGTCAGTTCTGCTGCAAAGGTCGATCTTATTCTTTACACATCAATATTGGCCCATCTTGTGAGATGCCAGGAAGAGCAGAATGAGAAGCATCTGATGTCCATTCTTAGTACCACAAGGCACAAAGCACATTCATTCATGTGTGGGCTGTTCACCGGCCCGGAGCAGAGGAAGCAACCAGTTTTATCATTTGTGAGAGAGTTTTTTCAGGGTATTGATTATGAGTTGGAAGAGGGCGCTGCCCGGTATTTTGTAAATGTCCTTCTTAACTACCTTGTCCTCATGGGGCAGATTAATCGTGCTCGTTGTGTGTGGAAGGTGGCCTATGAGAACAAGCTTTTCCCAAAGGCAATAGTCTTTGATCAGCACATCGCTTGGTCCCTGGATGTCAGGAACTTGTCGGTGGGTGCTGCTCTCATAGCAGTAGTGCATACCCTCCACAGGTTCAGGAAGCGGATGTTGTATTACGGAGTTGTCCCAAGGCGAATCAAGTTGGTAACAGGAGCCACTCTGAAAATTGTGGTTGCACAGATGTTGAGCTCGGTGGAGTCACCATTTGAGGTGAGCAAGGTTGTCTTGAGGGCTCCAGGAGACACTGTCTTGGAGTGGTTCAAGAAACCAATTGTGCAGCAGTTCCTTCTGAATGAGACCCCATCAAGGGCCGATTTACTCATGCACAAACTGAATGTACTTTTTCCTAGCTCTGCACCAGAAGTTAGATCATTGTTTCCTCCTAGACCACCTGTTGCAAGAAGGGCTATGTAAAATTTATGTGTTTCCAGCTGAAGGTCTGTACGGGCATTTCAGTTACAAACAATGCTTTTGATCAGCCAGGAAAAAGTTGAAAACTATGCACCTGTGAAATTGAAATATAGAGTTGTTTTCCTGTTTTCCTTTGAAATGTTAATGTCATTCTTAGGAGATACGTAACTTGGAAAGCTGATGGGCATTTGTAACTAATTTTTCATGTATGAGGATAATCTTGGCAATAATTATTTTCGTGCGATCATTTGAGTCATGGGTTTTGCGGATGTATTACTTTAGTAAAAATAATGCAACAATTAGCAATTTAACGATCTTTACTTAACCTCATTATACACAATCAGCATGCACTGTCATTATATGAATTTGGTTCCCTTCGTATATTTATTTGGCATCATTAAGCCATAATCGATAATTTTTAACTATACATAATCCAACGTTATGCATTTTCACCGATTTCCATTGCTCATAAAAACTCATTTACCTATCATAAAAATTTTCTTTTGAGGAATAAAGCTTCTCGCATGTTTTGTCTTTACGAAGGAAGTCCACCGGTGCATGAGACCCCCAATATTTTTTTTGCACTCCTAAACGTCAAGCCTGTTCCAATGGAAAAATAACAGGATCAAATTCAATATGCCTTGCTAGAGTTGCCAAGATTGAGAATTGGGGTTAAAGCCGGCCGATAAAAAATTTGTTGAATATAAGTTCTGCGTTGGAAAATCCTAGTGGTGTTGCTTAGGTGATGATTATATATGTCCCTACCATTTCCGTTCTCTACCCATCCTCATTTGAATCCCAGTCCTCAACTCGAGATTGAACAGGTTCAAGAAATCGTAAATCTCACCCACCCGTCCTCTCCCAAGAGAATCCTTCTTTGAAGAGGTGAAAGCTCAGCAGTCGCAGGTTCAAAAGGAGGTCACCATCAACACTTACTATATTGTGGAATTTCCATCCGGTGATCTTTTCATGCTCCAAAGGTGTTCCTCTCAGGCTGCTATGGTTTAGAATAAGGCAAATTTGACATTCCAAACATCTTTACCCAAACAAAAATATATTTTACGAATAAATTTTATGTCTCCAAGTTAGATCTCATAAAGAAGAAGTGGCAAGCAGTGCAAGACATTGACGATCTTGCATTCTTTGTAGGTGTCAACCTCGGCTTCTGTTTTTGCCCTCCCTGCCCATACAAACCGCCAGTTTTGCCTCTTTCGATCGTGCCTTCTTCCTCCGATTGTGCAGATGTAAAATAAATTTATTATTTATTGAAATAGCTAAAAAATTGATGAGGCTATTATTTGAAGTTATAAAAGAAGACTGGCTAAATTTTATAATAATAACGTTTTTAGTTATATTTTAGCTAAACTTTAACTATTCAACTATGAATGCTCTAAGGACACAATATAATGACCTGTGGCTGTTCCCACTAGATACAAATTTCTGCAAGCTTAACCCATTGCTTCCTGATTATAGTGACACTTCCATTCTCCATAAGAAACTCTACGGTGGAGTCTGATACAGTGCTGCAAGTAAACAACTGAATTTAAAATGATTGGACAAATGGCATTTTCAGAGGAACTGCACTGACCATCTTTTGCTGGATCATTATGTTATGTAGGGTGATTAGGGAGCATGCAAAGAACATGACGTGTATATAATAAACATATGAATGCTTGACATTCGAGGTTCTTCAAAATTTTCACAATTATATTCAAAGAAACGATACAGAGAAGAACAAATAACTTGTTTGTAGGTGAGAACTGGCTCAACGAGAAGTGTTCTCCGTGTTAATTGCACGGACAATCTGATGTAATAACAAATGTTTTGTTTGAACACATATTACAAGAAAATCATGTATAAGTCACGCTGAAAAAAATCTCTGTTTTTCACTTCTCATGCTTATCTAAACACGTAAAATAATAATAAATTATCAATGGAAGTTGGTTGTGGATTGAAACCCTATTAGAAGTGTGAAGAACTAGTTTCACACCTTGAGCTGCGTTTGCTCACAAAAATTAACTACTCGCTTCAGCCTACAAGTGAATAATTAACTTAAATCACCAGTGAGATCTTCAATAATAAAATAATAATAATCATTGGAAAATGCATTTTTAACCATAAAAATTACCCCATATATCTTGAAAACAATTTACACGTGCTTTAGTCAAAAGACATCTAAAACTAATAATGACAACATTATAGTCAGACGTTACGCACCGAAAGATACATTTCCCTTTCTTGGCAAAGATGCACTAACTCACGTTTTGGTCCTCCAAAACCTTTGACAAAATGCAACTCCTCCGAATCACACTCCATGCCTATAAAAACCTTCAATCTGAAAGAAACGACCTTCGGGGTTGAATAAAATGGAGCAGTAAATGTCAATTTCCTTACTCCGTCAGAGTTTTCAAATTGGTTCAAATCCAAAAAGACATACTGAGTGAACTCCTCATCAGCAGCCATACTTAGCCAAAGCCTTTTATGACCCATAATGTTATACAAGGTGATCTCAAATGGTATGCCAACAGGTAGTCCAGAAATGAATGCAAGGGGATGAATGGAATCATATCCTTGGACATCCAAATCTGCCTTTATATGCTTGAGACTTTTGCTCAATACAAACCCCTTAAGGGAGAAGAAATCAAGTAGGTGTTTAAATAGAGAAGGCCTATAGCAATCTCCATCACTAAAGTTGTTATATTCATCGCATAATTTCACATTTTCAATGACAAATTCAGAGGGCTCGATGGATTGTCCTATACAGAGAGACTTTGCGTGATAAATGGTAGCAGACAATTTCTTTAAAGCGGAATGATGGTGGATTCCATTTCCAGCTTGACACAGTCTGTGTATGCATGAAACCAGAATCAGCTCCAAGACATGCAACTCCTCTTCTTTACTCAACCCTATAAATCTGTATCTCATTTCTCTAAGCCTCCTGCTTAGTTTTCCGAATACAAGATCCAGGTCTCTAATAGAAAATATAAGCTTTGTTGGATTTAAAAAGTGCTCCCAAGCCTTTGCAAGCAGTTTCACAACCCTGAGATATTCTGCCACAAAGGTTATTGCCCCAGTATGCCATAGACAATCAGTAGAAAATGTTTCCAGCTCCTTTTTGAAAATCCTGCATGACCAAAAAAGTTATGTTATCCCTTCGCTTGTTAGAAATGAAGCAATCACATAGGTTAGGAATTCAAACAAGATGGAATTCGAAAACAAAAAAAAAAAGGAAAAAAAAACAGCAACTAGAGAAACAAAACAAGAAAATTACTTCAAACAAGGAAAGACCATACAGGATGGACCCAAGCCTACCCTGAAATAGTCATCATCGTTTTGAACCTTAACATCATTACACAAAGTTATACTTGACCAGCATGGCCATTTGATTCACAGATGTTATCCGGTTTTCCAAGCAAGCCCCAGTTTCCCATCTCCATATGCACAGCATGCAAATCATAGACAGTGACCCTAAATTTTCAAATGAGCTTGAAATAAACTATTGAAGAAAAGAAAAAAAACAAACATTAGGGTAACTTGACCAAGGCTTGAAATTATTAAAGAAAAAACATTAAAATGTCAAGTTTGCCCTATGGTTGGTTTTCTCTTATAAATAAGAGGACTGTTACCTCAATGGACAAAGACATAGCTTAGTTGATATATTGAGTGTGAAGTTTGTGAATTCGTTGAGATATTGGTTGTAATTAGGGGTGAAATTGATTCGGTTTGGATTGGTTTAAGTCATTTTTCAAACCAATTTGATGTGTTTCGGTTTGGACAAAACCAAACCAAACCAAACCTGTTGCTTGGACCAAACCAAACCAGATTGAACTGATTCGGTTTGGTCTAGTTCGGTTTGAACCGGCGGTTTGGATTATTATCAGTTTGGATCGATTTGAGTCGGTTTAGTTCATAAATTTTTGAATTTTTAAAATTAAAATGATGTAAAATTAAAAAAATAGTGTGTAAGCATATCAATATTTGTACATATTAAATTTATAATTATAAGTCTCAAAATTTGATAATATAATTCATAAATATAACATGTCAAGTATTAACAAACAATCTTAAATAAATAAATTCAAAATATAAAATAAAAATATAAAATAAGTAAATAACAACATTATTCGGTTCGGTTTGGTTTAAACTGCGATTTTAAAATCTCAAACCAAACCAAACCGATATATTATTCGGTTTCAAACCAAACCAAACCGATTCTTGTTCGGTTTCAACGGTTTGATAAATTAGCGGTTTCGACGGATCGGTTTGGACCGGTTTCGGCAGTTTGACGGTTTACAGTTACACCCCTAGTTGTAATCAATATCATTCTCCCTTTTGGGGTTGGGAAAACTTAGGGATAGTGATCATTGTGCGTTTGGATCATCGAGAGTAAGGATTATTCTGCTGTTGAAATCCCTAACCTATCTCTTCATATTATAAAATATCACTCTGTCTTCAATATTCTTTATCGGTTTCTATTTATTTTACCATAATTCACTATTTCAATTTCCATCCTACAACACATAGAGCATGCAAATTGAAACAAATAATTAATGTACTACCTCAATATCCTCATAGCTTCACTAATACGTCCAGATTGTACAAATTGCCATTGATCTTTAGTCTGAGAAAGGATAACATCCAAGTAATTTGTTACTTCATAACAAAGTACCGATGGATGTTCTACTGCTGGACTTGTAGGCTGACCACTGGTATATTCTGCAACACCTTCATGCAAGGTTAATAATGGATCTTCACTTTTTAATTCAAACTCAGCACCAGGAAATGTTGTAGATTTACTGTAATGTAACAAATAATCTAGAAGGGTACTTTGGCTCATAAAATCTTTCAATGCACAAGAAAACCGCCCTAGAAATGCAATAGAATACGAAAAAATTCTTTGTCGATCAGGATCACCATCATCAGGCTTCTTATATGAAAGCGGAACTGAGATGGCTAGCACTAGCGCTGCAGCTACTTTTGTGTTATCAATGTCGATTTTTCCTTCAGAGAGAGAATCTATCTGAAACAAGTGGAGAAGTTTTAGGATACAGCAATTGATATGAGTTAATGCATCTGTATAGCTTTTCTCGATGAGCACAAAGTTGAAAGTAGTAATCAGAATGTACAAACTGCTCAATTGATAATCTGGGAAGTTTTATTAACGATTAAAGGGGGAAAGTTATAGTGAAGGGTACTGGTACATGAGGAGGTACCAGTGGAATTCTGTTACTTCTTGTGTGTTATAGTAAATTGCATGGAAAAACAAGTTTTTAAAAGGTGCATTTCACCTAAAACATAGTCCCATTTGCTAAGTTTAAATTTAAAATTCTCAAAAGAACTTCTCTCGTTTTGTCATACACCAATGCAGAGAAAAAAAAAAAAAGAAATGACCAACCAAAGCTAAGCCAAACAGCCTTGTATAATTTGCAAATTTAAATTAAATAAACAGTGATACTAATTAAAATTCCATACCAACTCATGATTCAAGAACAATATCGGAATATCCTATCATATATTAGGAGTGTTAGTATAAATGTGTTTCAAAGGTGTTCCCTTTTGATGGCATTCAAATGGCCACTGTATAATAATAACAAAAAGTTTTAAAATGCATTTTTTTTATACCCGTAGTTGCTTTGGGAAGTCACTCTAACAACTCAAAATGAAAATGAAAAGAGGCAACACGTGATACCTAGAGATTCAGGGGAAAACATAAAGATTACTTTTTTTATTGCATTAGAAAAAACATCTGTGCAAGACTTCCTGGGAATGTAAGCAACTAACTTTTCAGTTGCCTAATGTATTCAATTTATTTTTAAGAAAAAAAAAATCATCTTAGTCTTATATATAATTCTTACAGGCACAGGCAGACTGTGGAGTCTTTTACAAACTAAACAACAGACAAAACTTGCCCTTTTTCAATTCAAGCAGCCAAGTGACTATTTTGCTGAACTCTTTTAATCATTTATGAGATGGTATGTCTGACCTTATGAAATCAATACTATTATAGTTTTGAAAATAAAATCTTATTTCTAATCTAACTGATTACTGTAGTGGCTATTTATGCCTTTGTTATTTTAAATTACTTTATTACAATTACATTTGATATTCTATCATTTTTATTCTTGATTTGGGAGTGATAATAACATACTTCTTAAATTATAGGGAAAATATACATTTTTTTGGAACCATATTTTTAAATAAGAAACATATTATACCCATATATACACTTAATATATTATTATCATACCCGTAATTTTTAACTTTTTTTTACTGCCCGATGACTTTTAACCATATAATTCCTGTGCCTTAGTTTTGACATATCTGTATTTACTAAATATGGTAATGGCCAGCACCGAGTCATTATTAGAAAAAGTAGCAAGCCAAGTGACAAGAATTGAGAATATTCCACACTAAGTAATTGCAACCCTTGTAATGTAATTAAAAATATTTTGGAGGTACTCCACTTATTGTTAATTATTTTGGTATATCAAGAACACAGATCTTATTAAATAGATCCAACTCGCAATAACAAATATGAAACTATAGTAACCTCTGGAAAAGTTTGTTTGATGAAGCGAAGCACAAAGTACTCATGGGCATGGCCAAATTTAAACAAGACATTGAATATATCAGCTTCATCCTGGGGGGAATAAAAATGACACGCAGAGGCAGAGTTATGATCAGAAGATCAATGAGATTAAAATAAGCAAAATAAAGCCCTCCATAGAAAGCATGGAAATCTTTCGAATAAATAATTTATAGAGAAACTAAAGTAAAGAAGGAACAAACCTGTGGATAGGTTTCCAAGTTTTCCAAAAAGCTTATTGACACATGAATTGAACACGTTGAAATTCACCTTTATTAATGGAAGTATTTTCCTTGCTTCGAATCTTACAAAGGAACTACTGTCACACAAAGTGCCAAGAAACTGCAGAAATAGAATAATGCTTCCATCCTCAGATAATCTAGGTGATCACAAATATTTTTTCCCAAAAGATATTAAGAATAAAGAAGAACATTATGCACTTGTTGCGAAACCAGATGGTCTTGACACATATTATAAACATGAAATCATTTCACACTCAAATAAATGGCTAATAATGATGATTTCTGTTTACAAAACATTAGATCTATTAGAGGGTCAATTGATGTCTTAGATGGTGTTTGAGAGAGCTTTAACTTAGTCAACACAGCACAAAAGAACCAATTGGCATTTTGCTAAGTAATTTTTTTTCTTTAGTTCAACCAATTAAATGACAACTATACCCAACCATTTTTTCTAGAGCAATTACTATTGCTTGTTCCTGATGTCATTTTCGGTAACCTAACATATTAACCACTTTTGTACCAAACATTAAAATGATTTTTCAAAGCAACTTCAAGTAATTTCCTAAAAGAGATTCTGCTTTTATCTATAAGCATCTTTTACAAGCAAATACCAAACACCCACTTAATCAGGTAGTCGGATTAAAAGAACGAAAATAATAATAATCATATTCTGACATTCTTCAACAAGATTCTAAATGGAACACATATTTACCACATGCTTATGGGTTTCTTGCACAGTCATATAGTTGTAGGTTGCCATATGACTCATCATCTTTAAAGCTTGCAATCGAACCATCAAGGAATCATCATACAGCACATCCATCAACAGGTTTAAGGCTTCTCCAGCCAGCTTAGAAGACAGGATTATCAGTACCCACAATGCGTGACAAGCAGAATTACGTACCTTCAGATCAATAACAGTACAATATTTAATTTTCATACATGCATGGCTCAAGAAATAACAGATTAACAGCAAGTGCGAAAGGGAGGTAAGTAGCATCTAGTTTTGGACACTTCCCACCTCCATTTGTTTTATATTAGTTGTTTCTTTGCCTCTCAATATAGTAGGGCTATGCATGACAATGGGTACGACTGGCTCATTCTCTTTTTATTTCAGCTGTGAAGGAAATGTGGACTTCAATAAGCGTGTAAAGCATGCCTACGAAGCAAAGATAGATAACAATGTTCTTATCACAACAATATTAAGCGAGTGTTTTGAAGTGTAAAGAATATAGTCAATTTTCACAGCATTTTTATGGTAAAAACAAATAAAAACATGTCACCTGGTGAACATATTACATCCTCACATAACAAAGCAAAAAACCTTTTAAACATAGGGTCCAATCCAATTGCAGGCCACACTGGTAGTGGACAAATCTGTAGTTTTCTTAAGGGTGAAATTTTCTAGAAAGTAGAAACTATAAACATGACAATTGACAGCATCATAACCATAATAAAATCATTGTTCACAAAAATTACAAAATGGAAAAACAAAACAAGGCCAATTTGCAAACATTACCTCACAAAATTCATCCTCAAGCCCATGTACAAAAGCTCCGGCAATATTTGGTGCTTGCTTCTTGAGCTCTTCTGCAGAGCACTGGCCAGCAAGATATTTTTCATTAACCCTCTTGTGTAATGCTTGCAACAGAATGTTTTCAGTGACTATCTTCATCTGCCCTAGGGCATTAAAAAGCTTCAACTCTAACCTTCACACTCATATCCCGTACCATACAACAGAGCTGCAACCACACATGATGTAAGAGAAATGGTGGTAAATTTCCACTTAAAATAAACACGTTAAGCATCATACAAGAATTAAGGTCTCATTGGAACAGAAGACCATCAGATTTTTTTCCCACACACCTGGTGAAGGGATAAAGGAGATGATTTCCTCAAAGTTCACCTAAACAAAACTTGACTTTGTTAAACAACCATCCAACACTAACAAAAACTGGATAGTCCATAATGTATACAGATGCAGACATGTGAACATAGCACAAAACTAATATAAAAATGACAGAGGGGTATAGATTATAACGATGAGGATAAGAAAAAAGAAAGAGACCCAAAAGATGCCTACTAGCAATGGAATCTGGAGAGAATTGTGTTACATGAATGCAACAGTTATAACATCTGCAGAAATTTTGAAGGCACCGAGAAAAAAAAAGAGTTATCTAAAGCACTTAAAATAATATTTCAAAACAGACCTTCAGAAATAATGCATCTGACCAGTATCTTTTCTCTTCATGCAAGGCTACAAGCTTGAGTCCCCACTCACGGACCTGAGTACACAATAATAATAGAAATCCAATCAGTTGCTATTCATGGAAATCTATGCAATATACATGAGATTTACAAGAGATTATGGACATGAAGCTCCAACAATCCAAATAAGCACCCCCCCTATGAAATGACAATTTTGAGTGCGAACAACTGAATTCAATATGCAGTATTCTAGTCCACTGTTCACAAATGCATTGGAAACCTGCACGTTGTGCAACCCACTAAAATTGTACCTCAATAAAATGACATGCCACTGTCACTAATGAAAAAAGTATACAGAGCATAGAAGAACTACATTAAAGATAGTTGAAACAATCATCCTGAATGTGCTATTATGGCCATAAATTAGATAGCCAGAGTGCACCAAATTCAATAATTGAATTTCTATGAATTTGACGGTGAAGAAGAAATTCAAAGAAAATGTTAATGTAGCATTTTATTATCAAGAGCATCAGTGTGCTAGTTGACCCGAACGAACTGTGCATGTGCATGCTCACCCCTTTTTCTGTGGATTAAGCAAACAACATGACAAACCGCCATAGCTTTGTAATTTTTTTTTTGGATATTGCAAATGCTAGCACTTATCAAGCAAGGGTCACTGTTGAATCTCAGGTTGCTTTTACCACAAATCTGGTTTCAATGTTTGTTAGATGTCACTCTTCCAAACAAAGAGAAAACTGACCAACATGCAACGATTTTACCCAGAAGATTTAATGGGTGCATTGGAAAGCTTATTTTTAGATAAAAAGAGCTGTTTAACAAAACATCAAAGTGTTTGAGGAGCTTATTTTTGGTTTATGAACGCGTGTTTCTGTTTACAAGTTTTTGTTTCTTGGGCGATGCTTTTACGTTTGTAAAGCAAGCAGGAAAAGGTATTTTTGGGTGTATAAACAATGAAAAAGTCCCCCAAACACACCCTCTTAGTCGTAGATGATGCGAGTGAGAGTCCTCCCTCTTGCATAAAAGCATTCAACGACTGAAACAGTCTAGTAATAACTATAATCCGGTTTGATGGCCAAAATTAGAGAAATAACCACGACGCAGATTTCTTACAGCATGAATTGCGGACACCCTAATGCAGTCCTCCATGTCGCTAAGGAGCTCACCCGCTCGAAAATAGCATCCTTGGACCAAAGCTAGTTTGTCAAACTCGGCAGCGCGGCACAGAGTCACCAGTCCGTCCAGCGCAGCTCTCCTCACGCGGGGGTACGGGTCCTTGGTAAACCCAAGAAGCAGCGTGAGCAGCAGCGACGGGTGGACCCGGAACCTGCCCGCATTCGAGAGCAGCCAGGGGCGCACGGACACGGAGGGGCGGAAGCAGAGGGACACGAAGGCGGAGGCGGCCTTCTCCTCCTCCTCCTCCTCCTCGAACTCGGACTGGGAGGTGGGATCGGCGGCTAGGAGGGCGAGGGATTGGGCGGCGAGGCGGGTGGAGTGGGAGTCGAGGAGGAGGGAGTGGGAGTGGTGGCGGACGAGGGGGTAGAGGTGGGGGTGGCGAAGGGAGAGATCGGAGAGGAGGGTGAGGAGGAGTTGGGGGTGGAGTGTCCGGCTCCGAGTACGGAGGAGGGCTTGGAGGAGGGAGGTGAGGGTGGAGACGGAGGTGGAGGGGTTGACGATGAGGGACCTCGCAGAGGCTAGGGTTTTTATTTTTATGACATTTGGAGAGACGGAGGTGGAGGAGAGGTCACGTTCAATGCTGCCCAGGAGTTGCTCCTCCATTGCTTCCGCTTGCTCTTCAACCATACCCACGCTTTCATTCTATTATGTAATAATAATAATAATAATAATAATAATGAAAACATGAAATTAAAAATAATGTATGAAATTATTATTTATTTTTAAAATATTTTACTATTATATTTTTTTAATATACATGTATTTTTTATTTTTATTGTTTGTAATAAATGAAAGAAATAAAAAAATTATAATTTAAAAGAATAAAAATAGAGATTGAAAATAAAATGTGAATAATATTTTTTTAAAAAAATAAAAATAAAAAATAAAAAATATTTAAATATTAATATAATATTAAGAATTTTAATATAAACTAAATATTTAAATATATTTATGATCGATTAACGAATGATTATAAAAAAAAGTAAAATTTATTTTTTAAATATAAATATAATATTTAAATATTATCAACAATAATGTTTTTAAGAATATTTTAATCATTGAAAGTTGGAGAAATGCGCTAAAACACGTTCAGCACCCAGCCAGAGAAATGCGGTGGCCCGGGAGAGGGAAGAAGCAACAAAAACCCAATCCAAAACCCTAAACAAATCAAAGAGAGAGAGAGAGAGAGTGTGAAGGAGAGAGAAAACCAACACCGACGCCAACGCCAACGCCAACGCCAACGCCAACGCCATCGCCATCGCCATGAGGCGAGCTCTTCTGCTGAGGCTGGGAGCTCTCTCCTTCCACCACCCTTCTCCGCCCCGTACCACCGCCCTGTTCAATCCGAACCTCCTCCGCGTTCCCCCGTCGCCCGCTTCTTCCAACCTCAACCCCCTCAGGTTTTTCTCATCCGAATCCAATGTCGGTTCTGGTTCTGATTCGGGTTCGTCCGACACTAAAACCGACCCTCCTCCCGAACCGTCACCGGCCGTGGTTGAAACGAACGAACCTGTCGAAGAGGATGTCAGCAACGCAGGTAGTTAATCTTCGGAAATCAAGCTCTGTTGCAATTTTTAAGGTTCTTTCCTGTTTCGGTTCTGAATCTAATAAAATGTTTGATGCGGAAATGCAAATTCGTTTCTCCCTTCTCTCTCTGTCTCTCTCGCTTATTTATGCTCTTAAAAAAGATTCATTAACAGGGCCATTTTTCTGATTAGATTAGGCATTTTCATTCATTTTTCTACATGTTCTCAGGTTTTTGTTTTTGTTATCTTTTTTTTAGTTTATTTTCTTGTGGTATTTGATATTTGTATGATCCTGAATAATTTTGATGCGTGGGTCAAGTGGCTGGCTTTTAAAAGGAAGATTAGGAGTTTTAGAACTCTTTAGTTTGGGGTTTTTAGAATACGAGTTTGTTTCTAATCTCAACTTTGAGGGAGGGAGGGAGGGAGTTTTAGAATCTGGTTATATTTCTAATCCAAACTTTGAGAGGGAGAGAGAGAGAGTCATGTTTGTAACTTAAATGCATGCAACTTTTTATGTTCCCTGGGACAGTAAACGAATTTGCACTTAACGTTTTTTTTTTTTTTTAAACTTTGCAAATTGTTCTTTTCATTCTTTTTCCCCTTGGCAGATTTGAAAAAAATGTTGGAGAAGTACTTTAAAGGTGATATGGAGATTCTCCCCACTATTGGTGAAGCAATATTGAAGAGGAAATTATCTGGGAAGCATGAAGAAACAGATGACGAGTTGATGGAAGAATTTCGCCACCAGCCAATGGGGGATGTCAAAGATGCAGAATTTGAATCTGATTTTGAGAAACTTCATGAGACTGATGAGGAGCTTGATGATTTGTATTACGCAAAGCAACACGCGGTGAAGAAAATAACTTCTCAGAAGTATTTTAACATGGATGACAAGAGGTGGGACGAGATAGTTCGTGAAGGAGTTGAGAGAGGGGTCGTGCAGGATACTAGGGAATGTCAAGAGATACTTGAGGATATGCTTCATTGGGATAAGCTACTCCCAGGTATAATGATTTTTTCCCCTTTCCCCCATTAGATCAGATAGCCTTTGGTAGTGTTATGATGCAACATTATACTTTCTATATCTGTTTTCCACCTGCTGTTAATTCTTTGGTTTCTTTATGTTAATTTCATTCCATTTTATAAAAATATAAAATAAAACTATTACCATTATTATATATGTGGAAACTGAATGCGGTTCTTCAAAGCTATTGAGAAATTAAGCTGGATACTTCAAATACCAAGTTCAAGTGTGCCCAAGATATGAATTGATACCCTTATACCAATAATAGGAGTCACTAGCTAGAGTGAGCTGAATGAGAAAAGGACTACCTCTGTCACCAGTGAATGACAAGTCCATTAGAGTTGGGAATAAAAGAGAAAAGGATTGATTATATGCTTGTGTGCACACATGTGTGCGTATATCACTACTTTAATGGATTTATGTGTGTGTGTGTCAGTGTGTGTGTAATCTGCTAGATAAGTAGATTTCTTATTGGAGATCTCAGTCCAATAAAATATATAAGATGCCACTGCTTAATTTTCTATTTAATCAAGTGCATTATGGTCCTTCACTGTTTTTTTTTTCAATTAAGTTTTCATGTTCATGTATACTATAACTTAATCTAATTTAATAATGGCCAGTTTGGCATTTTGTTTGTAAGAAATTATTAATGAGCACAGCCAAATGTTTATGCAAAATTGATTTTAAAAACATTATCCTTTAACAAAAGACATCATTTTGATGGGTTTCAGGACACTTCATTTTGTTAAATCATTCCCAAACCATGTCAACTTTTACTCTCAACCCGAGTATTATTTTAAAATCATTCTGGACCTTGTTAGTGTATTATGATTTTTATTTCATGAACTAGCAACACTTTTAAGTGTTTCGCTATGTTTAGTTGGTCATGGACATTGGCTCAAGGATTACAGGTTCCAATTTTTTCATAACTTATGCACCTCATTAGTGGTCCTATTTGTTCCTTATCCTGGTATTTATTAATCTTTCTCCCCACACTTTGTACACAGGCTCAGCTGCTTGTTTATAGGTATGAATTATGATGAACCTTGGCTAACCCATCGTTACTGGATTCATAAATTTTTGGAAACTCAATTTAAAAATTTTAATTTTGGCAAATTTAGAATAACAAAATAGATGAGGCACTAAACTTCAAATATATTTGTTTTTAAACAGGGAATGATGTATGAACATGTTTATGAAAGTATATAGAGGGTGTAGAGCATCACAACCTCTTTCTCCCTCTTGTGTTATCTTATAAAACTATTTTGTTTGGGTGCAATGCTTCACATTGATGCATGGATTGTCTCAAAATATTTACATTCCCTTCCATGGGCACAGGGTGTGTTTAAAAGGCAGCTTGTTTTGTTTGCGAATTCTAAATGAACAGCAAGACATGGCCATCCTTTTGTGTCACCTATCAGCACTTGCACTGGCACTATAGAGATTTGATACAAATTATTCTTAAATTAACGTAACTTGCTATACAGACCTTAATTTTAAAAAATCTCATATCCTTGTATGATCAGATACTACAGTCCTATCCTAGTTTTTTTTTTTTTTTAAATTAAATACTGTATCATTGTTTTGGATACGTACTGGTATCCATAACCTTATCTGTTTGACAGAGCCTTCATGATTTTTCCAGATGAAACAAAAAAAAAGGTGGAAGAAAAATTCAATGAAATAGGAGATTTGGTTGAAAGTGGAGTGCATACTCCTGAAGAAGGTTATGAGCTTTTCAAGGCGTTTGAGGATCAGATTGTCTTGGAAACTTTGAAGGAGGAGGAGGGAAAAGAGCCACCGCAGTTCGATGATGGGCTAGGTAAGTCGGATGAACCACCAGGTGAAGGACCAATACTAAGGTGGCAATCACGGGTGGTTTTTAGTCCTGGTAATGAACAATGGCACCCAAAAAATCGGTTAGTAAAAATGGGTGTTACAGTGAAAGAGCTGGGGCTTTCAAAATATCAGTTTCGCCGGCTGAGGGCTTTGGTTGGAAAGCGTTATGACCCAGGGAAAGATGAACTCATGATTACCAGTGAGAGGTATGAAACCACCGCAACTGCTGGCCTGGTGGAAATTTTATACAGATTTCTTCAAACCCTTACTTTCCTGGGAGAAAATAAATTTTTGTTGCCAGTATATTCCAAGCATGGTGTGGAAAATGAGAGCTTATTTTATTTAGTGTCTCTTCTCTTCTTTCAGGTTTGAGCACCGTGAGGAGAACAGAAAGGACTGTTTCAGAACCCTGTTGTCAATCATTGAGGAAGCTGGGAAAGCTGACGAGATGGTGGAAGCTGCTCGGACGTCATACGTCAAGCAGAAGCTCCAAGCCAATCCGCGTTTCATGGAGAGGTTGGAGTGCCAAGACCAAAAGTCTCCGAGCTGATACAGCTTTCATGGAAAGAAGGCGTAGCGCGAAATTAGAAGGATCTAAACCTGCAGAGTCACTGGCTCCGTGAGATTTAATTTAGCAGTGGATTGTCCCCACACAAGTTTATATTTGGCAAGCGATTGACCTGTAACCTTTCCTTGTGGGAAAAAAATGTCTTTTTGCAGTTAAATGTCCTCAACATCGCCGTAGTAGCTATATTAGAGCAAAATATATATTTTTAAATTTTTTTAGAGAAACTTTAAAGTTTTGAATAAATATTATAATACTTCAAAAGATTAAAAATAGAATTGTTATAGTAAATTTGTATATTTAAAGAGTTTAAATTGTAATTTCTTTTTATATAATGACATTTGATAGTTTTCTTTAGATGTTTTAATTATTTAAAATATATTATTTTATTAAGAATTTCATTGCATATTCTTTAAAATTGATATGAAAAAAACAAAACTGGTATCGGTGCTCTTTAAATTATGCTTTATCTCACAATACACCTGAAGTGAAGCTGTGTTGTTTTTTTTTTAAAAAAAAACATTATAGCAGTCAGCAACGGCCTCGCTCCTTTTTTTTTTTTTTTTTGATTTCTAGTGTTAATGGCGGAATTCGAATAATAAAAAACATATAAATAAATAAATAGACAGTGGTCGGAAAGGGAGCCTATTTCTTTTGGTATCCCTGGCAAAATTGGGTGCAAAGAACAGCCGCCGTCGCCTCCGCCTCCGCCGAGAATGACGAGATTTGAAGAATGTTGTGTTCTAATCACCACGCTTTAACCATTGGGCCCGCAATTAATTTCTGCTTCGTTCGGGAAGCCCTCTTCAGCTCTACGTAAGTCGTCGGAGAAACAGAGCAGGAGTCGGCCAAAGCCGGGGGTCCTCGTCGAGCTCTGCTCTCGGATAGCGTGGAATTCGCCCCATACGCCGCCGTCCGCCATCTCGTGGAGGCGCCAGACCTCCTCCATCTCCTCTGTCTCATCAACAATCAACATCGCCTCCGTCTTTCCATCCCCCCCCTCCCTCAAGTAATTTCCTTCTTGATTACGTTGTTTATCCTGCCTTCTGTTTTATGTGTTAATTAATGAATTGAGTTTTGTTTTAATTTAAATTAAGCTCCATGTTTTTCTTAAATGATTGATCGACAATAAAGTTGTCTGATTTGTGTTGCAATATTAGTAACATAGTTAGGATGATCGTTTCACAGGGTTCTAACAATTCATAGATAGATTCAAACCTGTAAACCTGTTATGATTTTCTAAAGAGTTAAAGTTTGTCAAAGCAATTAAGTGAGTAGTTGTGTTATTAATATGTTGACTTTGGGTTGAACTACTTAATTTAGTAGTAGTGCTCTAGTTCGTACATATTAATGTGATTGCTTTTAATTAGCTTCATATTTTTTTAATGTAATTTATGTTAAAATTGCAATGTAGACTTGTTTTTGGCGGTTTCTTAACATTGTGTATGACCAGCAGCTGAAGGTTGCTTCTTTCTTTCTGTTTTCTCAATCTTCAGCAGTGTTATGTTAATGAGCCATAAAATTAGTTCCCATAATAGCTTCGTAAAGACTAAAGAGTACAATCTCCCTGTTGTTTTTGGGATTACTAGTTGTTGGGAGCTTCTTCATGATTTCTAAAAGCTTCTTTTTTTGGTTTGCTATCTCATAGATAATATTAGGGACAGGATGAGCCTCGACCAATCCACTCAAATCACCATTCTTGCTTTCCTGCTGATCCCACTGTGGTAAGGAGTTATCCAACACAACCACATTCTTTTGGCCCAGGGCAATTTAAAGAAATCTTATATACGGAAACACTTTGAGAGAAAATTGGTGATAACCCAAAAATTGTTACACGACCAAAGCAACCCAAGGACCAAGTTTGATTTGGAATACCATTTGTTATCACCAATTATCGTCCAAGTCCCATGGGACAGGCCTAAACTAAACCCTAATTACGATAAAAAAGATAGAGTCGTCACCAACATTGTTTGAGTGCAGTTGGTCACCTATTATATTGAGTAGTTTTAAAGTTTTGTCTATGTTCTAAAGTTAGGTTCGAGAGTCATTTATGCGTGGGAAAGGATTAGAATCTATACAACGCTCTAAATCAGTACTTCAAAAGTTGGAGGTTTCAACTTATTTTTTCTAATTCTAGATTCTACGTGTAATTCTATGTTTTTAGTTTGCCTAAAATATAGAATCTATGTCTTGTGGTAAAATACAGCTTGTTCATGGGTGGAGTAGCCTTTACCACCAATTCGGATTCGTTGTGACAATGATAAACTATCCTAGATAGGTTTTGAATTTGAATGCCTAAAATGTCCTTGTCATGTTTGATGTAGGTTCGAACAATTAGGATATAGACTTTGATTGTCTAATCCCACGGTCGCCCAGATCAAATAATGACCTAAAGTTTCTATATTTTTATTATTCTGGGTTTGATTATATTCCAATTAAAATTAAGATAGATTTTTTTTAAAAAATTAATTACGGAACAATCCTAAGAATTAAATTCAAAGTGTTTGTGGATTATTCTAAGGGACAATCCTAAAAGTTTGCCCTAGGTAGGTGACTAAGGGTTCAATGTAGAGTTCGTTAAGTTCTTGAAAAATGATTAACTGTCAATAGCTTTTTATTTTGCTTTTTTATTTCTAAAGCTTCTTTTTATTTTTGTTTGGTATTATTATTTTATTTTATTTCTTTCTCTTTTCTTTTTTCCCCTTATACATTACAACATACAAACAAACACAACAAATAATAAAACAATAAAAACAGAATTAAGGACACACACAAAAGAAGAGGCAGTGACATGAAGAATGACTCCAAGCAGCAAGTACAATTTACAGTTTACAATACAATTTTGTCAAATTTGAATTTCAACGTGCACTCACTAACAAATTGAAAATTATAGCCTATAAAATGAGAATACATCACACATTGAAATTACAAAAAAAATAAAATTACAATGAAAATTACACCAAGAACAATGGGGCAGCAATGAAAAGGGCGGTTATGAAGAAGCAGCGGTGAATGGTGTCTTGTTTGTTTTGTTTGTTTTGTTTTTTTGAATTAGATAGGTCAACGACAGAGCAGTACGAATTCAGAAAGGGTTTAAGAACAGGCACTGGGTCAATTTGAATAGGTCAGTGATTTGAGTAGGTCAGCGAGGATAGGTGATTTTAGGAAGGGTTTGAGGGGGTGGCTGATTTTTTGAATAGGCAGTGGGAAAGTAGTAGAGGGAATTTGGGACGGCTGAACTATGCTGAGAGGTGAGGAATAGAGATGGCTGGTTGGGTTGGAAAGGGCAGTGGCGGATGGAGGCAATGGCTGGGGCTCCTGAGAGCTAATTCAGGGGACTGGGACTACATGCAAGGGTTCTCTTCTTTTTTCTTTTTCTTTTTTCCTCTCTCTTTTTATCATGGATCTGTCTTGTGTGCGAGGAGGGAAAGTTCTGGCCCTTTTATAAGCTTGCCGAGGCAACAGTGCCATCAATGGTGCACTGGAACTCAAAGTGGCGACCAGGAGGAGTAATTGCACCATTCCATTGTGTGTGGAGTCATGGGCAGCCCCAATACACAACTGAAAGCATCATGCTTTGCAATTGACTCGCTTTGCTGAAATTCATACCTTCTTAATTCGATTTATAACCAAAAATATCGTTGATTATCAATTCTGGAAACGAAAAGGGGGTTGAAGAAACCCTAGATCTATTCGGCGGGGACGATGGCATGGTGCAGAGGTGAGGGAGGTTGAAGGAGAAAAATGGCATTGTTTTATGGTTAGGGGCCTTTTTTTGATAAATATAAGTATCCCAGTGCCTCTCACTTTCCAAAACGGCATCGTGTCCTGGTTTTAGCGCCTCCTGATTCCCAAAACGGTGTCTTGTCCTGGTTCCAGTGCCTCTGGTCCAACAATAAAGAGTTCCAGAACTTCTGACTTACTAGAATGGTGTTGCTTCAAGGGGTCCAGCAGCTCTGTTTCATCAGCCTGGTGTGCAAAAGGATTTGTCATTTGAAGGTCAAGGCGCCTCTGATTATGCAAAGCAACCCTGTTTGGAGGGCGAGGCACTCTCGTGTCAGCCAGGTTCATTGGGCTTCAAAATGATGCCGTCTCAAGGTTAAGGCGTGTCTGGCCCATCAATCTATGTAGGCAAGGAGCTATGGAGAGGCTAAATGATGTCATTTTAGTTACAAGAAATTCTGGGACATCATGCTGACATAGGCCAGAACTTCTGCAGGTGAAAAATGTCAACATTTTGAGGACAAGATAGTGTTTGTGTGTCAGGACAGATCTTCTGATGGTGCAAAACGACACTGTTTAAAGGCAAGACCATTCTGATACGTCACAATAACATAAGCAAAAATTTCTGGAGTGCAAAACAACCTTGTTTCAAGCTCAAGTGATTCTGGCCTCTGATTGGGCTGATGTGGACTACTGATTGGGGCGCCATCTGGACTTTTGACCATTGACTAGTACTGTTCATCCACTGACTTTTTAAAAAAAAAAAACTTTACCTTTAGAAACATATATATATATATATATATATATATATATGGAAAATTCAAAAAAATGAGTAGAGTTTAAAAATATTAGTTATAATGAGATCCTGAGTGCCATCCTGGGTGTTGACTGTCTTGATTGTCATTTGAATTTGAGCCGGTGCCTTATATAGGTGTTTATTTGGCACTGGAAAAACGAGATCCAACAACATTGGTGATCAACAATTTTTTAAAGGCATTCTTCGACAATTTCTTTATATAAGAGTGATTTATTCAGTCCGGTTTTATGATATCTATTAAGGATGCTGTGTCTTTATCTCTCGATACTGGCATAGATTTATTTTTAATATTTTTTCCCAAATTAATGATAGTGCAACTACATCTTGTTTAGGCTAGGGCAATCCAAATATCTAGGCCAGCCCAGTTTCTCAGGCGAGTCTCTCTCTCTGTCTATATATTATTTGATTGATTGATGTGTCTGTTACAGTTGTTGTGATCAGACTGTTAGAAGTCTGATTTTATGAATGATTGTTAGGACCAATCCATCTAATGCAGTGTTACGTGTGACCTATGTTGATGCAGGAATGCCCTCAAAGACCTTCGTACTTGGTTCCGTAATAATGCCACTTTAATTGTTTTTTGTTTTTGTTTTTGTTTTTTGTGTAATTAAATTCCTCGTTTGTGTACTATTTGTGTAAGTGTTGTCATTGACTAAGTTTAACTTTTATAATTTTTGGCGTATACAAATTTTCAGTATGCTAAATTTGGAGCTTTAAACATCTAGAATGCACGAGAGTTAGGGAGAAGGTAGACAAACTGAAAGTAGAAAGCAAATAATGGTGATAGCTACGGGTTCCAATTCCTTTTCCAAGGAGATGACCATTAGAAGAAAGATCAATAGCATGTAAGCTCTCTCCCTCCCTCTCCTAATTGTCAACACATGTGATATACGACAATTGATATTTTGGATATATATATATATATATACATATATTAAGAGCGAATATCTATAAGGGTTTAGATGCCCCCAGATCACCAATTCATTTTGATCCAGGCCATTTAAAACTTGACACATTAAGCTAACTAATGTCTTTATAGTTTTGTCAGTTGGTTATACATTAAATTAGTCATTATTTGATAAACTGAAGTGTCAAGTTTTAAATGGCTCAAATCACAAATGATGTACTGATCTGGGACTATCTATTTCTTTTTCGGGAGGGAGACAATCCAATTTCTGAGATATTAGAGGAGCCCCGCGCAGGCTAGCATGGTGGTAGAGGCACATTCACTTGTGGTGAGGTTGTGGGTTCAAATTTAGCATCCACTGAGTAAGGGATTTTAGGAGTATGAAGGGTGAGGAGGGTTTAGGGAGACATTATTATAAAGTAATAAAAATAAAAATTTAAACAAGAGATTAGAAGGGAAAAATATGTAAGAGGCACAAAGATAAATATATAGTTCACATTTAAATAATATTATATGGTAGCAAAGCATAATAATAGCAGGGAAACATATGGGTTTAGATCAAGTAGAGTTCAGCTAGCTGAAGTATAATAATGCACACATGATGGAATGATTTCATTGATTGTGCACCGTGTTAGTGGTGTGAGTATGTCCAACATCATAATATGGCCTTGCAAAGTGAAGAAAATGACCAAACCCCTAATTTTGCATTTGTGCTATTGCAGACTTTCAAATATAGCCAGAGAATTCACAATTCAACAATAAGTGGTTCATTCTTCCCCCATATTTGGATGTTCAAGTCATGACCTCAGATGGTGTTTAACATCCAAGCGAACATAGTTTATAAGTTGATGTGCCTAACTTGAACTAAATTGCATCCAAGGCAGAATTTCTAGGCTGAGTAGCCCAGACTAATGAAAGTAATGTGAATGGGTTTGCATTGTGCTCCTGACACCCAAGATAGTTGTGTAAGTAGGAATAGGTTTGTAAAAGAGATTGGGAGTGCTTGGCAGTCGGGGAGATTCTGATTATGATCAATAGTTTATGTGAGCACTTGATATTTATTGGCCTAGGGCCCGAGTAGTCCTAGAGTGTGATATGGTGAGGGGATGCAAAGGAGGTGTTAACCACACACTTGTGCTCATCAATGACCTACCTGCCAGAGATGTGCAGCAATGTGGCTGCCCATATACTTTTTTGGAGTGTGTGTACTGGCTTGAGTGCTCTAGTACAGGACGGTTGTCTGGTACGTCTGTGAATCACAAGGGCTGAGCTTTTTCTTTTAGGCCATGGGTCATGTTAGTTGTCCCACCCAATGGGCAAAGCATTTTGGGTTGGGTTAGATACCTTTAACTAGTTTAATTTGTGTTTACTTATTTGACTCGGCCGGACTTGGTAAAGTCAAGGTTAGTTGAGTCAAATCTTTTAGCTATTTTAATTTACATTGATCTAATAATATTAATAATTTGGAATTGAAAGTTAGATTCTTTGTTAATTTATTATGTATGAAATTTATGGATTTATGTGTAACTAGTTTAAGACCTTCACCATGTATAAACCTTAATAAGGAAGGTCTAGGAATGATGATATGTCATTATTTCAATCTACTATCACCCCCTCTCATAGCTCTTTCTCGTGGTTTTCATCTTCTTTAGCTACTTACAAAGATTATATATATAATATATAATGTTGACTACTCACAGATTCAATAAAGAGAAGAGGACTTTCCATCATTGAAAGAATATAATGATTACTTGGAGAAGTTGAGGATATGAGTAAGTTTAATTGGTCATATTTTACTCATCCTTTATATATTTATAAGCACCCAAAAATGCTTATGAGCCAAATTAGTGTGTTTAGTAATTTTTTTATATCTTATGCTTATTTTTATAATTTAAAAACGATTTATAAGCCATAATCGCTTCTAGTCAGTTTTTTATCAAGCAAAAAGTCTATTATACTCTTAAAAAATTGTTATACAACTTAAGATTTATACCCTTATGTAAACACTTACTATACAAACACTTTTTACCACTTGTTAAAGAAAGGTTATAAACGCTCCTTATTTCATTAGCCTAACCAAATGGACCCTCAATCTATTAATTGTATGATTCTAACTAGTTATCCTGTCCATATAGCTTTCAATTTGATTGAAGGAATAGATGTCGCTACTATTGAAGCAAAAATTGCTCAATACAAGGAAGAAAATGCTGAACAGATCATGGTTGCACAAGCTCGTAAGGTATTTGTGTGGCAAAAATATATATTTTTCTTCTTGTTCTTTTTTTTAATCTTTGTTTGTTGCTAAAAGTACAATGAAGGTTTGTGTTTTAATCTATATGCGGTAAAGCATTCACATCCGGCTGAACAATTGAACTTTTGGTCACATTGTTGAGTTAAATACTAAAAAACATTTTTCATCCGGTTTAATAAATTATTGAATGTGAATAGTAATGATAAATTTGATCCATTACTGTAGCACTTAGCAAATAAAATATTAATAAAAAAATTATTAGATATGTGTATTTTAAATGAATGCTTGAGTCATATTAATATTTAAATGAGTTTAAAGTTAAAATATTGAATCGGATATATATACTTCAAAAATTAAACAGGCGTAATAGATAAAAGTAATTTATTTTTGGTTAAATTAATCAAATATTAGGTGAGTCGGATGTGAATGCTATTAGTATTATGATATTGTCATAAAACACTTATTAATACTGTTATTATCAACTGTAAAATTATTGGAAACTTTTAGATTTTAAATGTCATTCATATAGGCTGAGGAGTATGCAGCGGTTCTGGCAGCAAGTAAAGGTCCCGTTCAGACCGACACTGATGGGGTGAGTTAAAGTTATGGTTTCCAGTTGCTTATTTTCTACTGATTATTGCGCAGATAGCTTTCTAAGATTTGTTACTATGGTTATGGTTTCCCATCTGGATATGAGGTCTGAGTCATTGGGATTGTAAGATACATAATTTACTGTTGGACAGTAAACCCTTCCTTAAAAAGGCGATTGATATTTGCAAGATTTCATATAAGTTTCATGGTTGGTTTCTCAGAGTCACAATTTGTAATTTTTAGTTTATACATATGATTGTCTTCAATTTTAATTTATTTATGATGGTGAATCACTTAATTTTCTTCACTTGAAAAGTAGATTCGAAGCAACCACGAATCTTTAGAAGGCTTGAGATTATAATTTTACTGGTGCGGTGCTATGCATCCCGCATATGATTAACCAGATTAGTGCATAACACTATGCATTTAATAGCTAGTCAACATCAATGACAACTAATGACTTAAAAACTCTGTATAACACTAGTGTATTTGAATAGTGTGGCCAACATCTACCTGCATAGCAGTCAAAACTTCATTATGTAATTATTGCATTGAATACCAATTGTTGAGTTAAAAAGAACACGTCTAACAAAAATTGAACGTTTATAGTATTAATTTTTTCCTTCATGGAGGGTCAAATTGTGAATTTTAACAAGATGTCAGTTGGGATCAGTTTTATTGCTGATTGCATAAATATTTGTAATTGTTAATTTCATACTATGATTGTTTTATTTATTTTGTGGCGGTCATTGTGTGTGTGTGTTCGTGCATACGGCAAGGCCGCAAACCAGAGTTTGCAAGGAGGATTTGGTGTTAATGCACAAGGACATTATGCACCGTACATACACAGCCACGTACAACACAACCCGCGCCACTTGGAGGTGGGTCCGACATGCCAGGATATTGCGGTGATGATGAAGAAACAATGAAACTCGTGCAGAGAGAGCTGCGCTGGCAGGAGGATGGAGCCTAGAAGTCAGCAAAAAACGCACCGGAAGAAGCCTTCCAAGCATCTGGATTTTGATTTCTTCATTGACTGGTGCCGAATTTTTGCGTTGGTGAACTAAATCTAATCCTTCACGCCAGTGTCGCTCAACAAGCACAACACTGCCCTTTTTTTTTTGGGGGCATTGGGTGACAGGTCAATGTTGCACGCAACTTTCATTGTTGTTTTACGAAGATATTTGCATTCATTAAAGGCCATTTATAAAATTGCGTTTTGGGGTGTGTGTGCAGGTTCCAATCGATCTCGCGATCAAGTTGTGGTGATAGAATTTATCGGTAGGCGATTACTTTGTCTCTTGTTAAATCACATAATGACTTTTAAAATAAATTCGGGTAACCATTTCACAGTGCCTGATTGTCACTGTTAAGCAATAATATTTAATTTAGCCTAACAATTGTTAACAATAAAATCTCAAAGAATGTTTTATATTAAAAATTTGTTCGTAAAGTTAATTAAAAACAATACTAAAGTGAACAAGAATAAATGATTTTGTTCGTCAAAGAAACCAAATCATTTTGACGTTGGGGTACCGTAAAGTGGCCAGAAATCAAAACTTAAGCTCATAGAATGGGAGAATTTCTCTCAGTAAGAAGTTTAATTGAACTAGTCCCCTCGTACTAATCATTTATTTAACTAATCCTCTGTTTGTAATATGATAATTGTACTCTAATAATCGTATTTATGTGAGTCTTGAATTAGTTAAGTTAGCAGGGAGATTAGTCAATTGTTTGACCTATCATGCAAAACTCCTGATATATATTCTCGATCCAGCAAGTTACAATTAAAAATTGACAATTTTCATACGAAATAATGTAATTTTGATAGCAAAAAAGATATATCAATCGCTTAAAATTATTTTTTTATTATTTTTAAAAAATGAATATTGAATATTTAAATAAACTAGGGTGAATATTTTTTTAGTTGGCTAATCACTGTATTCTTTTTTTCGCCCTAATAACTTTCATTTTTTTAAAATCCCGTAAGTCTTTTTTAAGGAAATATTAACAGTGGCCTTTTTAAAACACTTTTAATTTATTGTTTTGGCCTAGGATAATTTACTGACTTGGACTGTTGGACATGAAAAATTTGATGACATGTAAAAATATATAATAATAGTGATAATATTTATTAATAATAATAAAAATATTAGCAATAATAACAATATTGGGCTAGATTGGAATCCAAAACAATAGGTGATGGCTTATTGGAATAAAAATGAAACTTCAATAATTAAAATAAAAACAAAAGTACAGTAACTACAAATAATAGGCTTACGACTTTATACGTACAACCCCATCCCACTTCTCCCCACGAGCACCGCAATTCAAAACCCTACGATTTCTCATCGTTCCGCAGTTCTTAGTTCTTACACCCTGCATTTCCCATCACCGATGG